>JAGPOW010003642.1:45400293-45419630 GCA_030014935.1 Caiman crocodilus
GGGGTGGGACTAAATTATGCCTAGGAGGCCCCTTAGGTCTGCGGACTAAGGGATGCTTCCCTGATAAGCCCCTGACTTGGGGAGAGTAGCCCAAGTGCCAGTATTGGGTCTAGGACCCAGTGGACAAACAGGCCTGTGTTTTCCAAGGTGCACAGAGCCAGAAGTAAGTCCAGAGCCTTGGGTGGTGGCAGCGGAAACCCCAGGCTAGCGGGTGTGCTCCAGGGAAGGGGTCAGCTGGACGCGAGGCACCCCAAGGGAAGCACTCGGAGCCTGGAAGGTGGTCGGGCGCAGGGAGGTGAGCGGCTCAAAACGGGAGCGCCCCCTACTGGCCTGCCACAAAGGCAATCAGATGAGTGTAGGAAAATACTTACTCCAGGAAGATCAGGGTCTGCTCCCATTCCAACTCAGCTTGGTCCTCGCTGGTGGGGTAGCTAATTGTTGGATGATTTGTAGTTCTGAGCGGAGCTCTATCAGAAAGAAAGCAGTCTCTTTCCCTTCCTTTCCAGTCAGTTTAGGGTCCCAGGTCTCCCCTCATCCTGGAGGTACCTCATCTGAAGGAGGCAAGAAGAAGTAACCACCAAACATATATATCTCTCTATTGGACAAAGGGGACTTTTCACTGTAAGGGTAGTATCACTAAATTGACCAATGTTATTTCTTTTTGGGAGCGATGCCTGTGGCTATCATTTTTATTAGTTTTGTTCCTTGCCTAGTTCTTTACACCAATGGGAGCCAACCTTTTCAGCAGATATGCCACACATTAGCCCTGCATGCTTCCCAAATGCCACTCTGATCTCTTTCCCATACCTATTCTGCTGCTCAGCTTTCAGCTTCCTGCCCTGTATGCCCTTGTCTGATGTGATGCTCTTCTTTCTGCTCCCTGCCCTATCACTGAGGCAGAGAAGTTAAGGGGTCTTGCTACAGCTCCAGAGGTGTACTTCCAGTCAATCCAGCTGTAAATGGGTACTCGGTCATTCAGGCAAAGTTGTCAAAGGCATCTGGATGTGATGCTGCATCATTCCCTTGTGTGCCATTGGCTAGAGACAGTAGTGCACCTTAACTACACAAGGCAATGTGCTTGTGGACTCAGGGAGATATCTGACTTGTCACATTATATATATAGATCACTTTCTTTACTATAAAGTATTTAATTGTTGTGATTAGTTACCCACCATGATGAATTGCAAGGTTCCCAGATATTTTCTTCTCCTTAAGGAATCTCAGCATCAGCTTCCTTGCATTCAGTAAAGATCTTAGGGGCTTTCTTTCCTTCAGGGTCATCAACAAGCAATTCCCCAACAGACAAATGACCATGGAGAAGAATACACCTGAGAAAAACATAGTTGCAAAAGCCAAAGCAAAGAGATAAGCCTGATGTCAACTCCCATGCTTGAGCAAAAGATTCCCTGGGTCAAAATTTTGAAGTGTCCACTTGGGAGGTGTTTTTGGACACCTGTAGGTCTGCTTTTGTCAAAAACAATGGGAAACTGCGTGTGATCAGCAAAACTGAAAACCAGATGCAAGGTTCCTGAAGTTGGGCATCCAAAACCAGAGGTGACCAAAATCAGAAGCCACTTCTGAAAAATAAGGCCAAATATCCACACACACTCCTCCCCCACCCCCTGTCATGTAGTTTATTAATCACTTGGTAGTGGAAAAGCATGTGTCCAATTGTGTCTGTTGTGTTTCTTTCAGTACAGTAATTATTTTATAGTGTCTAAAAGCCCTTCACTGGGTTTTACTGTAATTATAGTTCTAATGAAGACAGGCAGAATATCATTCAGGAACCAAGATAAAACACAGACCTCCAGGGCAAGGGTAGTCTTGAAGTTAATTCTGAAGTCAAAAGAGTCTGGTGTAAAGGAAATGGCTAGATACAGCAAGAAGAGGGTGCAGGTTGGGAGCGTCATATTTAAAACATATAAAATAGGTCTCCTCTGCATGACAATCTGCCAGGAAGGGCAAACATACAAAACAATGAAACCGAGGCAAACTGTTCTGAGTTATGGTGGATGATTTTCATATTTCAGCAATTTTGAAAGCATCCCAGACATATACAGGCTCTTCCACATTCAGGTCTGATTTGGCTTAGGAAGGAATAGCCCTCTCACATGCTAATCACTCCAGCTCTTCAGTTAGTCTAAACAAAGAACTGCATTAGTGCCACACCAGTTTGCACCTGCTGCGAACATAGCCCTCCTACATGATAAATAATCTACCATTGTCAGGACAGATCTGTATCTGCAGGATATATGATATGATATGATATGATACCATCATACCTCTGATATCATCCTCTATGAACGCCCCTGCTCTCTTTATCCTCTCCTTTTTTCCCTTGTTCCATCCACTCCATTTTATACCTCCCCACCCATGGTTTCATTCTCTTCCATATGTGCTGTCTGCCCTCTATCACCCCATGGTTGACATCCTGTTTTCTCGATACCAATAATCTGTGCTGCCCTATCCTAAAAGGATCAGGGTGGCTTATACTAAATGCTAATGACCCACAAGTATGAAAAACAGTAGGCTCCCTCAAAAGACACCCCAAAACTTGAAAACTACAACTGTTACCCCACTCCAACTTCTGTGCCTACCACCTGTTCTTCTAAATCCCTCCATACGCATTCATAAGGGGAAAAAGGTACATAAACCAAAAGCCCTGAATCCCAAACTCTCAGACTCTGGAGATGCCCAGACCCAGATGGATTTCAATAGTGGGTTTCTGTATGGTGGGAAATAGAAAAATAAAGCTGGAAAAGATCTAAAGATATCACCTCATTCAACTGCCTGCTAAGGCAGAATCTAGCTATGACAGCCAGGTCATCTCCTACTGAGATACTAGCTAGGCCAAATCCTGTTTAGTATCTGAGATCAGGACCATTCCTGGCCATAGATGTGGGGAAATCAGAATTTTCACTTTAGAGCAAACCAGTGGCCTGTCTTATCCAGAGCCTTCTGTCTGCACCAGTGACCTTGCAATCTGCTTCAAAGAAGGGCAAACCAACCCCGTTAGACATCTCAGTGATGTCTTCTTGATTTGGTGACTGGACTAGAAATACACATCTATTTCTGGGTCCTAGTTTCTAATGGGCCAGGGTTACATGTCATGTTGCTACAACCTAGCTACATCACTTCACAAGCTCCATCAGGGACTCACTACAGTGTATTTTCCAAATGATTTCTTAGTTTCATTTCCACAAATACTGGGAAGTAGACTTGGGGCAAGTGCCCGTGGAATATAGCTGGCAGGGCTATATGATCCATATACTCATTTTACAGTGCAAGCTTATGTAATGGCTCCCCTTGTTGGCAGTCACATATTGCTTCTTTTAACATGGCCTTAATGGAGATGTATCCTGGAAAGCAGCCACATTATACTTTTGATCCCCCATGAAAAATTACTTTAATATGGCACCCCTGCCATTACACCAGGGATCACTACTCATGCAGACCCTCCGCACCCACATTGTCTGTCAGAGGAGGTTCATTGAATTTTAAGTTGGATAAGGAAAGAACTTGTTTTTGTGCTACATAGTCATTTTTCCCAACTTTTCATTCCTGATCTGAGCCTATAATCATAGAAATTAAGGTCTGGAAGGGACTTTGAAAGATCATCAAGTGCAACTCCCTCCCCCTTGCTCTGGGCAGGAATACTATTGAGATCAAATGATTCCAGCAAGGTGTCTCTCCAGTCTCCTCTTGAAGACTTCCAAGGTTGGACACTGCACCACATCCTTGGGAAGTCTGTTCCAGATTCTGGTCACCCTTACCATAAAGAAGTTCTTCCTTACATCCAACCTGAAACCATCCTCTAACAGTTTATAGTCATTTCTCCTTGTCCATCTCTGTGGCACCCTAGTGAACAATTTTTTTCCCAGCTCCTAATATTCATCTCTTACATACTTATAGATGACCACCAAATGCCCCCTCAGTTTCCTGTTCCCCTGGCTGAACAGTCCTAGATCCCTGTCTTTCCTCATAAGGTTTGTCCTCCAAGCCCTTAATCATTCTTGTGGCCCTTCTCTGGACCTTTTAAGATTTTCCACATCTTTTTTGAAGTGCTGTGCCCAGAACTGGACCCAGTACTCCAGCTGGGCTCTCACCAGCACCAAGTAGAGAGGGAATATCACTTCCTTAGCCCTGCTCGTGATGCATCGGGTAATGCGTCCCATTATGCTATTAATTCTGTTGAATAAAGTGTCACACTGGCAGCTAATGTTCATTGTGTGATCAACCATAACCCTGAGGTCCCTTTCAACCACTGTGCTGGACATCCCTTCCTAACGTATATTCATGTCTCTGGCTACTTCTCCCCAGATGAAACACTCTGCATTTATCCTTACTGAACTGTATCCGGTTCTGCTCTGCCCACCTTTCCAGTTTGTCCAGGTCCACTTGGACCTGTATACTATCCCCTAGCAGGACTGTTTTTTCCCTATAACTTAGTATTATCTGCAAACTTGGCCAGCAGCCTTTTCACATCCTCATCTAAATCATTGATAAAGATGTTGAACAGCATGGGGTCAAGGAATGAACCCTGTGGGACAATGCTGGTCACCTCACACTAAGATGATACAGACCTATCCACTAACACTCTCGGGATTCAACCCCTTAGGCAGTTCCCAACTCAGCTGACCATGGACTCTGCCACCCCACAATCCTCCATTTTTTTTTTATAAGAGGGTCATGGGAGACCATATTGAAGGCCTTTTGAAAAGACTTTGACTAAAAGACCTGTTAACTTAAAGAACCCAGTAGGAATCACTTAATTAAATCCATTACCTGATAGGTGACCATACTAAAGTACATCCCATCTGCAGAACTGTTGTGATGTAGGGCCCTGAGGTTTATGGATTTCCACTCTCCATTGGTGAGGTAGTAACTGAGGCTGTTCAGAGTGGCCTCCTCTGAGGTTTTAGTATTCTTCAGGATCAAGTTCTGAACTAGAACCAAAAAGAGTTACACTTCCAACAGAGCAAAACATGACCAAAGCATGGCAAAAATGAAGGGGACAGAGGGACTTCGCCAGGCCTCAGGAGTGAACAAAAGAGGGTATGCATGCACCCAAGCAAAAATGCATTTTAGATGCAGGGACATCTGGAACAGGGAATCCATGTTGCGAACATGGGTGGAGATGAAAATTGGGACTGAGGGGCTCAGGCAGGCCCTGAGGTTGGAGCAGATGGTGGGATTGGGAAAGATCTAGGAGAAGGAATGTGCTTGGCAAAGGAGGAAGCCACATTCTCCCAAACACTTAGGCATGTGGCAACACAGTTGAGCTACCTACTTATAGGATGGAGAAAATAGATATGTTGCACCTCTGTTTTTCAAACAGAAACTTTTCAGTTAGCAAATTGCAGGAGGCAGTGAGATGATACACCTGGACTTTCCTGATCTGCCCATTGCTTTGCACATGGGCAAAGAGACTCGTTGTAGACTTGTCTTCATCTGCTCTGAAAGGAAAATACAGATCCCTTTAGAGCTTTAGAGATGCTTCTGCCTTGTCCATCCAGGCTCAGCAAGGACTGGATTCAGCTGGGAATGTGACGTGACAGCAGCAGTGGGCACGATAGATCCACCCTGCTTGGTGCCTACTGGAGCAAGTCCAGGGAGAGGGAATCCCTCCTCCCCATTACTGCTGCTGTTGTTGCTGTCCCAGCTGAGCTTAGCCCTGCCCCTCTTTCTCCTCTCTACCACTTCCAACAGCCCAGCTGGAAAAAACAGGAACCACTCTGAGACTTCCCCATCCCCCAGGACAGCAGGGAAAGAAGGAGGAGGAAAGGGAGAAATATTTAGGGGTCCTGTGGGCTGGATAGAATGGCCTGGCAGGCCGCATCTGGCCTCCGGGTCACATTTTGCCTACCCTGTTGTAAATAATCAGGTCTAGCCCCGTGCACTAGGCAGGAAAAGACAACTGGGGTCAAGTGACTGTTCAGTGACTCTTGCAAGGAAGCCTGTTGTTTAACCAGGAAAAAGCCAGGAAAACAAAATTTGGATTAAACACAGTGAGGGAATGTCCTGACAGGACGGAGGAGATCACTCATTACCTGCTTAGTCCTTGTTAAGTAACAGAATTTGGGTTTCCTTCTCCGCTGTCCCACCCAACCAAAAAAAAGAGGATGTCATAGCTTAATTTGAAAAATGTTCAAGAAACATTTGGATGTTTATTTCACTGGGACCCTATGACCTCTGCTGACTTCCTGTCCCTGGGGCAGGGGGCTGGACTCAAAGAACTTCTGACGTCCCTTCTAGCCCTAATGTCTATGAAACCAAATGGAAAGGTCATAGTCAGTTTGAGAGTGGGTCTTCCCCAGGTGGATTCCCCACTGCCTCCCCCTACATAACAAGGCACCTGGTCCTAAATCCAGAGCCAACAGGGGCCATAGGTGCAGGCTGGACCATGTCTGTGTAGAGGGAGGGACATGGATCCAGACTGTGTCTGGGTGGATGGAATTAAGTTGACTTGAAGAAAGGTCGGCGGTTGGGAATAGCTAAGGTCTGATACTGGTGGATGTCCCTACCATGTATTCCGGTGTCAGGCCTTTCCCTCACCAGCACTGAATGGGGAAGCTGACAGCTCCATAGCTTCTGGGCTGTGGAAAGGGTCTGGGCTTTCAGCAGGAGAGGCTCTCTGTCACATGGACTGCAGCAGTAAAGCACAGGCCAAGTCACAGAGCATCTCCCTAGAGAGTAGCAGGCATGAGTGTAGGGCACTCCTGCATCCTCAATAAATTTGGGTCAGGTACAAGTGTTCCTTTAAACACTTGAACCCAAATCAGTTGACACTGTGATCTTGTCTGATATAGCAGAGATTTCCATGACATTATCCATTTTTTAAATGGCTGAAGTTCTGTGAATGCTTGTTCACAGAGCATTTCAACCAGTGGAAATGTGATTCTGTCGGTTGAAGTGTAACATTTGTATGCACCCAGTGGACACATCCAGATGAATGCGTTTCCTGTGGGACAAATAGCAGCAATACATATTTATGCTGCTGTTTCTTGTCCCAAGGCATGAACCTGAATGCACTCTTCAGTGCACAGCAAATTGAACCAGGTGAGATTGGGTAGGCTGGCCCAAAGAACCTTATCTGGGGTACTGAGGGCATCCTAGGGCAGCAGCAGCACAAATCTAGCCACACAGACCCTGGCCAGCAGCCAGAGTGTTGCTCTGGTAGGCCAGGTTCCGTTTTTGGCAGCACACACTGCTGCCACAGGTGCCACACCACTTTTTTTCTAATCAGTGTTTTTTTTTTTTACACCAGCATCTTGTGTCAAAAAAATGGGTGCATGCATGCTACAGGCAATTTCCCTCAGTGCATGTGCCTGGACATGTATTTTGGTGTGGAGCAAATTGTACCACCTGGGACAAAATAACCCAGCCCAGCTCCTCCCAGATCTACAGCCAGGGGGAACTAGAAGCTGGGGCTAGCACCTGTGCTGACTACAGCAGTATAAAAACCTGCCCTGGCCAGCAGCTCAGGGCTTCTTGCTTTCAGGAGATTTTGAAGCACTCAAGTGCACCAGGATACAGCCCCTCCACCTCCAGAACTTCCTCCTGAGCTTCTGGTTGAACTTCACCCCCCACCTCTTTATTTTTGGGCACCCCATCCATGGCCCCACCAAGTTCTGGGACCTCCTGGTCAACCTCCTCCTGGCTCTGGCCAGGTGGGCCCAGTACTTGACCAGGAAATAGGTTCTAGCTGGGAAGGTGCCTGGAGACTGTAGGGCCACTTTCCTCTCCCTTATCTGTGCACGTTTGTGGGCACAGCACTAGTGGGCAGCATTCACTGGCTCCTTGGATACCTTTGAGGACTGGTAGGTGCAGCCTGGGGGACTCTACTCAGTGCCCCACTCAGGCACACTTCTTTTCATGTTTTGACCCTTTGACTCACGTGGCACTTCCACCCTGTTTTTGCCTTAGTTGTCCCAGGCATGTTGTTGTGTTATTCATTCATTGGCCCCACACCATAGGGGCCAGTAGTTAGTCAGATGGTCCTTAAGGCCCATGGCATTTGGGTAGCACAAACAGAAAGGAGCTTCTAAGGCACTCAAATATGCCAGGCTACAGCCCCTCCACCTCCACCTCTACCTCTAGAACCTCCTTCTGTGCCAAAATTGCCCAAAACACCTCTGAAATGAAAGGCTGCTGAAATTTTGAACAGCCTAACTACCAGTGTCTTTATCATCATAATAAAATAAGTTTTAAAGATCTATATGTTTTGATGTTTGCTTTTGGTTTTCTTATCACACCATGGATGTGTGATGGGGGATGTGGGGTTTGCAGAAGGTGTGTGGGAAGGGGTGTGGGTGGCTGGATGTAGTTGGATGTGGGGGATGCGGGTTAGTGTGTGGGTAGGGGTAGAGGATTGTGGTGGGATTGTGGGTGTGGGGAGACTGTGTAGGGAGGGCTGCTGAGGAGGGTTGGGTCCCCGGCCCCACAGGTTGCAGCCCCCCACACATCACATGGATTGCCCCCCCCACAGGGCCCCAGCCACCCTGCATGGTCTCAGCACCTCCTCACAAGGTCCCAGTCACCCCATGCAGGGTCCACAATTTACCCCTGCAGTAGCAGCAGCAGGCTGGGGGCTCTCAGGGCCCGCTGCTGCCAGTCTCCCCATGATGCGGTGCAGCCCCAATTGGCTCAGAGCCAGTGCCACTTGTATCACTTGTAGCGGGACCAGCTCAGCTTGCTGCAGCACTGCACCACCCCATGCTGCTTCAGGGAGCACTGGGGCCACTGGCCAGGGCTGGCCCATCCTATTTTGCAAAATCTGTGGCCACAGGAGGCCCCGCAGCCAAGGAACCATGCCCCACTTGCTCCCCACTGCCTGCACCATATTTAAAGGGCTCAATACAGGGAGGATCTCCTGGCTCTGCTCCTGCCTCAGCCCCGGCCCCATTGCTGGGGAGGAAACCAAGGCATGCCCAGAGCATGCTGCCCCAACCCTGCACCCCCTGTAGTGCAGCTCACGTATGCACAGACTGGCCCTATTTTATTTCAGTGAGTTTATACCACAATTAACCACTTTTTTTTTTTCAATCAATGGATCAGGGAAACCCAAGGGGGTCCCAAAAAGTTGTGAGTTATTGCTGCCACTGACGTGGTCACCCAGGGGCCAGCGCCACTCATGGAGACTGTGTGTCATGGCAGCCTGGGTCCTGCCTCTGGTAGTAGTGCTACCAGACTCACGGTGCATGTTGGGGACCTGGCCTGGCATGGCTCGCTAGTGCAACTTTGCACCAGACCAGGACGTATGGCTGTGGGACACATGGCTCCTGTGCAGCCCCATGCTAGCTACATGGCTCAGCCTGTATCAGGTCAGGTTGGGCTGGTGAGGCATGTTTTCCACGAGGCTCAGGCAGTGATGCACCATGGCCATGGCTGTGCACCACTGCCTGAGCCTCATGGAAAACATGCCTTGCCAGCCCGACCTGGGCAGGCCTGCACATCTTGCATGCAGCTACACAGGAGCTGCACAGTCCAGTGCAAAGCTGGCCTAGTGGGCTGCGCTGGGCTGGGCCAGGTCAGGTTGGGTCCCACTGCATGCTTTATGGAGGGAAGCAGGGGCTGCCACATGCCTGCCTCTACACCCAGCCCCCATGGCACTGGCAGCAGCAGGTAGCAGGGCTGTGGCTCTGCTGCAGGTGCTGCTGGCACTGGAAGGGATGCCTGGTTTTTTTCCCCTGGGGTATTTTTTGATACTTGGATATCCAGGTATGAAATTTTGCCTCTGCACTGGAAATATGCAGCACAAGGAATGTATTTTTGTTCCCGGTGTGCCTCTTGCAATGTCTGAAAATGTCACTGCAGGAGGCATGTACACACTTGTTTGGATGCACCAAATGGGATCAAATAACATTGTACTGGCAACCTTAATTGTTGTTTTTTACTTTGAAAGCTTGACTTAGCAATTAATATCCCTTTCATATGAACTACTTGTGCGAGTTATTTCATAGTTTGCCTATCAACAATGAAGCCACTATTGTTGTCTGTAATGTCTGGAAGAATTTTTTTCTTCAGGAACTCTCAGCCTTTCCTTCCTTTAAGCAAGACTCAGGAATTTGAGTATATCTTAAGCCCAATGGTAATAGCCTTAAATTCTTTTGCTATTGAAGTCTATGTTTCTGGGACCACTGATGTCCTGAGTCTAGTGAACCCTTTCCTTGAGGCCAGGCTTATACTGCAACTGAATTAAACTGCTACAGCATAGTTATTCCTCCTTGCCCTTTTGTCAAGACTTCTAATTTGCACTTTCTGCTCCCTCTCTCTAGCCCTTCTTCTTAACAGATCAGCAGCAAAGATGCTGTTTTGCTTTTAACTTCCTTCCTGACAACACCTATGAAAACAAGAACAAAAAAAGTCCTAGACATTACTAGGTTATTGTCTTTTTCTTATTTTGAATGTCAGTTTTTGTTAGGTCTCTGACATTCCAAATTTCTCCAAGGGCCCACTCAAAGGTCATTAAAGTTAATGAAAGAGCTCCCCGTCAACTTAGGACCTGATCCAAATCCCATGAAAGTCAATAAGAATCTTTAATGAGTTTTGAATCAGAACTGAAGTAGTTTAATAAATTCTTTAGCCATTTTCTTGATGAGCCTGGGGTCCATGCTTTCTAGAGCTGAAATTTGTTCAGCAGTATTAGTGATAGCACATAAATTCCTAGTAACTAAAGTCAGTTGACATAAAACACAAGTATATGAGGTGTAGTACTGATTAGGGAAGAAAAAAAAAAAGCATGAATTGTGGTTTCCTGGAAAACAAGGATGTAAAGGCTCCACTTTGACATAGAAGAATATGAGCAGCACAAACTCCCCAAAGAGAAGTGCTACATGGCAAGATCACAGTTTTGAGGCATATGAAAGGTAAGCAAAGAGATCTGAGAGGACCAGTACTTTGAGGTGAAAGGATAAACATACAATGCAACCAGCAAAGTAATAAAATACAAAAAACTAAAGTTAAGTACCAATACAGTAAGCATCTCAATCCCCATAACAAACTAAGGTTTCAGATAATGATTTCTGTATTCTCTACATAAACTTTCTTCTGAAAAATAGATTCCAAATCCAAAGTCATCAGAATATTGAATACTTGGATTTTAAATCCAGGGCCATATATTTTAACATAATTTGAAAGCCTATGTAAATGGCAAAGTCAACATTCATGCAGAAAATTAAGAAATCTTTCCCTTCACTACTGAATTTAAATTGAATTGATGTTTAGCAATTGAATATTGTAAAAGTGGAGCCTTGCTTTATGTTTAAGAGTCTTATTTAGTTAATGGAAGCAAACATGTCTACCTTTCCATTAATTATCTAGACAAAATTGAAAGTGAGTATCTTTTTCATTTACTGTTAAGACTGTATAGAAGTCATATAAAGTTCTTGAATCCCTTTGCAGTTACTGCACTATGTCTGCTGCTGTATTCCAACAGACTGTCCACTCCAATAAATAGAATTGTAGCTGGCCTAGAGGATCTGAACTAATACAGTGGTGTTCATCCTTCAACCTGTTGGACGAATCTAATTTGCAGTGCTGTGGAATCTACCCTGAGGCACTCTCAGAGCCACCACAACTAATGCTGCCATTGCTCTCCTGCCCCCAAATTTCTGGTCTCATGGGAAATGGGGTCAGGTCAGCACATGGCACACCCACAGAATAACCCAAGCACTGACTCCATGGTGAATCTGTCCCATGGACCGGCAGTATGCCACTCATTCAGCATACTGGGCCAGAAGATTGAGTACTACAGACTTAATACACAGTACTTGGATCAATAATCAACTTTAAAATCTGCCCTGAAAATGACTTTGTAAAAATGATATTGAGGGGCTTTATTTGCATGTGTCTTTTACTGCTAGATCATGTTTGCTCCTTGTTCAGGTAAACAAGGTATTATTTCTGTCTGTCAGATTCATAAACTTAACCTGAGCTTTGCCAGTCAAGTTGCATGTTTTCTGTCTTGTGGATTATCTTTTAGAGGAGAGAGTCTGCAAGATAATGTGGCCTAGCAGTTACGTTCTTAACAAATATATAGGGCTTATACTTCAGTCCTGACAAATATAACTTCACTAACTGTAGTAGAGTATTTTCCTGATTTGAGCCGTGTTACCTCAAGAAACCTAAGCATATTTGTAACTACAAGCACTTAAATATTTTCCATTGATTTCACAGCCTTAAAAAACACACACACATGTAAGTGTTTTGCTAGATTGGACTCCTGCAGGATCAATATGAAAAAGAACAGAGTCATTGTCTTCAGAACAGGCTTGTAGTGGTGCTTTTACAAAACTAAGCTAAGTACAACTTATGAAATCTGGCTCCACTGCAGTCAAACCTCCCACTGAGTTCAGGATTTCAACTACAGTTTCTGCAAAGCCCCAAGAGTCATTGTGGTAGGTACTTGAACACCACTCCAGAGATACAAAAAGCAGTACACAGTAGAAACTTCAGAATGGAAGTTGGAGCTTCCAGGCATAGCTAAGCTGCACACCAGCTGCTAATGCATTTAGGAGATACTGTCTATTCTTTCTTCCTTCCTAGATGTAGCTGACACTTTTAACTGGTGCATGGGGCCATCTCCTACTCACCCTTCCATCATGCTCCAGTGGAACATGAACAATAGAGACACACAAGGAGTGCAGTTTTTTCCAAGACTTTCAATGGTCCACAAAGGAGAGAAAGAATTGTCCTTTATATGTGTTCAGTTAAGGGCCAGATACTGCTTGCTTCTTAGCAGGGAAAATGTGAAATTGTAAAAGGGTCCATACAAGATAACTAGAGAGACCAATAACATAGACATACTTTTAAAAATATGTCTATATATTTGTCTTATTTTTAACTTAAAAACTTTCTTGTAATGTTTATAACCTAGGCATTGCTGAATTTTTAGTGCATGAGATCCAAAACATGGAACTGACTTAATAGCTCAAACACAGGCATGCTCTTTAAAAAATGTTCACTTCTGCTATAATTGATCCAGTGCACCTTCCAGTGAAGTCAATAGGATCTTTCTCAGAGGGCAGAACAGTATCTGAAACCATACCTTGTGAAATGTAAATTGTATACCTTAATTTTAATGATCAACCAAGGAAAATAATTAAGCAGGTGAAAGGGGAGTTAGAGGGGTGCCTTATACCAAAGTCTATTTACCACGACATTACATTCTTTAGCATAATGAAAGAGGGGTATGCTTTTTAAACTTGACAGTGTCACTGGCACAAACATAGTTCTATTACATGCAGTTTAGCCTCAACTACTTTAAGCACAGTGTGGATAGAGCTTTAATCCTTTAGTTTCAAAAACACAGTAGTCCTATTCCTCAAGGGAACCCCACACTACAGAGCCCAATATGAACACAGTAACTACTTCCAGAATGTCTACTTCCAGACGAGAGCATTTGAATGATGATTCCTTACACTTCAAGTGTACATAACTAACATGTATTGTAATATAGTTGTGAAAGCAATTTAAATTTGCATTGTGGAGCACAGAGCAGAGGATACTTGAGCACTGCTGGTTTTGCTTTCTTTATGAGTCATTGTGTTTAACACTAAAAGTTCAATTATTCTTTTTCCAGTGGAAATTTGCTACTGCTTTAAACAATTGGAAAAAATGTAGTTGCAAAAGACAACGATTAAAACATCAGCATGATTTTCCATAAGCAGATGGTACGCTAGCCTGCCCTTGTTTATTACTGGACCTCATCCAGTGATAAGGGTTGTGTAATGACTTCAGTAGTCCCAGGCTACTTTCCTCTTGTCAATTTTTTATTTTCTTCAAGAAACACAATTGCAAGGGGGCAGTGTCATTTCTATTAGTTAATGGTTGGATATTTTAGTATTCTAGTACATGATGCTGTCACAGAATCCTGGAAATATAGGGCAGGAAGGGACCTCTGGTGGTTGCCAAATCCAAGCCCCTGCCTGAGGCAAGATCATTCAAACCATCCCATACAAATCTTTTCTAACCTATCACTAAAAATACACAATCCACCCTCCCACACAACCTAATCTGCCAGAGATCAAGCAGGGACACAGTGGTGGTTAGTGTCCTGCTGCTGTAAGGTTTCTTAAAATATGCTTGAGAGATCCAAGGAAGAGGGCCATGTCCCTCTCTACCAAGGAAGGCAAAACCCCTCACAGCCCATGCCACTCTGACAACTCTGCCTGCAACCCTCTTACAATATTAAATGTAATTCTTGTATCTAATTGTCCCCATTTTATTTATTAACATACCTTTGTAAACAGTGTTGATATCTGTCAAGCACAACAAATTTACTATCAAATACAGCATGCAAAAATAAGTCGTGTAAACTGCCTATGTCAATACATTTCATATTTGAATCCAGATATAATATTTTATCAAAAGTTACCAGCAGAGACTGATTGAAATCCTGTTTCACCTTTACACACTTCAGTGATAATTATTCATGATTCAGATTCTGTATGCACTTGCATAATTATACTTGCTTTGTGTTTCCCCTGTAAGCACTCACAGGATATGTCTGCATGTGAGATTAATGTGGAGCAATAAAAGCCAGCATTTATTGTGCCAGAGTTTGTTGCTTTTGGGTGCTGCATTTATATATGTTCCTGGGACTGTAGCGTATTGACCTGGGCCAGAGCATCCCTGGCAGGCAAGGAGTCCAGGGAGTCAGCCTGCCAGCCTAGAGCTGCTTCAACCTGGCTGAGTGTGCTGCAGAGGGGCTGGCTGGGGTACAAGGGTGTTCCAGTCCAGAGCTAGCCACCAGGTATCCCCCACACTGAACCACTCTTGTGCCCCAGCCAGCCACATCAGTGCCATTATGTGTAAGATACTGTGGAGTAAAAATTCTGCAGCAAGGTAGTACTATTCTGCTGCAAACTGTGTTATTTTTCTGCAGCCTAATAAGGCCACATGTGTAGATACGAAGACATTTGATGTGCTAATTAGGCAACTCCACAGTAAACATCTCATGTAAATGTGCCAACAGAAGAGTGTATAGGTCTGGGGTGAAATAATCACCCAAGTATTTACATAACTTTGTGTAATTTCCCAAATATCACTTGGAGGAAAATTACACCTACTGGGATAGAGGGATCTGGCCCTGGCCCCAGCCCCTTCCCCCAGTAGTTTTTTAGCACCTTACATGTAATATTTGATGGACAAATGGCAGTGGCTTCTGTTCTAGGAGGGATAAGGTTTGGCCCAGAACCCAAAGGACTCTTCATCCAAGGGCAATGCTTGTCTAGCTGAGCCATATTCTTCCTGGTTCCACATATGTTTTACTCTTGATTGCTTAGTACGACAGCTTGAAAGGACTGGAGAATGCCTTTAGCAACCCCTAGCCTGCCTACAGATAGACAGATAATAAAGTAAGAGCATTTTACAGTTTAGTAGAAATTGCAAGGTCAAACTTTCTCTGAATGAAGGGGATTTAGGAACCTGGGTCTCCTACTGCAAAAGGCCTAACTGCTGGGCTACAGGCCTAATAGATGAGAGGGTCATGATCTCTTCTATTCAGCAGTTGTGCACATGCGTGGATGATCCTAACATCAAAACCCTGTGCAAGGGAAATTTGGGTGCATAAAGGCGAAAGCATTGTGATGGATGTAGTGTCACTTGTTGTATATATAAAATATGAGAAGCATCACCTTGCATTGCAGCATTTCTTATAGCTTTTAGCATTTTAGAAACTGTTACTTTGCCTTTCATTCTCTAGTTAGGCTACTTCCCTTCTTCCAAAACAAGAAGCTACTAGGCCAATGTATAGTTAAAAATGCAGAAACCCTGCTTATTGTATATAGGTTTTCTTTGAGGATATAAATTATCAATTCACTTCCACTAGAATATTTTCATTTCAGACTATAAGCCATATAAGAATAAATATTTCAGTGGCTCTTATCTCTTTTATGTTTTCATTAATCATTTGTATTTACTCTCTAAATTATATTTGTGTAGGACCATTATTAATATGTCTCTGTAACAATATAACCAGCCATCTCTGTAGGCAGTTCTTCTCAAACTTTTCCATTTTTAAATATATAGTTTGTTTGGTCCAGATATTGTATTACCTTTTAAGGTTGTGTGTGTGTGTGTGTGTGTGTGTGTGTAAGCCCACAAGATGGCAGATTTTTTTCCACTATAAAGTCAGCACAAAATTCTATCAGATTATACTCTTTATTTTAGCTTCTCTTTTGCATGTTGATAAACAAAAGGCTTCAGCTAAAGTTTATATTTCTGCATTTTAGTAAGGACAATATGTAATAGCTAGTCCCATATAAGTACTACATTTAAACTCTGTGGTTGTGTCCAGAGGAGTGCACGTATGTGTTTCCCCAGGGACAAATATGAGCAGCATACAGTTGTGCTGCTACTACTTATAAAAACTTGGGGAATGCCCATGCACACATGCTCTGGTGTACAGCAAGTTGCCTCAGAAAGGGTAGGAAAGGTTGGAGCCAGCACCTGGTCTGGCCCCAGAAGCCTTACCTGGGGTTCTGGGGGCTGCATCTGTACCAATTCTGCAACAGCGAGCCTGGCTGCTAGCTGGAGTGTGGATCTGTGCAGCCAGGCTCCAGTTTCAGGAGATGTATGCTGCCATCACATGCACCACTCTGTTTTTTAGGCAAAGTTGTTTTTTTTTACACTGGGCTGTACTCCATGAGGTGCCCCATGATCTGACCTTTAATTTTACTCTGCCACATAAATGTCTAATTTGGAAATAAAATACAGCCAGTGTATTTCAGTGTAGCAGTGAAAATGGCACTGATGAATATATCAGAAATTAATAATGGGCAGTTTGTTTCACAGTGCAGATTAAGAAAATAAAAATCACAGCTTCTGACTGTTCTCCCCAGCAATGTGGACAGAGAAGAGTGATGCTGCATGAGCCTGAGGGAAAGGAGGTTTCCAGCAGCTTAGAAAGGTGGCAGCATGCTGCAAAAGCAGAATTCCTCTCTTTCATCAGAAGAGTTGAAGATAAGTAGACCATACTACTATTCACCTGTAAATGACATTATAGATGAGGCGCTTGGTGCTGTCTATATTTAAGGCTGTCTGGCACAGCATTATGTGGCCTTTTCTCAGTGTTTCGGTCTTTGCCAAGCTTTAACCATTTGTGATGATTTTTTCTCATGATGTGAATCTGCCTCAGACTGAATTATTGCATGCAAGATCAAGATTAGGAAAAATATTTTGTTTTGCCCATGTTAATGAATTGTTTGCAGATATTTTAATTAAACAGCATTAAAATCCTCATGATGTTCATCATGGGTTTGAAGTTTGGCAAGGGGTTACTTTGGTATAAGAATCTGCCTTTTAATGGTCCCATTAAAACAAGCACAATTTTGGTAAATTATGAGCCTTCAAAAATGCATATTGCATGCAATCAAGAAACATGTGTTAAAGTTTGGCTTATATATGTCCTGAATATGCTTCAGCCTAAACATATGACCACATACACATTAGGACTGTGTGAAGCTTCATTCGCTGATTCGATTCAGTGGAGCTTCGGCCTGATTCAGTTGATCAAATCAAATCAGGAGACCATGTAATCTCTCCGAATCAGATAAAAAACCTCCAACTCAATTCAGAGAGATTCAGAAAGATTCAACAATTCAGATATAGACACAACTTTAAATATTTTGTCTACATACCTCAAGGTACCAGGTCGCTTGTGAATGCTGCAATAGTAGGGCAGATGAAGTGCCCCACAGTAGCACTGGGGATCCCCTGCACACTTGGCAGCAGACCCAGAGATGGACCAGAAGCAGTTCTGGTCCACTTCTGGGTCTGCCAGGGGGTGTGCAACAGGCCCTCTGCCATGCCCTATCCCCTCCAGCTCAGCGACTGGTACCTCCTGGGTCTGGTGGGGGAGTACCTGTGGTCCTACAATGGCCGATCACTGAGCCAGGGAGGCACGGGGACCTCCCCCATGTGCTCCCTGGCAGACCCAGAAGCGGACCGGAAGTACTTCTGGTCCACTTCTGGGTTCACTGCTGAGCACGTGGGTCCTTCCCCCCTAATCCTGTGGGATGTTCCATCCACTCCACCATCACAGCATTCACGAGCCACACCTGTTACCTCAAGGTATGTAGAAAAATACATTTAAAGCTGTATCTATGGCCGAATCACTGATTCTCCAAATCAGCATTGAATCTTCAGATTCAGATTTGGCCAAATCGAATCGGGGCAGTGATACAAATTAATGAATCAAGCCTGTCTCCAATTCGGGCTGATTCTAAATCTGAATTGAATACAGCCCCTTACACACACATCCTAATACACATACATATGGAACTGCATTATAATTTAATTATAATGAATAATAAAGCAAGGTCCTTGGGCCTATGCTATTCAACATCTTTATCAGCAACTTGGAGGTGGGTGTGGAAAGCACACTGTCCAAATTCACTGATGACACAAAGATGTGGGGAGAAGTGGGCACACTGGAAGGGAGGGACAGAAGCTAGATCTAGACAGGTTACAGAGGTGGGCAGGTAAGAATAGGATGGAATTCAAAGCAAACAAGTTCAAGGTACTACATATGGGGAGAAGGAACCTGCAACAGAACTATAGGCTGGGGAAAACCCTTCTCAACAACACAGTGACTGAAAGGGATCTTGGAGTCATTGTTGACTCCAGTATGGACATGAGCCACCAATATAAGGAAGCAGTCAACTGCACCTTGTTGTGCATCTACAGATGCATCACAAGCAGGTCCAGGGAGGTGATTCTTCCCCTCTATGCAAAGCTGGTCAGGCTGCAGCTGGAGTACTGCATCCAGTTCTGGGCACCACACTTCATGAGGGATGTGGCTAACTTTGAGAAGGTCCAGAGGATGGCCACTTGCATGGTCAGGGGGCAGCAGGCCAGGCCCTACGAAGATAGACTAAGGGGCCAGAATCTATTCAGCCTCCACAAGAGAAGAGTGGGAGGGGATCTGGTGGCTATCTATAAACTCACCAGTGGGGACCAGTAGAAAATAGGTGAGGCTCTTTTCCTCTGGGCACCACCTGAGATAACAAGTAATAACGGCCATAAATTGATTGACAGTAGATTCAGGCTTGATATCAGGAGGCTGGAATGGGCTACCAAGGCAGGTGGTGCTCTCCCCTACCTTGGGGGTTTTCAAGAGGAGGTTGGAGGGAAACCAGCACGGGTTTGTTAAGGACAGGTCCTGTCAGACCAACCTGGTCATCTTCTATACCAGGTGACCAAATCCATATTTGGACACGGGCGTCCCTGTCGAGGTAGTCTTTTTAGACTTCAGGAAGGCGTTTGACACGGTCTCTCACCCCATTCTCATTAAAAAGATGGGGAGCTGTGGCATTGACCCCTACACGGTTGAG
>JAGPOW010003642.1:45419730-45439338 GCA_030014935.1 Caiman crocodilus
TCCTAGGGAAGTTGTTTTTGCTCCTACCTTGGGCATCTTTAAGAGTAGATTAGATAGGTACTTGGCTGAGGTCCTGTGACCCTGGCACTCATTCCTGCCCTTGGCAGGGGGTCAGGCTAGATGGCCTGCTCTAGGCCCCTTCTGACCCTAGATACTATGAATCTATGATATCTGGCTGGGGTATTATGATCCCAGCACTTGTTTCTTCCCAGGGCAGGGGGTCAGACTTGATGATCTGTTCAGGTTCCTTCTGACCATAGAAACTATGAAATTTTTAATTAAAAGATCACATACTTGTTATTACATAATATTGCACTTTATTCCACTTTTAAGTGTAGAGACTGCATGGTGCTCTGGAACAGAAGAAGGGTTGCATAATGAATAATACTGTTAACTGGGGAATCCCACCTGTGACAGGATATGGTTCTGTTGTAATTTTTTTGGATATATTCATGGAATAAAATGTTATACATATTAGTTTCCCTGACTAGCTTTTGCACTGAGAAAGAATGAGTTAACTGTAATTTGAAAACAGAGTTGTGGGGATCACCCTAAGTACTCTGGTAGGGCAACAGTAAACCAATTTATTTATGTTGCTACAATGTTTGGACTCCATCCCCTTCACTCAAAGAGACTCCCTGCTCTTTCTGGTACCAAGGAGAGACTTCAGAGATGTCCAGAGAGCCAAGAAACAGTTTTGAAGAAGGAGTGTCCCAGAAACAAAGTAGGGGAAAGGAAATAGGATAAGAGCCTAAGAGGCTGGAGAGAAAACAGCTGGGGCTGAAGTACTTCCGATCCATTTCCAGGTTCACCATGGACAATACAGGAAACCCCACCCTTGGCCCCTGGCTTGGTGACTAGTGTCTCCTGGGTCTGGGGGGACACCCAGGGTTCCTTGTGACCAATAACCGAGCTGGGTGGCATAGGGGGGGATCTGCCACCAAGCACACAGGGGACCCCACCCCCGTGTTGCCATGGGACGCCGCATCTGCCCCACCATTTCAACATTCACAAGCCATGTCTGGTACCTTTAGGTACATAGAAAAAACATATAGAACTGTGTCTATGGCTGACTCACTGATTCTCCAAATCAGAATCAAATCTTAAGATTCAGATTTGGCTGAATCAAATCAGGACAGTAATCCAAATCAGCAAATTGAATTACTGTCCCCCTAATGGGGCTGAATCAGAATCTGAATTGAATATTGCCCACTTTGCACACTCCTACTTGCTGCACCTCTAGATTCCAGCCTGTTTCTGAATGAAGCTTGACATAGAAATAGTTTTTTCTGATCTTCATAACAAGATTGTTATCACCATCTTAAACTTCATTACAGTGCATAGCATCTGTGCCTACAGCTATAAACAGTTTTTTTATTAATGCTTTAATCATTGGACATTATGGTCTTTAAAAATGTAAGGCATTTAACAATGATGATTCTGTTAACAGAGTCATTTATCTAAAAAAGGTGTGGGGATAATCTCAGAACTACCTCAAAAATTACTTTTTATTCTATAAAATATCACTATATTGCAAAATATATTGACATTGGTCCTCAGACTGAGAAATATGAGAATCTAGATCTCGTTCTGCTTACTGGACATCTAAGATTGAAAAGCTGCTTGTCCCAACAAATGTCTTGTCTCAGAAGAGTGATCCTATTTCAGCTGAGGAGACACAGAGCTCCCCTTTTCCTTCAATGGACATATTTGTGCAGTTCCATCATCTCACAACCAATTTCCTTTATGTATCTGAGTTGTCAATGCAATGAAGTGATCAACAAGGCTAACTGCACTTTACCATGCATTAGCAGATGCATGGTGAACAGGTCCAGGGAGGTGATGCTTCCCCTCTATGCAGCACTGGTCAGGCCACAGTTGGAGTACTGCATCCAACTCTGGGTGCTACACTTCAAGAGGGATGTGCCTAACCTTGAGAGGGTCCAGAAGAGAGCTGCTCATCTGGTTAGAGGCCTGTAGGCAAGACCCTACAAGGAGAGACTGAGAGACTTAGATCCCTTCAGCCTTCACAAGATAAGATAATGGCCATAAATTGATGGAGTACAGATTTAGGTTGGACATCAGAAAGTACTTCTTCACAGTAAGTTTTGCCAGAATCTTGAACAGGCTTCCAAGGGAGGTGGTGCTCTCCCCTACCTTGGGGTTCTTCAAGAGGAGACTGGACAAGCACCTAACTGGGGTTGTCTGACCCCAGAGCTCTTTCCTGCCTAGGGCAGGGGGCTGGACTTGATGATCTACTGAGGTCCCTTCCAACCCTAACATCTATGAATCTATGAGTCTACATGGACCAATATACACAACTGACAACAACACTAAATTCAGGGTATGGCCCCCCGACCCCTCCAGAAAAACAAAAACAAAACCTAGCCTAATTGGTTAGTGGTCTGGGTGCTTGCCAAGGAACTGGGAAACATGAGCTCTAGGTCCCATTCAACCTATGATGTTTGAACCCACATCTTTTACTTCCCAGGGAAGTGCCTGAGGCAGAGAGTCTATATGTATAGATAGAGTAAGAAGAATTGAGAGCATCCTTTAGTGTTCATGGCAAATGGTCCCATTGGACAACCAAGAATGAAAGATTCATAAGGTCAGAAGGAAAGAAATGTTTGGCCTAGTAAAGTGGCAGTCCTCTTGAAGGAAGGTAATATTGATCAGAAGTTATGGTTTGTTTTATATTTACATATATGAGATTGGAATGCTTGGTGCAGGGTGCCTTTGGCAAGCATTGCTAACATTCTCAGGTACATCCTTATTAATAGGATCAATGTGTGGTTGCCTTGCACAAGAAAATAGAGGTGAGAGGTACACCTTTTTGGAACTGTGTTCTTTTGAGTTCAGTAGAACCTAGTAACGTAAAATGTTACCATCACATCACAAAGGCAGTGATTCTTTGCTGTGACAAAATGCATTGCTAAGATGGTTTTGTTAAATGGTATGTATCTTTCATTTACAAAAGATCATCAGTCAGAAGAGGTTATATAAAGTGGTTCAATATACTGAACAGAAAAAAGGTATATTATTCATTATACCAAACAGAAAAATGTGGATTATTCAGACATTAAGTCAAGCTCATATACATTTGGATGAAGCTATATTTTTTAAAAGACAGTTTTATTTTTTGCTCTGCTTTACAATGAGGCAGTATAGAGATTTACCAATTACCACAGCATATGTTCAGCTGTATTTTATAATAAATGAACACCCAACTGAGAATAATACAATGAATTATTTTCTAGTCCTTAAATGCAAGTATTTGAACACAAGAAGATTTTATTAGGAAAATCTACATGTATAAGCTACATGGTGAGTAAAAATACATATTTTGTATGCATATTTTCTGTTGTAAAAATGTATATATTATGTTGTAAAAATACATATTTTATTTGAAGGCTTAAAATATATATCTCCTATAATTTGTGCATTTACGTGTGTGTAAATTCTTGTTATTCTAGTCACCACAAATGTAGAGTAGACAAATATGTAGCAGAATAGATTAACCTCTTAGCTTTAAGGTAAGAAAAGATCAGACAGAGCAAAATATTTGGAATGCATTCATATAGACAGTGAATCTAGAGACAAGCCTAACATTGGCATCCTGCTAATCTATACACATCCAGACACCAAAGGTTTCACAAAGGAGATGAGAGAGACACTGTCCTACAAAGGAATGAAATTCACAAGGCTCATTGACTAGTGAAATTTCAACATTTACACAGATGACCCCTCTTACACAATAGTCTAAACTGTTTTATCTGAGCTCTCCACCTTTGGTTTCTCAGGTTATTTTCAGTATAGATACTGGACTGACACTGATGATGAATGTGTATATAAAAGGCCAGATTCAGTGGTGTGCTTTGATGGGAAAAAAACAAAAAAACCCTTCTTATGCAGGATGAATATATACATTTACACATGGACCCAAAGATACAGATTTAATGCACTTTTATTAATAGAGCTCCAGAAGCCTACCACACACCCTAACATTTAATGCACTGGGCTTCTTTCAGATCTTCAGATTACAATACATGGCTTCCAAGGTATTGCTACACTCCTTTCCCACTGTTTTACATGCCTCCATGGCCTAAACTAATGTATATGTAAGTTCTCATACCAATTATGATCATTGTTATAATTCTGCAAATCTTTATTTCTACTTCCCATTACACTCAAGAAGCAAGTACACGGCCACTTCCCACTGCCAAACTGTTGGCAGTTGTCTGAACAGTTGGACTGAAATCAGATGGAGATCTGTTTTACATAACTTTTCCCCTACTTCTCCATGGTTACATCCAGAAGTATAACTGGGCGCTGGGTACTTGGGGGCTTTGGCAGCAGCTGAGGATGGTACAGTGCCACTGGCTGTGCTGCTGGTGGCATGGTATGGCATTGGCCAGCCTGGCAGAGCAGATGCTGCCATTTTTATGGCCCCCCCATGGTTGTTGCCTAGGCTGGTTCCTGGTTTCTATACTCTTCCCCCTCCTCTTCCCCCACTCAAGACCTGAGGCTTCATTACACTACTGCTTACATCTGGCCTTAATTTGGCCCTGAGATAAATAAAATATAAAATGAGTGCCTGAATACAGCAATTCGTTTATTATATTTGCATTATTTAGGGAGATAAGGGCATTTCTCTGCCACTCTTACAACTGCCGTTTCCCAATTAAAAAAAAGTAATGTAATCAATCAGTGGCATTAAATCCACCGTACATTATTTCAGCTCTCATGAAACTCAGATCTTGTCAAAAATATTTTAATTGCTTCCAGCCTACTAATTTTTCTGCTGTAGTTGTAAACTCCCCTACTCCTGAATTTCAGTTTAGCCTCTTCATAAGTTGATGCACTCTGAGAATGTTCTTTTAAAGAAACCAGCTCATTCATCCAATGAGTTTTACAAAGTTAATTTTCAGAATACAAGCTAATTCTCTGATGTTGTATTTAATATACTGGTGCCAAGGCTTTCCATAAAGGTTAAAACAAAACTGGAAGGGGATGCTCTGGTGGGAGGAAGGTTGTTTTCCTAGTATTGCAACCTCCAGATGTTTAATAATCTTGAGCCAAGCCTCAAAATCATGAAATTATAAAAATATATACATTTTATGGGTTTTTTTATTTCCCTTTTGATTCTGGAGCCTTTAGGGTTCACTCAGTTCATATTTTCAATTCTTTTATCTACAGTCTTCAGGCTAGAAACTTGTTTTAAAAGGAAAGTTTAAATTCCTGCCCAACTGCAAGAAACCTGGAATTGAGCCCTTAAAAGCACTAAATATTGTGAGACCTATAATAAAATGTCAAGAGTTGGAAACACTATGTTCTGGTTGCTATGACTCAGGGCTAAAGTGGAAATCTTCCTTAGGGGTCTTTATTCATTTTGCTTCCCTTGCCTGTGCTCTTAGTATTTCCTGTTAGTGAGACCAGCAGGGGCTTCATTAGGTCAGGCTAGGATGATAAAGAACCAGTTATGGAGAAAAGTAGGGTCAGTAGTATGAGATTTGTGAGTAAAGTTGCATGATTTTTAGGGTAGGATGGGGGAAAGTATTTTATTCTCTGAAAAACATTGTTTGGTGTGGAGAACAATTCAGGGTGTTTTTCTTTTATCAAATACAGCACCAGTTATGACATTGACTCAGGGTAAAGGACACAAAGTTTCACTTCCCTCCTCTGTCAGAGAGGAGTTGAATCCACATTTACTATCACTGACGCTGAAGTTGTGCCACTTGTCACAGAATAATGAAACATGACAGTAAGGGCTAGAATACTAGCGTCCTACCTTCCAGGTTAGTGTCTTCATACTGGGACCATAATGTAATTCTCTGTCTTGCTCTTTAGCCCAACTAATATTTATGTATTTTATATAGAAAGTGTACTGACTTTAACTGAAGGGCTTCTAGACTTTCCACCTCCCAATACTGTAGCATAGTGGTTACTGTACTTCTCTGAGAGCCTTAAGGTTAAATTCCTGCTCTTAACCAGGTGGAGAACAAATTCAAACTTGGCTCTCTTAGGCTAGTGTGCTATTCACGAATCCTTAAGATATTCTGAGGTGGGTCTTCTTCAATATCTCTTGTTGTACTTAATATAAAGTACTTAAAAAAATTATTAGGTCAGAAGGTAAAAAAAAAAAAGAAGAAAATGACTGTAACTTAGGACATTTGCTGGGTAACCTGGATTTTAATCAGTTTTAATTATCCTAATTGAAGTAGAACAGCCTCAGCATGAGGTGCCAAAGCAACTCCCTCTCATGTAATACTCTACAGCATGGTAGCTAGGGTATTCCCCTGGGAGGTACAGGTTCAAAGTCTAGTGGAGCCTCCTAATCATGGAGTTGTTGTGTGAAAGTGTGACAACCACATACCCATCTGTGATTCCAATCATTTGTTTTAATATCAATACTTAAAAAGAAGCAGCTTCATTTTATAGCCAATGAAAAGCTTTGTTCAAACCAAAACCAATTTCTTTTTTGTTTTGGAAAAATGTGGGGAAAATATTTCTTTGGGATCAATCTGAGCAGTTCTTTTTCAATTTCTCAGTTCAGCTACCTGATCAAATATCAATGATTTGCAATTATTGGAAAAACCCCAAATATGGTTGGAGTTTCAAAAGTGTTGGCTGCTCAAAGGGGTTGCAGCAAGAAAAGAGTAAGAAAGCTAGCAGAGGCAGGATTGCAGCAGACTGAGAGTGGGCTGCAGTAAGGGGCTGCTATTATTTCTCTTTAGAGCTTCAGGCAATTATACCTATCCTGAAGATTGGTTAAACAGCTCTGCTATTTTCATTTAGGCATAGAAATTATGGCAATCTACAGGTCCAAAGAAAGCAAGACTTATAATTAATGTTAGGATTGTTCTTTAAAGACTTTTAACCTGGAATGCAAGCCATTTTAATTTTCTAATTAATAACATTTTCTAATTTTTAAAAGTAGCTCAGGAATGCTGAAGCTTTTAGAATATTATACTAAGGATAAAAACTGGCCTTAGACTTTAGATCTGGAGGCTTCTATGTGTGTAGCTGCTCTTGATCTGCTTCTTCATGAGGGTCAGCTTGGAGGAACTGCTGCTAAATATTAGCTTTTCTCCTGCTTGGGTTGTTTTCCTGTCTGATAAACAGCCTGTCCACTAATGTGGTAGTATTTGATTTAGGTACCTGAGCTACTTCCCAAGACAATACCTTCTGAGCTTAGGTGCTTTCTACAGTCTGTACAATCTTACTCTACTGTGACAGCCTGACATCCAGCTGATTCCCAGGATCAGCTTTGTGTACATTTCTGTCTCTTTGAGAGGACTAGTTAACACAGACTGTCTCTTTTATTGAAAATCTATGGTTGTTTGGTTGCTCGTGAGTGCTCCTCTCTCATATTGGTGCTTCTTCACAAATGCTGTTGTCTGTAGCTTTTGTCACTTTCTGCCAGTCACAGCTGCCTGGGGATTCCTAGAACTGCTAGTCTACTTATAACTACTGAATGTCTTTGATTATCATGAGATCTGTGCCTCTGAATATACTCAAGAACAGCAGGCAGACAGGGAGCCACTTATCCCAGTAGTGGCACAAAACAGGTGACCACTTGCTACCTGGATGTTCTGGGCTCCTGAACCAAGGTAAGTAAAGGGAGGAAAGCAGTTGTGGCTAGTTCCAGACCATAAACTCAGGAACCCAGAACTCCTCAAGTGTTTTGGATGGTGTTATGATATCAATCAATCTGATACATTATTCATTTAATGGACCCGAGTGTCCCTTTTCTATCTTCTCCCTTAAACCTCTCCATATTTCATGGCCCTTAAGGTAATGCAAGCCAAGGAGATTTCTATATAAGTAATGTAAATTATCATGTGTTGTTCTGGGCAATACAGATTGTTTGTGAACATTCTGAAATAAAGTTATTGGTACAGTGCTAGCGCCAAAATAATACAATCAGGTCAATGCTGCTGTTATGCACTATGCTGAACAAACACAGACATAGTCTCTTCCCTGAAGAGCTTATGAGGTAATATAGAAACCAGGAGCAATAAGAAAATGTAAGAAACACTAAGAGAAAAGGGGAAGAAGATAACTCATACAGGTCAAACAGGTGAGTTCTTCACAACTTGATGGCTATGGCATCTTTCATCATTTCTTTCCCAAAGGATGTGGCAGGTTACGTTTTAAGAATATGGCTAGAGAGGTGAAGGTACAGTCTACAGAAGAGAGAGTTTTGAGAGGGGCGTATTTACAAGGGAGAGGGTGACAGAGATTGAAGTGGAAACCATACACAAATTCTATTATGTTGGGCAAAGTTTCCATCCATTTGGAGGCATGTAGATTTCAACAAAGGCCATGTACAGACATTCAGTTGCTCCTGTAAAAATCCCTGTAGAAACCATAAATGTATAAACCCAGTAGAAACCATGAGTGTATAAATATTCAAGATTGTTTCTTAAAGCAAAAGTGGCCACTCCAAGAGGGAAATAAATTTGAAGCAACTAGAGTCAAATCACCCTTAGAAGAGTTTCTTCTGGGAGAGTGAATATCTGTACATATTATCTTTTGAGAGAACCCACAGCACAGTCCTTCAGCTTCCCAGGGTGCTTTGCTCCTGTTCCTGCCCCTCAACCAGCCTCCCCACAGGGCAGTGCATCACTCACTAGACTCTATTATTTCAACTGAGCAGGGAGTAGAACGCAGCCTGTCACTATGCCCACATTGTGCTGCAGAGAGACTCAGGCTGTTCCTATGGAGTGAGGGAGCCTTCAGAGTATGCTAGCATGTGTGCACAGGAGCCACCTGGCTGTGCAGATTCAGCACTGCAAGCTCTCTGGTCTTTAGGGGATGGCTCCTCAAGTGTCTCTGGGTAAGTTTTTCTACCAGGTAAACAAATATGGGAGAATTGTCTCAGATCATTTGAATATGTGTACACAACCAGGATGGAAACTAGATTGACCTCAAAATAAAGAAAAACCACTTAAACTGAAAAAAACCATATAAAATATAAAATAATACACAGAGGCCATATCTGCATATCACCGTACAGTGATGCAGTTATGCACTACATTACCTCATGGCTTGCTACAGTGATATAGTGATCACACAGGTCTACACATGATCATTAGCTATGTTGCCCTAGCAGTGAAATCTAACCATGCACCATGTGCATTTCCAAAAGGAAGTACTAAAGCACAGCGCTATAGGAACATCACTGTACAACAATATGTAGACATGCCCAGAGTACTTTAAAATATTTTTCAAGCCATTGGCCAAGGATGACTATTTAGTAGCAGTTTACAGCCAAAAAAAGTATTTTAAAAGCACAATAGAGCTTTATATTATACCTTAAACTGCTGTTATTAAAATCCCTTTGCTACTGATTCTTCACTTGCTTCCATCATCAATTAAAAGAATACAATCTGCATTAAAACCACTCTCCTTCCTGATTGTTTAAGTAGTACTGAATATTAATATAACCAAAAGTGATAGGAGAAAAATACTTTCCCTATTATCCATTTTGACTTGTTTAATTTGTATATGTGACCTCATTTTGTGACTACAAGTTAGGCCTTGATCCTGTGAGCTTATCTACGTGAGCAGACACCAACAATCATTTAGCTCCTTAATAACAATGTGCCTTCCTTCAGGAGTTGGACTTTAATCCACTTCCCTGTTTGCTGTGTGAAAGAACAGTGTAAGTGAGAACAATATTTAAAAAATAGAAAATTGTAATTGCAAGCTTACAAATATGAGCAGGTAACTGATAGTAAATGTAGTCCCTGGAACATCGTTTATCTTATTGACTACATTTCAAGCTGATGCTCTTCTTTCCAACCAGAATCCAATGATTGCCAGGATATGTGTGTGTGTGTGTGTGTAATATATATGCTTCATTCAAGCAGCACAGCAAGTATACTTTATCTGCACCCATCTAGAACTGCACTGCGCAACCCTTTTTTTCCCCAGAGTCAGTTACTCAGTGCCTGGTCTATCCATGGGCTGGATCTTGCTGGTGATCCAGTGCCCAGAGGCGGGGGGCATAAGGGATCTCCTTTGATTGCTTAGAGGGGGTGAGGGGTAGCCTGGCCCAGATCCAGCTATGTCAGGAGAAGTAGGGTGGCCTGGCCCCAACCCAGCTGGCCCAGGTACATGGGAGGAGGTGTGGTCTGTTTCCAGTCCAGCTATGGAGCTTGGGAATTCATCACTGGGTGAAAGAGGTGGTAGTGTTTATTGCCACTGCTCCCTCACTGACAAAATGTTCAACTCTGAGGCCCAGATGTTGTGACTCCAAGGGCTGGATTTACCCAATGGGCTGGAGGTAGAGTAATCCTGGTTCTTGACTGTTTGGGGACTTAGATTATGAGATCGAATGAAACATTGATAGAAAAATGCAGGAGGTCTATTAAGTTATTGAGACTTACTTGCCTTAAATTTACTGCATGCAGACTATAGCCAGTTGAGAGAGGTCTGGACTACTTCCCTTCTGGTCCTGGCTCCCAGAGCAATCACTCCTATAGCTTTCTAATTAAAACTATGGAGGCCTAGATAATATAAAAAAAATGGAATATTGGGAGAAAATTCATTCTCCAGGGTGTGATTACAAAAGGGAACTCTTCTTAATTCAGTCCTGGCCCACTAATGCCAAATCTTTACGACTCATTTCAAGGGGGGTAGTATTTTAAAGAGCTTTGATTAAAGAGTTCCCAGAATGAAATCTTAAATGTACAAATAACAAAAGCATGTTGTTTTTCTATATAATTTTAAAAATAACAACTATAAAATAACATTTGCAGTAGTGTTAGGAATGGCTGATTGGTACTTTTATTCTAAGGCTCTATTTTTAGGCACCTGTAAACCGTTCCTTTCTTGTCTGACCTTTCTTCAAGTTTGTTTTCAACACCTACATGATTTCCTTTCTTTAGATAAAGGTGGAGTTTGGCCAAAATACATGTTTCTGCTTTTGAGCTGAATGTAAAAATGACAGTTTTATGCTCTGAAAAGATATTCAGGTACTTGTTCACTCTCAGAACTGCAAAATGACTTCATCTCAACTTCAGATGTGTCACTTATATATTTGTCAAAGATGAGTAATTTTTTTTCCCCATTTTTAAGGGACAATGGTTTAAAGAATAAGATTTTTACTTGAAATGACATACTGGACTAGGTGGTCTCTCATGTTTTGTACAATGGTAATGGCAGCACTGGAGGTAGTTTTATTGAGATGTAAATACCATATATGTGTATGCCTGTAAACTGAAAATACAGTTTCAATTTTCTCTGGAGATCATTAAAATACATTTCAACATATTTAAAAGAGCTGATTTGTCAGCTTTCCAATTCTTTATCTCTGCAATTACTAAGGTATATTAAAGGAAGAACTGGTATTACTATCTACAGCTGAGGTCTGTCAACTATTATAATTTTAATTTCCCATTTTCATTTAATAGATTCATAGATTTCATAGACAATCAAGCTGGAAGGGACCTCAGAAGATCATTGGGTCCAGCCCCCTGCCCACCTTCTGTAGCCACAGTAACCTCACTAAACTTGTATGCTACATACATTTTCTTTCCTTCTTAAGATTCTTCTTTAGATTCACACATTTCCTCATCTCTTGCAAAATGACCCATCTTCCTATCCCAACCTTGCAAAATCTAAATTGCAAACAGTAGCACAGCAGTAAAACTTGTTCCATTACAATAGATGGAAGTTTTGCTATTGACTTCAACAGGGCTATATACTGCATCTATAAAGTGTATAGGAGAAAACAAGCAACCTCATAACACTTTCTGAAAACTTCCTCCTTCTTGTCTAATGTCATCTGTCTCTGTGCCATGTCATATTTAGTCTACAATACTGCAACTAGCACAGTTTTAGTGCTATGTACATAATAGATTTCATACTCCTGAGAAGCAATGTTGCTTAATTCTTTCTGTAAAGCACGTTACCCATATGTTGTACATGAGTTTTATAAAGGTGTGGAATGGCTGTTCTGTATATGCCACATGCTCCTTAGAAATATAAAACTCAACATTTAAATGCTAAACTTTTGCGAGAAAAAAAAATAAGCCCTGGTTTTGCTTCTGATCACTCAGACTTCTATATTGAAACTGCTTTGATAAAATGTGAATTGCTTTTGTCTGAAGAAATTATAGTTTTCTGCAGTATGCTTTGATTTTACAGTGGAAAAAAGAGAGATTTCACTTTAATTTGCATTATCCTACTATAAACACTGATTCTTCAAAAATCACATCACATATTTAAATTAAGCAGTAATTAGACTATTTACATGCTTTAAGTTAGGCACATGCTTAGTTGCTTTGCTGAAGCAAGGCTATGCAGAAGATGTCTGTTAATTTATATATTAAGGCCAGGAACTAACATCACACTTATATCAGTATAAGTTATTGTAAACTGGCCTAATAATGTAACAGAACAGAAGTTCAGCACACAAAACCTGTCCATACCCATAAAAAAAACAGAAGTTCTGCACATAGACTAGTTTAAAAATAGCAGAACCCAGTCTAAGATTTGCCTGCCCCCACTCCAAAGGGTGAATACGTGTTCTGTTTGCTACCAATCTAAACTATAGCACTTATAGAAAATGACATAACCAAGATCAATTCTGCCTTGGGCTTTTTGAACATCTGTACCTAGCCTAAAAGTACAATGTGACACTTGTAAAGGCCAAAGAAAATGTCTAACTACAGGAGTTGTTAGTATAACATTGATACAACAGCAATTCAGTAACAAAATTACAGCTATAATTATAGTTATAAACCATGAAGTTAAGGTCCATTTTTTAAATGCATTAGAACTAATGAAATTCTTCTTGGAGAAGGTTTTGGCTCATGTTGTCTGCTTCTCATATATCAAAGACACTGCTGCATTGAAGACGGAAAAAAAGTCACTGTTGTAAAACATTTACCAAAAACTGCTTGGCAATACACATGATTAAAGGATTGTATCCCTATCAATGTAAATGGCAATAGCCATTTTGCAATCACTCTTTCTATTCCAGCAAATACATATTCTATTGTGACAGCTGTTTTTAGGTTGCCTAGTATACCAGCCATTAGCTGTGCTTTTAAAATTTCTTTTCCCATCCTTCAAACTTTTCTTATATCAAACATTGTGACAACTGTAATTTAGTTGGACTTCTACTTGTGGAAACGCTGCTGAAGAAGGGTATACAAATGTTCTAAAACATGCTGATGTGTACACTTTTCAAAATGATTAAGCAGAATTCAGTATTATAAAAGATGGCATTTCACACTTGATATAGTTCTCATCTTGCTGAATTCATTCACACTAAACCTACTAACTCATTTAAAACTTGTTGTTCAGGTAAAACCCCAATTCAAGTCAACATGTAAGTGTTAGGTAGCAAGTGTTAGGTAAGAATTGCTGAACAGGTCCATAAAGGGTTAATAAGACATGAGTCTGCTGCTGACAAAAAAGCTTGATTCTTTCTCACCAACTGAGCTGAAAAGCAGTCAAGAACTACAGGTTGACAAAAGTTTCTATGAAATCTTGTAATACTGACAGTCTAAAAGCAGTTGAAATCTTTAAAAGAGCATAGAAGGGACCATTAAAATACTTTTGCTTTACTGAACTGGCATTGGCAAGGACATTTTGAAGAGAGATAAAGCACCATCAGTTGCTATCATCCCTAAAACAAAGTATAGCTATATAAGTGCTACTGAATCATGAGCATGGAAATAACATTTAATTAAGCCAGAATTCTTGCCAGCAAGTCTTACTGGACTTAACTACTATATATTACTGAAAAAAATGGCAATGATGATACAGTATAACTCAGTATAACTGCTTTGATAAATTGGAGGGTTATTGGTTGTAGCCATGTTGGTCTAAGGACCTAGGCAAACAAGATCTGTTGAGTGGATGTGGGATCTTTTATTAAACTAGCTAAATAGTTTGAAAAATGTTCTATGCAAGCTTTCAGACACAAATGCCCTTCTTCAGGCATGGGGAAAGTCTGTTGGTCCTTGGTAGATCAGACTGTTTCTCAGTTAACTAGACTTGTTGACTGGACTTATAACCACAACATTATGATCCATTTTAACAGATAAATCCCTTCTTGGGTCTTCTTTCTCTGCTTTTACCCAGTCTTTAGCCTAAGTGAAAACTCAGGATTTTAAGAATTTTTTTAACAGGTTTCAATGTATTAGATAATCTACGTGCTCTTAACATTGTCTCTAGTGGGTTATGGAATAGAGAATCCCACACAACTTACTGATTTTTTTGATGCACTGGCTGGGGAAATTTTTAGCTACCTGCACAATTTCACAATGATTGCACACTTAATTCATACAACACAATTTTATTTTAAAATTCTTTGCTCCATGTATAACACTGCTTAGCATTAAGAAATACCACAAACATTAAGAACACAATAACTATGTATATCAGAAACAATGCTCCAAATACACTTCTTTAAAACAATTACAACTCAAAGTTAAATTTGAATCAATACTATTATTTTTCATAAAATACTTATAATCCTAGAATTCCGAGAAGCCAAACACCTAAATACGGTTTCATTCCTCAGTAGCACAATTTAATAGGTTGGCTTCAGTAGTATGGTTCAATGGGCTCACCTCAGCAATACAGTTCAATGGGCTGGCCTCAATACTGATAGGACTAAGTCCCCTTCCTTCAGTCCCTTTTGGGTGCTCCACAGCTTCAGCGTGAACTAAGAGATTTGTGTTCAGGGAGAGGGTGGTTCAGGTGATCAGTCTGATGCAGCCTACACTTGCGATTATTTCTTCATTGCTCTGCAAGTGAGGTTACCTCCAAATTGGGACAGTAGGTTGCAGTTTTTATTGAGTGAGTTGCCATCTTGGGCCCCTCCTACCCAAACCTGTCACTATTCCCAAATTTGGGCTTGGATCTTACTTAACAGATTCTTTTGCTTGGTTCAGTTTCTTTTCTTGACCATTTTAATTACTTTGGGGAATTTCCATATCACTGAATTGACTTTTATTTCCAATCTTTTAAAAGGCTCCTAGGTTTTGATTACTCGGAATGTGGGATGTTTGCTTAAGGGTCATTTTTAGGTTAACTTTGTTAAAGGCCTCTAAAAACAAAATTCAAGAGTTAAGACTGAGCAAAATCAGGACCTTCCTCACATGGATCAAAACAATAGCCTAGATAAGAAGATATATCTTGTCTTCTTCCTAAACTAGCTAATGGGCAACTATTTCAAACATTCAAGCTATTTTTTCAATATGACAAAAATGTTTAAAAATATATACTTTAAGCACTCAGTCAACAGATTCCCTAACATTGAAAGAGCATTAGTTTGCAGATCTTCGTACCTCTATCAGAGGTAATATTATTTATATGCATACAGACAAAGGAAAAAATCTATCTGAGTAACATGCTAATGTTGCAAGCGCACACATCCAAAAGTGAGGGAATGCCATAGTTAAGATTCCCTGTGTATGCACAAAAGGCATCTTTGTGAAACTGTATATTGTCAAATACGTATTGTTTTGTATTGAACCACTTGTGATACCAAAGGTACTGCCTTCCAACTATCCAGGTCCTACTCTAAAGCATGGAAATTGGTGCAAAAAATGTTTAATCAGTGGCAAAAGCAGCCTATGTTTCCATTAGGTTCATCGGCAGTATGCTATTGCCGACCCTACCATGTCAAAAATCAAGACAAACTCTTAAAAATCAAGAGATTTGGTATATAAATCATGAGATGTGATTTTAGAAGTATAAACCAATGTAGATATATTGACCATCGGTTTATAAATCCTATTAGTCACTTATTCAACTTCTAAAAACCAGAAATATATACAAAAACTATATTACTAAAATTGATAATGCTTTAGAAAAAATAAAATAAAAATTCCTACCAGTTCTTGTGATTGGGATGACATCTGCTGGATTGTTGTGCATTTATCACTTTCTACCCACAGACATACAGACAAACAGACACACAGACAATGACCAGCAGGTAAGTCTGTGGAGGGGAAGGGGTAGGGGTAGGAGGAGAGGAAAGGGGTAGGAGAGTAGATCAAGACCCCCACTGTGAGGGAAGGAGTTAGACAGGGTAGGGGTTGGGGTAAATGGGACCCAGGCTGGGATTGGTCATGCAGTCATGCAACAGAGCCAGGGGATGCTTATCCAGAGGCACGGGGGGGAAGAGCAGGGTGGCTCCCTGCTGCTACATGCACCCCTGGGGGAGGCATGGGGGGCATGTACTCCCTGGATTTGTGCACAGGGCAGGGGCAGGCTGCCTGCTGTGGGTGGGAGTTCTGCACCCTGCTGCCTTTGCCCCAGTAGCCACAAAATGCTGTTGTGTCTTCTGCCTCTGGGTAGGTAGGGGAATGTGGTGTGGCCAGCGCGCGTTGCTCCCAGGACAAAAGCAGCAGGGCACAGAGCCCCAGCCCTCTGTGGGCAGCCAGACTCTGCCCTGTGCACAAATGTGGGGAGCACATGCCCTTCATGCCTCCCCTGGGGGTGTGCACAGTGTCGGGGAGCCGTGCCCCGCCATGCCATTGGATGAGCTGCCTGTGGCTCTGTCACATGATCTACCCTGGTCCCAAGGCCTCTGTCATAGTGTGGGGTCCCCAGGGATGTCCCCAGGGGACATGATGCCCCTAGGGTTCTGACTGTTCCAGGTCTGTCCTGTGGTGCCTTCTAATCTCACTTGCCACATCTTGTTGGTAAAAATCATAAGTAAGGAGGCTGCCCATGAGTTTCTTTGTGGCCACGGTCCTGTTGAACTCCACGAAGCTCTGCGGGTTCTTGGAACCTTTGCTGGGTTTTGCTCCAAGTTGGTCCTCATGAGACACCTTAACCCTTATGGGATAGATGGCATGGCTCCAAAACATTCCCTTTACCATGCCCTGTGCCTCACAGATGGTTCACGAATATTGTTTCCTCTGCTCCACCCCTGTTTCATAGCTGGACCTTCCAGCCTAGACCCACTGTGTTAGGCCCAGCTTTGAGGCTGACTAGCTTTAATCAATCTTCTCTCATCACTGGGCCCTTGGGCCTTGTCTGCTGTGCCCCTCTGGTGCTAGCCTTCTCCTGCCCCTATAGCTGTGCCCCTCTGATGCTGGGACTCTACACAATTGTGTGCCCCCTTTTGGACACTAATGAGGTCTCTATCTCCCCTTATAGCCTCATCCCAAAACCACCAGTGCAAATGACAACATAAAAATAAGCCCCTGGACTATAATATAACGGTAACGATGGAGGTTATACTTTGCCCCCTTAGGAAGGCAAACTTCTCCCCTAGTGTTATGCATCTCTTAGCCCTGGGTGCCTTATGAGCTCCTAGAGCCCTATTAGTCTTGTAGGCAGCAAATCAAGGAACCAAACATCTCTGGGTAACTTTTTCACTCAGGAGTTCCTTCCCCTAGCAGCTGCCAGAGAACTCCTTTCAGCCCCAGCCCTGGGGCTTATATGTGCCCAGGGCCCTGCTTCCTTCTGGTTAGCTGATCATGTGCAGGTGCCAGCGAATTCCCCTATTAGCCTGCTGCCTAGGAAACCTGCAGCTGAAGATCTCTGCCTAGCTTCTAGGGCTCTCTGGCTAGGCTGCTTTACTATTAAAGGAGCCGGCATGACTTAGTGTCCTGCAACAGCCCCATTCACACCAGCCCCTGTCCCTGCCCCACTCCCTCCCTTACCATGGGAACTTCAATCTGCCCACCCTACACCTTCCCTCTTCCCCCACAAACATATCTGCTGTGTGCTGCTCTGTAAGTGCCAGAAGAAAAAAATCCCAAGTTTTGAGAGTTCTATCATGAAATCATGAGTCAGACTTAATTTTACTTAGAAATTGTGACTCTCGCAATAATTTCATGAGAGTCAGCATTACTGGTAATGAGCTCAGCTGTTTTCACTAAAACTTTCCAAAGGGATTCAACATGAGCTGAGAGGAAAGATAATAGAAACCTGAATGGTTATATTATGGGTACATAGACATATTTGGGGAGGTTAGGGGGACATTAGATTAAAAATGGCTACCTGATCTAACTTAAATTGCCCATGCATAGACCTTACACTTAGATGCCTAGTTAGTTTGATCTAAATATGAATTGTACAGAAGTTCAGGACAGTTAGATCGGTCTAAAGAGGTCTTACCTAATCTGAATTAACTGTACCTCTGAGGGAGTCTCAGAGCTGGCCTTAGGGAAAATGGCATCAGCATAAGCTTGTATTTTGGCTCCCTACCCAAGTCAGCAGTACGGCTGCAAACAAAGGCAGGAGCACAGGAGTGTGGGGCACAGTCCAGTGGGGAGGTGGAGCTGACCCCCTTATCCTAACTTACATTAAATTGGGTGGCCATTTTAACTCATTTTTTAACTCCCTACTGCCCCCAACTCCCTCTAACCTTCCCTATTGTCTGTACATGCTCTATGGCAATGTTTAGCTGAGAACAGAGGATTCAGATGTTAAATGGTAGGCAACTTTAACCATAGCTCTAGTGAGCAAACTGGTAAACACATCTTTTCCTGCTATTTCGTGGAATTCTGTTCCTCTCACATTTCACATTTCTTTGTCAATTAAAATAGTTGTTTTCACATAGAAATTCTTTGAACCTTAATGTATGAATTTTCAAAGGTACTTTTAGTTCCACATGTTCACATCAATAGAGCTCTGATTTCTGAAATTTAGGTTATTATATTAATAAATCTATAATTGTGCCAAACACAAGCTAGCACAAATTTCATACTGGTATATTTGTTTACTTTCTTGCAAGGTTTATTTACTTGTCTGAAAAACAAAAGGAGAAAAGAATCCGCATCTTCTGCAATTTGATTCCTATAATTCCAGGAAACTAATCAGAAACTGAGCCGTATCCTGCAACTACATCCAAGGTGGCAGAACAATCACATACAAAGTGGGATCAAGCACTAAATGTCCCAGCACCTTAACATGTAATTCCTTTGTGCAATATTAACCTTAAATTTAAAAGCATCTGCTGGTTACATAGTGCTCCTGCTCCTGAAGTTCTGATAAAATGAGCTTAAAACCCATTCTTGTAGAGTTTGGTAGAGCATAGTGCCACAGAGTACCCTCCAGGAAGTTGCTTATTCAAAACCACTGTCTTTGAGAGTGGTCCCCAAACCCTGTCTGAATCCAAGTACAGCAGGGGACAGAGGGGAAGCTCATACTCTTACCTGATCTGAAATCCTGGCCTTTTGGTCCCTCATGCTGCCTGGTTCTCTGTGGGCCCTGAGTCAAGGAGCATCCAGTTCCACTTCTTTTTGGGGTGACCAATTGCAATCCAAAGTTTCAAGTTGCAGACAGACATGTCTCCTTGCTAAGAGGGAGGCATACACCAAATGGAAGCAAGGGGTCATTACCAAGAAGGACTATGATACAGTCACCCGAAGATGTATGGGGGCAGTCAGGAAGGCCAAGGCAGAGATGGAGATAGGACTAGCTTCCCGGATTAAGGACAACAAGAAGTCCTTCTTCAAGTACGTAAGGGGTAAAAAGAGGGTCCCGGGTAATGTGTGGCCCCTGCAGGACACGATGGGCAATTTAGTCGTCATGCCAGACGACAAATCTAACATATTTAATGATTTCTTTGCCTCTGTCTTCCTAAGTAGGGACCAGAACAGCAGCCTCCCTGCTGGGCCC
>JAGPOW010003642.1:45439438-45456531 GCA_030014935.1 Caiman crocodilus
AGAGGAAGTTAGATGAGCACCTTGCCGGGGTCATCTGACCCCGGTGCTCTTTCCTGCCAAGGCAGGGGGTCGGACTAGATGGTCTGCCCAGGTCCCTTCTGACTCTAGATACTATGAAACTATGAAACTATGTGCTTCAATATAGACATTTTTGAGGGCAAAGGCCATCCAGCCCTAGGTTCTCTTCCTCTGCTGCAGTATCCCTGTCCCCAATCCAGTCTGCACAGACTAAAGCACTCCAAAGTTACTCAGCTATTCCCTTTCCACTCTCTCCTGCTCCCCAAAGCTCTTCGTCATGTGTACATGGTCAAATCATAATGTGTACAAGTGCCCCAAAGCTCTCAAACTCCAAACTCCCTTGCCAGGAGCTGACACCTCCTTGTTCATATTCCCCTTTGTGGAGAATATAAATCCATCTCGTCTTATCTCACAGGTCCCACACATAGGCAATTCTGGCACTTAGCAGGAAGTCTATTAAGCCTTCTTTCCCTGTGTGCTAATATTATAAGTAAACTGAATTACATAATATTTATAACAACATGAACACAGCTTACATTGAAATATTACAATGACCCTCACAGTCCATCGCATATAATTAGTATAAGATAATCTTACTGAAAAAAAATAATCCTTGGAGTGTAAAGTATAGTTAGGATTCATTTACAGTGCTGGAAACAGATGGATGTTCAGATGAAGGCTGTGAAAAATAATGCACTATTTGAAGCAGGTATTGTAATAAGTTTTTAACTGTTAATATCTTAAATACTTTTAGTCATCTTTCTTTTGTGATTTCAACACTATTATTGTCTCAGGAGTTGTCTATATATTGTGATTTTCTTTTATGCCTCTGTCAAAGTGTTATTGCCTCTGCCTGCAAAGATCTTTATTTACACATTTCCCATGGAGCTGATTCAGTGCTGCATGCTATGTTTCTTCTTCATGCTGTTTTGTAATTGCTATTCAAACAAAAGTATTTACTATACAGTGAATGGTGGTGCAATCTATAGTTAAGGTTCCACTTTAGCAGATAAACCCCACTTTATAGCCAGGAGAATAAACAAAACCTTGCTCTGTGTATCTGACTATTTTACAATTCAATTTCAAGCTTTAATCTATTGAAACATGCTCTGAAATAACCTAAGCCCTACTGAATAGTAAAATCTTAATACAACTGCTTAATCTGCACCTGGAAGGTAAGAATAGCTGTTTAAAAAACACAAGTCAGGTATTGTTTTGTGCTAATGGATAAGATAGTCCTGTGGCTATAGTCAAGGGTGAGATTCAGAAGAACAGGGTTCTGATCTTTACCATGGACTTTTTGAGATTCTGGGTAAGACTTTTAGGGTACGGATCAGATTCTAGTCTATTTACTGGGTGTATAAGTGGACATGGTTTCTTAAGGGTGATTCCACCCTGCTCAAATTTCTACAAAGCAGTTAATTCAGAAGCTGGGTGGATTCTGCAGCTTCTGGTTTTTGTGATTTAGTCTTAAACATAAAATGTTACAAATGTGAATGCATTAATGAATTTTCTGACTTGAACAGGCAGAATAGAATCGCTCTGAGGCACCTGTGGAAGATACCTACTAAGTTAAATACAATCTGGCCCTATGTTGTCACAGCAAGTTTACTGGAGATTACTACAATCAATTTGTTTTCCATCTGAACTAGGTTTGCATAAAAATGTCTAGACTAAATTGCTATATTGACACAGGCAAGATACTGAATCAAATGGTGCTTCCAGCTTTTTTGGAAAAAATCCCATTGTTTTTGTTCTTCTTGTATGAGCCACTCAGAAATGTTTCACAGGCTATTGTGGGAAAAGTGGTTTGTCATTCTTAGGATTATCAGCAGAAGCAGTCTAAGGCAGCAGTTCATCAGAATACATCTCTTCCAGTTTTGTGTTTTAGCCATGTGTTCTAATATAAAAGCTAGATTTTATTTGGAATAATGACGTCCTTATATAGGCATCAATAAAGTTCTCATTATGAAAACAGGAGGTGTAAATACAGGGTATGAGATAGGATGGAGGGTCTCTTGTTGCCCCTCTGGGGTCAGGCCAATGCTTAGGATCTCAATATTGTGCTGTTAGACAGGAGGGAGTGGTGTACAACTGCATGTGCACACACTCAAACATCAGTTAGGCGCAAACACTCACACACTACCAACTCAGGCACACACACATATCCAAAATTACCAACCTAGTCACATACACACCTATTGCCAATTGACGCTCATACACACTATACACACCAAAAATTAGACAACAATCAGTTGTCAATACCTACACAGTACACATACACGGATCACTAATTCATATATCACACACACAATGACATGATATTCACATGTCATTGTGTGCATGATATACGAATACATTATATTATTATCCCAAGTACTCCAAGCGCACACATACACACACCGTGCCATTCAAGTTAGGAATTCACCTGTGTGTATGTGTAACTGGGTGGTAGCCAGCACAGAGGCTGGGACTGAAGTTGGAGCTGGAGAAGGAAGCCAAAAGGTAGGTGGGGAGAAGGAAACTGGGACTGGGGCTGCAGGGAAACTAGAGAGGGTACAGAGGTGACCGGGAGTTGGCTTGGGGAACCATGGGTGCTGGAGAGGGACTGCCAGGGAGCTCAGGAAGCTACAGGGGAAAGAGCTGCTGATGCTGGGAGCTGGAGAAAGGCTCCAGCTGCCAGGAAAACTGTGGGGCAGCCGAGGAACTGCAGGGAAGTCGGTGGCAGGCCAGAGGGCTGCAGGGGAGAGGGGGTGGCTAGAAAGGGTGTGGGGAAAGCTGGAGAACAGAGAGAGGGCAGGAAAGGTCAGGAAGAGAAGGTAGAGAGAGATAGGGAGCAGGGAGAGGCAGCAGGAGGCAGGAAGGACCGAGGCTGAGAGGCTAAAGGCAGCAGAAATGGTGGGAAGGGCTGCAGAAAGACATGGGAAGGAGGCTGTGGATGGTGGGAGTGGGGCTGGGAGGCTAAAAGGCAGAAGTGGCAAGAAGGGCTGGAAGGTGGCAGAAAAGGGGAGATGGAAGTGAGAGGAGACTGGGAAATGAGGACAGGGAAGGGCTGGAGCCAAGAGAGAGAGACAGAGAGAGTGACCAGATTTTAAGATAGAGAAGGGACCATTTGCAACCCAACTCGGGGTTGCAAATGACATTGGTTTTATTGAGCAGGGGAAATGGTGACACAATATTTTATTGGTTCTTTTGCACCCACACACACATGCACACACAATGGCAGTAGTGGTTAAAAAGGCTTGATGCAGGGGCTGAAGTCCAGGAGGAGAACGAGAGAGAGAGAAAGTCTGAATTGTAAGAGGAACTGTGCAGGTGATATCTACCTGAAAGTTGATCCTCTATGGCCATTCGGGGTCTCCTTCAGCTCAGTGTTGTCCAGAAAGGAGTCCTCAGCAGGGCCTCTGGGCTGATAGGCAGTGTGACATGGAGCAGGTCTGGTCCAGGTGAAGATGGCATCCCAAGGAGTCAGTCTTCACTACCCCTTTTTATGGGGCAGACTATCTATGGGGCTATGATCTCTTATGGAGAGGGCATGGCCAGGCAATGGCAGACCAGTTTCAGAGTTCCAGATGTTCACATTGAGCATGTGCAGCCTTGGCCCAATGGTGAGTAACCTCATCTTTTGTTTTTTGCATGCTGAGGCTGGTTTCAAGGGCTGGGTCATTGGTCCAGGTTTTGGTTTTGATGGCAGTGTGATTTAGTAAGGGATCCTGCTATCATTATGTTTCACTCATCCATTCACTCTTTTGTTTCAGGCATTCAAGGAAAACCAGTTTATGGGGGAGAGGTTACAGAATTGCAACATACTTAAACAACAGGGCATGGGGACAAGATGGGAACAAGATGGAAATAGATACTTGACATCACTTTACAGACACAGGCCTAAACCATACAATATTAATATGAAACAATAAAAATCAGTGCACAAATGATAGGAATACAATATAATACAATATAAAACAGTAAAAATCCAAGCAAACATAACAGAACACTATTTACAGTATATAAAAGAGGGGCTTATTACAATAATAATATACAAAAACTTAGCTTACCTAGTACTACTTGAAATCACTTATATGGGATAGAGAGGGAAGAGATAAAACCAGAAATGGTTGGGGAAGGGCAGGGAATACATTTTAAAATAATAACAAAGAAAAAACTGGAGGGGTTTGCTACACTCTCAGCAGAAATTTCTCATCCTGGCAAGTAAGCAACATGTTTTTCTAAGAAAGTAATGCAGATCACATGCAGATCTGGTGGAAGACTATGGAGACTGCAGGTGTTCATATCTGAAGTATTGCCATCTGCTCTCCTTTGCAAGGAGAACTGATAGTTCTGGAGCAGGAGCACAAGCACTAAGTAACATATGCTGACATGGAATGGCCACCAGTGGGACCAAAATATTTGTATAGACAAGATGGCATTCCTGGAAGGATATGAACTGCTTCCTTACCCAATTTCCTCTAGGGCTGGCTACGAGGGGTGTGCAAAGCAGGCCATGTTCAATTTGGATTTGGATTCGTCTCAATTTGGGGGACTGTGATTCAATTCACTAATTTGGATCACTGTCCCAATTCGATTCACCTAAATCCAAATCTGAAGATTTGATTCTGATTCAGAGAATCAGTGATTCAGCCATTAGTAGCTTTATATGTTTTTTCTACATACCTTGAGGTACCAGAAGGCTCATGAATGCTAAGATGGTGGGGCAGACACAGCTCGGCAGTGAGCCCCCACCCCGCCACCCCTCTGGCTTGGAGACTAGACTCAGGGGGGACCACGGATGCCCTCCCAGACCTAGAAGGCACCAGTTGCCAAGCCAGGGAGTGGTGTGGAGGGGAGGCACTCACTCGGTGGTGGACCCAGAAGTGGACTAGAAGTGCTTCTGGGCCACTTCCAGGTCTGCTGCTGAGTGTGCTGGGGACCCCACCCTCCCCATGCTCTTGTGGGATGCTCCATCTGCCCCACCATCTTAGTGTTCACAAGCCTCCTGGTACCTGAGGTACGTAGAGGTATGTACCTCCTGAGGTATGTAGAAAAATCATATAAAGTTGTGTCTATGGGTGAATTGTCAAATCTCTCCAAATCTCTCTGAATCAAGTTGGAGGCTTCTGATTTGATTAGGAAAGGTTAATGGGTATCCTGATTTGATTTGGATTCAGAGATTAGGATGCCCGATTGTACTGAATCTCCTCCACATTGAATCAATGACCGAAGCTTCACAAAGTCCTACTGGCTACCCCAAGCAGGATGTGCTGATGCATTATTCCATTCTCACCAAGAAATTTTTATCACTATTAACACTTAGAAGCTGGCTACCCCAGCCTACTGTAGGTCAGGAATAAAAATGTCTGGTATCAGGAAGCCCGGCTTCATTTCTGTAATGATGGAGGTTTGCAGAAAAATTATTGCTGTGATTTAATCATGGGTGGTGAAGGTGGCATCTGTGTCATCAGTGGCAAAACTGTATCTGTTATCACCCCCTCCCCAAAATGCACGTAGTTATGAAAATCATGAAATATAATTTTCCTGGGTTATGTTTGAGACTGTGGAATGAACTCCCATATGAACTAAGGACCATCACAAACTTCAGCTCCTTCTTCAGTTGGAAGGCAGACTTCTCTGACTGAATTATCTGGTATAAAATAATTTTTTATACAAAAGCTTGTGCCAAAACACTTCAACCTCCCTGAACACTCCATTACTGGCTTCAAGACTGCTGTTCTCAGACCAAAAAAAACAAAATTAGAACCAGTTGGAATGGGACACAGCAAAACAAGAAACCATAAACCAGTGTGAGTTAATTATGGTTAAATAGGGGCTATGGATTCTTATCTTATTACCTGAATTGGTTTTGTGACCCGCCCTGGGGTACACCTACATGTGCATTAATGCACCTTTTCTAATGCATATTAAATTTAGTACCTCCAATATGAGGGCACTTTTACACATGTTCCAGGAGTGGAGGAGGCCAGTACTTTAATTAAGAGTGGCTCCGAGAACTGCTCTAATTAAAGCACTGCCTATATCAACATCCCCATGCTACGTCTCCTATATCAACATCCCCATGCTTAAAAATGGTGGCAGGTATGCTTGAACTAAAGCCCCTGACACCATTTTTAAGTGAAGGGATGTTGATACATGAGATGCAGGAGGTTGCTGGAGCAAGGTAATTGCCATGCTCCAGCAGACTCAACTATTGAGGCTGCTCTGATGTGCTGGAATTCCAGCATGTCGGAGCATCATCCATACTCATGTGTAGGTGCCCTGAGGTATTAAATTAATGTGCATTAAGCTGCACTAATGCTCAGTAGCACATTTACATGCTTTTTTAGTGATGCTAAATGTATAATAGACTATTTTACTGCACATTAGTATAATGTCATTTTTTTACTTGATGCTCTAATGCACAGTAAAATAGTCTACAGTGCATTAAAGTGCATGTGTAGATGTACCCCCTCGGTTCCTGTGGGTTTGCTGCTCATTTACTTTTCTGTCTTAGCACTGCTGCTAAAATATTCAGAGAACCTACCTCTCCCTTCTCTCTCTCTTCCCTCTTCCTTGTCTTTTGTATTCTGATTTCTCTTTTCTTCTTAGATTCTCCTTTGTGCATGTCCTTCCACATCATCAGATGAACTGAACTTTGGTTAAAAAAAGTTTGTGCTTTCTGTGTGTGTGTGTGTGTGTGTGTGTGTGTATAACTTAGTCTATTGAATATATACATCTACCCTGCCTTCTGATAAAGCATAGGTATGTGTACACTGAAAGCATAAGAAATTCACAAAGAACATAAACGAAACTAGGCTTACGACAGCAGATTTTTACTACCATTGTTATTAGCATTATTTGAAGCTATGGTGTCTTGAAAAAATTGTAAGAGAATCTTTCTCACAGTATCCAAAAAATTTAAGCTACAACCGACAGCTAATAAAGGATTATTTGCATAAGTAGGAAGCTAAGCTGAGGGATGAGGTAGCAAAAAACCCAGAACATTTGAAGTGTTTAAATTAATTCTAGTCAGTGGGACCTGATGAACTTCTTCCCAGGGTATTGAAAAAACTGACAGAAGTGATTTCAGAGCCCTTGGCAATAATATATATGAAACTGTGGGAGACTGGCTAGGTACTAGAAGACTGGAAAAGAGACAAAATAATGGCCATTTTTTAAAAAAGGGAAAAGGAGGATCTGGGAACTACAGACCAGTTAGCCTCAGCTTGATATTCAGTTACTGGATGATATCATAAAGAAGTCCATTTGAAAGCATCTGGAGGAGGAAAAGCTGATCGCAAGCAGCCAGCATGGATTTACTATAAACAAATTGTGCCATAGAAACTCAATCTCCTTCATTGACAGAAAAACTACTTTGGTGGATGAAGGGAATGCTATGGATATAGTGTATCTGAACTTTATCAAGGATTTTGACAAAATTCCACGTGACATTTTCTTAAACAAGTTGGAGAAATGTGGGTTAGATAAACATGGTGCAGTGGGCTCTTTTATATGTGCAAATTGTGCATGCAGTTGTATATATAGTGAAATGCTTGTCAGTGCAAAGAAAATGGTGGCAGTGCACTTTTGAACTAAAACACCTCATAGGTGCTTTAGTTCAAAAGCACACCATTGACATTTTCTGCAAAATAACGCACATTTCACCACTTATACAACTACATGTGGCACAGCACAGTGTGTCAGCTCTTGTGTGGAGCAGACTCAATTAATCGAGCCTACTCCAAAGCAACAGATCTCCAGCACATCATAGGACAAAAAGGTATGTGTATAAATTGCCAGTGTGGATAAGCATCTGGCTCAATAGCAACAAGCAAAGGGTGATTATAAATGGATTTATGTCAGAATGGCAAGAGATTCTGAGTGATGTCTAACAGGACTCTGTCCTGGGCCTCGTGCTGTTCAATGTATTTATTAACAATTTGGATGGTAGCATAAAAAGCTTCTTGAGCAGATTTGCAGAGACAGAGCTGGGAAAGACTGTGAATACGCTGGAGGACAGAAGTGGAATTTGGAAGGACCTGACAGAATGGAAAGTTGGGCTGGATGTAACAGGATGAAGTTCAATGTTGACAAATTCAAGGTGCCACATATCTGGAATAATAATATAAAATACGAATACAAAATGGGTGACATCTGGCTGGATGGAAGCACCGTGGAGAAATATCTGGGGTTCTGGGTAGATCACAGACTTAACATGAGTTTGCAGTGTGATGTAGCTGCACAAAAGTTGAAGCACTGCATGTTGCAAGACATGGGAAATGATAGTGTCTCTTTATTTGGCACTGATTAGGTTTCAGCTAGAGTTTTGCATGCAGTTTTGAACTCCACATTTTAAAAAAGGACAGAAAGAAGTTAGAGAGGCTTCAGAAGTGGGCAACGAAAATGAAAAAGGGCTTGGAAGGTGAAAGTGTACAAATCTAAGGTGTAGTATAAACTGCAGCCAGATCGCTCAGTATCTTATCATCCTCTTTCATATATTCCTGCCATGCCTTTGTTGTTAAAGAAAATTCCAAAAGAGAAAGCATATTATGTATATGGAGGTATATATGAAATATATATGAAAGCTTATCGAGGTATGCTTGATGAATCTCATTGTAACCAGATTATGGCTTCCAGCCTCTTCTCAGGGCTGCTCCATTCCCTATCACCTGCTTTTAACACTTCAGATGTTCAAAGGTGCAAAACTTCATCAGAGTTTCTGTTTAATGAGCTCATCTAACTTCAATAAGCTTCTCTTGACTGGTTCATGACCACATCATAGCCCATCCTCACTTGGATGTTTCTTAGGCTCTCATGAGTTCCCCAGTAACTGATCAGTTCTTATTTCTCTCCCCTCCCCCCCGACCTCAGGGGTAAATTCCCTTTCAGATCACTTGCATAGCTCACAGCTATGGCTGGTGTCCAACTGAGTGTCTGAGTCACAAAGCTACTCAAAATTAACTCATCAGTTTAACAGTCAGTGAGCCTGAGCCTGTCTCACACAGTTCCTCAGTTCAGCCACCTGGTTCCTAACTTGCTGAGGGAAACTGCCCCTCATGAGCTGGTCCCTTTAAGGTTCCCTCTTCTCCACTCCCCATAGGCAACCACTAAGAAGTGTTGCACTCACCTGTCTGACTCCTTGTCCAACCCTCCTGTGATGTTCTTCTGCTGACATATAGAGAAGCTGACTTCAAGCTGTATGTCCTCCTCTCAATCAGTCTCAATCAACTCCCTGGCTAGGAGTCTGATGAGTTGCCACATCTCCATGTGGCAAGATTGCTGCCGCCACCCCCTTTCTGGGGCAACTTAACCCACCTGACATCCTGGCTTTTAACTTCTGGGTCAGTGACCTGGGACCAATCAGGACAACTTTATCTCAGCACCGGCTCCTGGCACTGATCCTGGTGATAATTGATAAGGCAGGAATGATTTATTATTTTTCTTTCCCTGACCCTTACAGGTAAGGCTCTCCCCCTCGCAGCAGTCCATCTGCCCCATACTATTGTGAAAGGGCTCCTCTGATACCCTGTCAAAGAAAGCAAGTCATATAAGGAGAGGTTGAAGGAAATAGGTTTGATTAGCTTATAGAACTGAAGATGGGAAAGGATAGAAGTCTTTTAATATCATCAGGGCAATCATAAAGAGGAAGAACACCCTCTCTCTCTAGCTGCAGAGCAGGATGCATATCATGTAGCAGAAAGCCCCCTTTTCCTCTTGCCTGCATTTACTTTCTCCTCTTTGGATACGTTTCTCCCCTTCTACCTTTTCTTCCTTCCTTTTTCTTTCACTATAAGATAAGGAATTGTGTTTTAAAGTTTGTATGTGTGCATTTTGTATCTCCCCTTGTATTTTTATCTATTTGTGTGCTATGGCATTACTCTTGTAGCTTGTATTTTATACTCTTCACCTTTTAACTAAATGTGTTTTAGTTTTAGAAGTAAGTTATACACTGTAACAGTGTTAAAAAGGGCAGGAATCAAACCCCCGCTTCCCTGTATCAGACAGGCCCCTGAAAAAGTGAGTGAATCAGTGATTGAATGTGTAACACAGTAGCAGGCTTCAGTAAGAAGTGGCAATTAACACCTGCGGAAACTGCAGATCAAGCAATGGAAAAAATCAATAGGAGACAATGTAGCAACCGGGACCTCTCTAAACTTCATTGTTCAAAGGCTAGAAGGCCCAGTTTGAGTTAATCAATGCCAGGGACCAACCTTTGGGGCTGAATATTGTGGTGGCCGGGCGATTGCTGGGGCCCTTGCCAGGAACACAGAACGTCAGGTGGATACTTTGACGGGTGGAGTGGAATTAGGCACAGACGCGCATTGGTTGCAATTAGGTTGTTTACTTATGCTACTGATGTACACAGCGTAGGCAGAACTGGCTTGGTTGCAGTTACAAACATAGTTGAGGTTAACAACGTAGCGAGAGCTCTTGAAATGAGATGAGATATTCCATAAATGCAGGGAAATGTCCCGAGCACACAGGGAAGGGGGTACATTGGGAAGGTCAGTGACGGGGAGTTGTTGGTGGGTGATCAGTCCGTCAAGTTTACTCCAGGGTGCATCCAGAGTACTCCGACTTGGGCGGAAATTGCTTCAATCTTTATATGGTCGATAAGCCAATTGCAAACTGCCAAGTAGGAATAATTTGTAACTAGTCAATGGTGGTGCGTGTGTTTGACTAACGCGACCATTAAGTTGGTGGGAACTTTTTACTCCATGAGGGTTTTTCCACTGGGGCAGGAAATTCCACTGTGCCATAGGCATTCAATTAATGGGTTCTCACAAATATCTCCAGATTGACCACACCCAGAGCCCTATTCATGACAGGATTAAATTAATCAAAATTAATCAACAGACTCCCAAATCATCATGCACATGTGGAAGACCCCTGGGGCTGACAGATGTCATCCAGTATCCACTGAGGGGGAAGTCCCATGAGGGTCAACAATCCCTGGATTGGGCAAACCTGAAAACTGGAGAGTCACCAAAGCCTGACAAGGACAGATAAAAGGCAGTAAAAAGTGACCCTCAGGGGCACCTTCTTGATCTCCAACTTGACCAGCACCTGACCTGTCCAGCCAGAAGGACCAGCTGGTGACCCCCTTCTGGAGGATAACACCATGTTGGAAGAAGCCTCAACTGGCCATCAACAGCAGACTCCAGCACCTGCAGGATAGATATACCCGACTTTTGTGTGCCCCCCCCAAACATTTGTAGCTCGCTAGTGTGTGTGTGCATGTGTGGACCAGCCCCAGCTCCAGGCTTTATGATTTGACTTATTACAGTGTTTCAATCTGCCTAATAAACCAGAATTTTAAGGATCCCAAGTTGGACATTTGTAGCCAACAATCAAAGCTGCAGCAAAGTAGGGTTAGATTGGATATCAGGAAAAAAATATCTTTGCTGTTAGAACAGTGGCATAAAAGGTGTTTATACTTGTGCTCTAAGAGCTGGGGGGAGAAGGGAGAGGGGTGTGCTCAGAGAGCCATTTTAATTGAAGTGCTCAACATGTCTTGTGTAGCATCCTCACACTTCTAATCAGCAGTAGGGGCACTTTTTCTAGGCTCACTGAATGAGCTTTAAATAAAACACCCCTGCCTAGCCCCTCAGTAGACCCACAACTCTAAGTCCCCTCCTAGGCTGGCCTTGCTGTTCCTAGACCCTAGCCTTCTCTTCAAGGCTTGGGACACCCTGAGTCCCCAGAAACCTCTTTCTTCCCCATACTTCCTACCCTGTCCTCTGGACTGTTCTAGGGAGCAGCAGGAGTCCAGGAGATGTTATTCTAGCAGTGTACCATCAGTGACTGCTGGCTCTGCTCCTCAGGGCCTGCTCTTATGCTAAGACTGCACAACTCTGCTTCAATCAGCAGCCTCCTGAAGGTCATGTGACCTTCCTGGTTGGGACTGCAGTCACCTGCAGGCTGTTCTGACGCCTGCTCAGGACCTTAACGTGGCAAGCACTGTTTGGTGCACTGCCACAGAAAGTCAGACCAATTGCTATATTTGGGGTCAGGAAGGAATTTTACCCCATAGTCAGATTGTTGTGAACTGTGGGGACTGTGAAGTGGGGGTTACCTTCCTGTGTAGCAGGGAGTAGGGTCCTCCTTTTTGGATTTCATGAGAGTGTTTAACAATCTTTGCATCAGTGGGATGTTAGCTACCAAGATTACCCTATTTACCAGTGGCAAGTTAGGATGCATAGTGTGTGTTTGTGTGAAGGCTGACTGTATAATTTTGATACTAGGTTAGGCAGTGGATTTGTATAGGATGGTTTGGTTACAGATACTCCTTCTTCTTGCAGGTGGTTGGACTAAATGACTTCTGGATGACACTTCCAGCTCTACTTTTCTGTGCTTTTTGATTCTACATGGACTTCCTTGAGACATCTAAGAGAAGGAAAGAAAAAATGTTCTAACTCTTTCCAAGGAAAACATCCATCCATACTATAGATGGGTAGTGTGTAGTGACTGATGGGAAAATTGAGTACTGAAAGGAATTCAAAAGTTACATGAGATTATGGGGGGGTATATGGCACGTTTGTTGTTCTGTTCATTAACTAAGATCCCTTTGAAATCCCTGTTGTATGAGAAATTCCCCTGCATCATTCAACAGGAGTGGACTAAAATGAAGATCAGTGGGAGCATCTACAGAAGATGCTAAAAGCTCAGGAGATGAATTCTACTGTGCATCAGCATGTCACAGCAAAAGCCGTGCTAATGCACTAATGCGCAGTAAAATTAATCTACTGAGCACTAGCATCACTTAAAAGACATGCACTGGCACTACTTTGCAGTAGTGCCAATTACAGTGCATTTAAACACATGTAGATGTGCTCTGTAAAAATAAAATACTGAACTAGGATACAGCAGCTCTATTTTGAAACCTTTATTCCCCTCCACCATAACAGCCACACATTGGACCTGTATTTCTTAGAGACTTTGCAAGTGTTCCTGATTTAATACCACTACCAGCTGTACTGAATTTTCTTCCTAGGCTAGTGTTATTTTTTTAAAACTCTTGGCTCCTCCTAAAAACACTAATGCTAGTGCCAGTTTGAAATAAAGCATGCTGCAATATATGCACTGTATAACTGTGCTTGTCTTTAGATCCTTTATTGTTCTGAACTAGAAAAATGCCTTGTTTTTGCTGTTGTTTTTGTAATATTTAGTTAAAGTACAATTATTCAATTGTCATCAGGGTATCGATAACAGCAGAATTGTGTGGGGCTACAATTAGAGAGCAAAAAACATGCTCTTTCTATTCTATTTACCAAAAAAGACTGCAAAAGTAAAAGATGCAATATGACTTAACACATCCAAATCATCCTTTGGCAAGCAATTCTCCATCACAAATTCTGTGCCTTGTAGCTTTTTTCAGATCAGTTGTTTAGAAGGGAATTTGTTTTATTTATTTTTGTTTCTTTCTCCAACCTAGGCATCAGAAGCTCAGTGAATACCCTGAAGACACTTTTTTTGTTGTTTAGAAAGAGAAGGTCCTGAATACAAGAGTAATTTGGCTCACTTTCCCTTTTAAAAGTTTGACAGATTGATACTGCTAAGTTATTAAATAGCTAGCTACATCTCCATTTTGGGGGTGAAAGCACTACCCTCCACTACCCTAGCCATAAAAAATACCCCTTGTTTAAGTTACTTTGCAGCAAGAAAGAAGCACAGGCAGAGGTAGCAATAAATTAATTCTTAGATCAGGTAAAGAAAACTCAGCAGGGCCTATCTGGGAATTACACCCATTATTTGTCTCTCTTTCTGTAACTGACTCCACAGTCAGTAGAGACAGAAAGTGGATTGTAAAAAGACTGGCAACCCACTTCCTGTGCTACATCTGTGCAGCACTTATGCACACGCTAAATGCATACCTGAGTGCCTGCAGTGTAAGTTTTAGTTACATACCTGCCAGGTAATAGTGCAATTTACTGAAAGGGCTCAATAGCTGTGTGGGTACTTGTGTGTCCACACTGCCAGCTCATGAATCACAGCTCTGTGTAAAAGCCAAAAAAGGCGCTTACACAGATGGGTGAGTATCATTTGGACACTTAAAGTGAAATAGGATTCTGCCCAATAAGTACTACTAATAATTCAGCATCTTTCTTGTACCTACTATGCAGGATCGCTCTGTATTTCTCTTTCCTTCCCCTAAACTTCCCTTTATGTCTCTGAGCCTCATTTTTTCCTTGTGATTCCAGTTAGAAAGTTCATTAGAGGCAGTCCCTAAATTTGTAGGCCCTTTTAAAAGTCCTATTTCAGTTTCAAGCAAAGCTAACATCAGATTCACTGAATATTCACTGACTGTAACAGAATTGGGAAAAAATAGATCACATAAAATACGTAGTTTGTTGGGTTTGTTTGTTTGTTTGTTTGTTTTTGGGGGGGTTGGGGGGAGAGGGGTTGCTTCCAGGAGAGCTTTTGGTATGTACCCTAGCATCTTAATTTCTGGGGCTACATCTTATCTTTCAATATTTTTCCTTGAAACTTTGAAACTGTTTTTTAAACTGCCCTGCCATTGTGTGTCATATATTTCTATCTATGAGCTCTTTTCCATGCTGTGAGGCTTATGGTAAAAACACAATAATTAGTGATGTCTGATATTTTCTTAAAGCAACACTGCTTAGAGTCATGTTCTGATGTAAATACTCCAGCTTTACTTTCCCCAAAAAGTAGGATTTTAGCCATCCTGGATGAAAAACATGGAAACATGAACTTAAAAGCTCAACATTTTTTTTTTTAAAAAACACAGGGAAGGAGAAGGGAACAAGTACAGAGGAGCCTATATTAAATTACATTATTGTTTAATTCAATTAAATTAACTACATTATTTTGAAACCATGTCAGCCACCTGGACCTGACTCACAGGCTTGGGTTGCCCAGGGTGGGCAATACTACCTTCTCTTGTTTCTGATTTTGCAGATTCTACCCCCGCTTCCGCCCCGACTCTGTTTATTCTGTATAATCTTTGTCAGGCTCTGTCCTTCCCTTGTTTACATTTCTTAAGTTTCTTCCACTTTCTCGCCCCCTTACTACCACTCATTCTCTGTTCCTTGTTCCTTGTATAATTTTCACTATTGTCCCTTCCTGCATTTTCTTATCTTTCCTAAATATTACACAACCTTTCTTACAAATAAATCTGATACCTGGAATTTTCTACTTGATCTTGTCGTAGCTGATTTGGCATTTAAAAAAACCTATCCTCTGAACAGCTTGATTTCCTAAGGTGCTGATTCAGCTCAGGTGATAAGGGATTGCCCTCATAAACATTTTAGCTATGTAAACTTAAAATGCTCCTAAGAGTTGAATTACTGAAGATTTCGGATCATCAGCAGGTTATAGTAGTGGAAGTGGTTCAAAAGAATATTGAATATAAGAATTTTTAGCAAGTAGCTTAATATAGCATTAATAATAGTGCTGATGTATTAATTTATTTTGTACAGGATGCTTTATAGGAAACTGGTTCTCAGTGCATTATGATATAAATTTGCTAGAGTAGAATTTCAGTATGGTATGATTCACCACCTTAAAAAGTGCAGTGATGCATGGATGTGCAATGAAATGTTTAAAACATGCACTGACTTTATAAGAGTATGTATATTGAATATTAAAGACTTAAAGTTACTGAAGCTGTTGTCTACAATCAGTGTTTCATTTCACTTCCTTCTCTGTTTCATCCACTGACGTGAAACAAGAAGCCTAGGAATTGATGTGATTAATAGAAATAAACCCTGTAAAACAACACCTAACAAACTGATTGACTAAACTAAAATCAGGTTTGAAGATAGTTCTTTATGCTGACTTTATATGCCCTTTGAAATCATTATGCTATTTCTTTTATTGCTCTGGTGAGGTACAGTTCCTCCTTTTATTATTTAGTTCACTTTGTGAGTAGGACATTTTCATTGGTAAAGTGGGTTTAAGGTTAACAACTGAAGTCAGAAAAATGTCATGTTTTATCTATGGTTCTGCATTTTGACATAAAGAAAGCCAAATCTACAGTCTCAGTTGTTTCCAGAAGCCTTCATCTGGAAGAGTCAGTGAGAATTTTAATTGTTTTTTCAATCAAAATCCAACAATAACTATGTAGAAATCTGTTATATATCATGCTGGGCAGAACTACATGTGCTATTAATGCACATTAAGCTTACAGCACAGTAAAATACTACAAAGTAAGCTAGCCCTGGTAAGGTGTCTACACATGCAGGCTCTTGCAGCAGATTTGCTCTTTATGGGAATATGCTGATCCAGGCTCCCTCCTGCACTGCTGCACTTCCCTGCAGCAACCATGGGGAGCTGGAGGCTCCAGCTGCAACTGCCCAGGTGCCAGGAGAACTCTTTAAAAGTCAACCCTGAGTGGTGTTCTCTGGCCACATGCTTTTCTGGCCTGTAGCAGTCTGTAGCCTGCTAGTACAGCTCTTTATGACATTGCTTGCCAAATCTGTGCCCAGTGTGCAATGGCTGCTTCACACTCACACCCTGGCAGCATGGACTTCTGTTTGCCACTGTGCTCACCGTGCTTTGTAGCTGCAGTGCTTGCTACTTGGCCCAGGTCAGCCTCAACCCTATTCACTCCCCATGGCACTTAGCTACATGGCCATGCCCACTCCTCCACCAGTGGCCTGCCACCCCTGGGCTTTCTTCTACCAGCTGCTGAGCCACTGGATGGACACTGATGACACCCACATGGCTACCACCACAGGTGTCACCCATGAACTCCTGGGGCTTCAGCCCCACCACTTGTAGCCCACATGTACCTGGATGTTGGAGTGCCCACTCCACATAAACTGGGTGAAGACCTTAGCCTCACCCCACAGTGCTGTGAGTGTTACTAGCTTTGCCCATCACTTTGGGGTGTGCTTATTTATTAGGGGTACATCTCTGGGGTCATTGTAATTCTATCAATGTGCCGCTTGTGTTACTTGTGTTTCTATATGGGGCTGCATCTCCCCCTTCTGCAAGTCCTCACCTCCTGTGGAGCTATCTTGCAGGACTCAGTTTCAACTCCTCCAGCCACCAAATCCATCAAATACGCGCGCGCTCGTGCACACACACACACACACACACACACACACACACACACA
>JAGPOW010003642.1:45456631-45488101 GCA_030014935.1 Caiman crocodilus
CACACACACACACACACACACACACACACACACACACAGATAAACATGACATGCCTGACTGGCTGGGTTGATCAACATGTACAGGCTGACACCCTCATATTCCAGGAATTAGTTCATTAAGGTAACAATAAAATGCAGTCAGACACAAGCACATGAGTAAACAGAATACCTCTAAATCCAGCTGAGCATTCAGCTGATACCCTCATGGGCCAGCATTCAGTTCATTAGAGCATGTCTGAGCCAAACTGGGTCAATCAGCCTATACAAGCTGATCTCCTTATGTGTCTCAAACTCAGCACATCCCAATCTTTTGCTCTTACTGTCCTTACTGGTAGCCTCTTGATGAGTGGACCCCCACAGTATTGCTGGGCTTCAGAGGGATCTTTGGCTTAGGTAAAAGAAGCATTGCTGCAGAGCAAGTGGGAAAGGGGAAGTAGAGAAGGAAAAATTCACCTGGTTAACATTTAGTTTGATTATAAAAATTATTTATTGCTAAGTATATGAAATTTATGATGGTACTAGTCATAATAGGCATGCAAGGGAAAACAAAAACAATTACAATATTACCCTGTTTCAATCGAGTATTTGGGGAAACCTAGCTCAAGCTTAACTAATACCATTCAGGTTCGGAAAACTATGCCTTGAGAGAAAAAGAAAACGAAAAAGAGAGAGGAAGAGGGAAAAAGAGAACGAGCTGGGATCTCACTGTTCCAAGGCACTTGCATGGTTTGTTGACAGGCAAAGTTCCTAGCACAATCATTGAAGCTTAAACAAGCGACTGAAATAGACAATCTGTTTCTCCCAGCTTCTTGAGAACAACAGCGGATGGTGTCAGAGAGACTTCTCCCTCTTGAAGCACCCCGTTTGCTGCTTTACAGCTTTCTTATACCCTTAGTCCAGCCTCTTAGAAACATTCTTTTAATTGTATAAATGAAGAGGGTCCCAATAGCTGTCCCACCCAGCCCCACCCCCCCACTTCCCCAGACCCCCCAATGGCTGCCCCACCTAGCCTCACCCGACAACTTGCACCCCCAGGCCCCCATGGCTACCCCCCCAACCCCTAGGCACTGTCACTTAAAAAAAAAAACCCAGAAAAAAAACAGAAAAACATGGGGAAAAAAAGCCTCTGCTTATCTTAGAAGCGGGGGGGGGGGGGCTCCAGGGCCTCCTGGAAGAGCCCCCCTGGGCAGCACAGGAGAGTGGGGGGGGGCAGCAGGGCCCAGGCTGGGGTCACTGGGGCTGTCACTCTGCCTCGCACTGTGCAAGTGGGGCCCCAATCAGCCAGATGGCCGCCAGAGTGCAAGTAAGTGCCGGGACAGGTTTATTGTTTTGGTTTTTAAAACTATGGGGTGAGGGGGCAGGGATCAGGGGGGTGGGAGGGTTGGGCTGGCCAGGGCAGGGGTTGAGGGCCTTAGTGGGAGACTGGGGGGATGGGGCTGGCCCTGGCAGTGGTCTGGGGCCTTGGGGGCCCTGATGAGGGGAGAGGCCAGCCCAGACAGGGGTTAGGGCAGCTGGGGGAATGAGTGGGGCTGTTGGGGGTTCCCTCCCATGGTTCCCTACTCCCTCCTCCAGGCCCCCTAACCACTTACTCACTGGCAGTGGAGCCCTGGTGCTGAAACATGTGGCCTGGCACCAGGGCAAGAGGCCAACCATAGAGGCGCTCTGGCAGCCAGATAAACTCTGTCGGGGACCCAGCCTCCAGTTGCCTGTCCCGCTTCTTTAATTTTCTCCCTGTGCTGCAAGTTTGCAGCACAAGGAACATTTTTTTGTTTCCACACATTGCTGTTGCCCCATCTCAAAGGGGTTTGAGGTGGGGCAAGATGCATGTGTGTGCTCATCTGGACGTGCTCATTGAGTGTTCACAGTAGGACTAGGCACTGGCTTGGTATGTACATGTGTACTTGAATATAAATCCAAGACTGAAAAGGAGCTTTTAGCTCTTTCAGCCCTGATAGCTAAGTGGTTAGGGCATTTAGCCAGAAAGCTAGAGATCCAGGTTTTAGACACTTTTTGCTCAAAATTGATTTTAACCCACATCTCTCTAAATTTTTAGCATGGTATCTAACCACTATACCACAGATCAGGCCTTAGGCAGATATTATTCTAACATTAATTTTGAGGCTGATCTGCTACGCCTTTCAATTTGATAAAATGGATAGCAAGCAGTGAAGTTTTTCCTCCCTTGGAAAAGAATCCAATACCTCTTCTTTCCAGAGCACCAAACATCTCAAGGCCACATACCCTCTTGCTTGCATTCTTCCTTCTCACCCTACGTATCTGCCTTTCTTGGCTGCCAGCTTCAAAAAAACAGCTTCAAAGGGAACACTGGAGAGGGGACTTGATAATCATAGAATTAGAGGGGACCACAGGGGTCACATGATTCGACCCCCTACACCAATGTATATCAAATGAATGTCCAGTCCCCTCTTGAAAACTTCCAATAAAAGAGATTCTAGTACTACCCTGCCACTGTTTTAGTCTCCTATCAGTAAGGGAGATTTTCCTTAGATCTTATCTGATCTACTCTAGGTCTAAAAATGTCTATCCTGTGTCATAGTGGTTAACACTCTATGCAGGGAAAGCTGAGAGTTGAGGGTTGAAAGACCCCCTGACTTTGTGGGGAGGTCCAATATCTCTGGGTTAACTGTTTCCTGGGTAAGTTCCCTGAACCATTCACCAGCTGGGAGCTAAAACATAAAAGGGGTCCCCTCTTTTGCTACAGGCAAATCCTTGCTAGTCATGGGCTCCTGACTGACAGCATTTCTGTGTTTTATAGGCAGATATACATCCAGAATGGTGTGCATATATAGCATTGGAATAATGTTGTAATCATGATAGTCCAGGAAGCATGTGAGAAGCAAAGATATTTGGGGGGGCAGTATCTTTGATTGGACCAACTACATGGTTGGGAGAAGTTTTAGACAAACATTTAACCACTTTTTCAGATATGGCAAAGATCAGGCTTAGCTACAGAAAGAATAGAACAAGAACCTGTGTAAAACTCCAAACATAAATAAAAATGGTCTGTTTAAAAGAATGGAGCATGGTTTTAAAAAGAGCAAATAGATGTTATCTGGGTTAGCTGAGACACCACAGAAATGCAGGAGAAAGGATAACCTGACCAGTACGGACCACTGCAATTCAGGCTTTGGGAAGAGGGTCGGGGGGCAAAAAAGCAGGATCTCTGTAGGCTCACTGTAGCCAATTTCAGGTGTTTTTCAGGGTGGGGCTCTCATACACTCCTGAGGCAGCCCACCATGGAACTGATTACTGTTGAATAACAGTTCACAAGCTGTTTCTCAGCTATTTTAGGAAAGTAAAGCTCACCACTTATTAAACAAGAACTTTTAAGTAAAGCTCACCACTTAGAATTCTTAATGAAACGGTAATAAACAAACTTTATTAAACAACTTGTTGAGTGCTAGCTTTTATGAAATGCTGACTTTCAGACAAAGTCCATTGCTGCAAAATCAAAGTTAATGATATACAGTGAGCATAGAACAGCTGCTGACATTTCCTGGAGATACAATCTGTCTTTGTGGAGTAAAGACTTCGCCATAGATGTAGATGGCACACTCCATATCCACTGAATTCATGGGGACGACTGTAAGGCACCGTTTTGCAAAAGTTCATAGCTCTAGGAAGCACTCCCAGGCAGTTCCAGAATACAGTTATGTTCACAGGCAGCTGGCACTCTTTGACACTGCTTACATAAACAAGACATTCCTGCTTGTGCTGTTTCCTCAACCCAGGAATGGACTTGAGTAACTGTGCATCAAAGCTCAGCAGAGCCTCTGGGTTTGGGTAAAAACGTCACACTGCTCTAAGGAACATAGGCAGCGAGTTGCATGAACTTTGGCAGATTGGAGGGATCATATCTGTAATACTGGTGCAGCTTGGCAGCTACAGCATGAAACATCTCCATTCTCTGTTGGTTTTCTCATTGATACTTGGAAAGTTTGTGTGATAATGGCTTCAATGTATGTTTGTAAGTCCATCACTTTGTTGTGAGCCTGGAGGATGGAAGGCTGATGGCCCTCAAACCAGGTGAGGAGCTCCATGAATGTTATGACATATTCTGCCACAAAGGCCACCTGCTCTTTAATGTCTCTCTTGTCCAGGAGTTTCCTTAGCTGTAGAATACACTGCATGCCTGATATAAAGCTCTTCGGCCACAAACTGTTGGCAGTATTGGATGTGTTCTGCATGAAACTGTATGGTAGTGAACCATGAATTCCAGTAGGTGAGCACAGACTGTCATGGTAGAGGAACAGTAGCATGTGTTTTCTCATGCTGATTGGTGATCAACTCCCTATACTGGAGCTTATGGCTAGGACAATTTGAAGGCTTTTTCATGGAACTGTCTGCAAGATATCACTCACAAATGACAGGACATGTGCATTGCAGGTGACATCCACAGAGTTTCTTATTGCTTCCTGGAGCACATCAGTGAAAGCCTTGCGCAATGTGGATGTACCTGGCATTGTCAGAAAAAAAGGCTGAGATCTTGTTGAAGTCTAAGCCGTAGGTGAAAACAGCTTTCATGATTGCCTGTGCAATTGTTGAAACACTGACAGCTTCAAGGTAGACTGGCTTTGTGTGAAAAACAGTCAGGTCAGTGCCTGTCCAGCTCTTGCCTACAAATAAAATAACCAGCACATAGTTATCCTGACTGTCCATGGCTTCATCAGCCACAATGGAAATGGTATTGAACTTTGTCAGTGCAGCTTTTGTGCCTGTGCCTGCAGCCTCTGGGGCATGGGACTCACCTGCTCCACTCTGGGCAGGGCTTTTAAATTCCCCACCAAAACAGGGAATCAATCTGATTGGCTGCACCCAGATATACATGGGGCTTCCACAGTGTTTCCAGGGCTCTGCTGCCTTTCTTCTCTGTGCTTCAGGTAAGTTGGTTTTTTTAAATTTTTTTCCTGCTGTCTCTTTCCCCAGTGATTTCAGATCATTTTGGCCAAATAGCACTTTTCCAGGGCTTCAGGGGAAACACTACATTTCAGGCTTTGCCGTGAAATCCCCTGAAGCCCAAATTACAGTGGTCCCTACTGATCAATGGAGGAGCAAAACCATTCAGAAGGGAATATGGGGAGATTAACAGCTGGATTATAATTAGCCAGGAAACAATGTTTGTGTTTAGTCTCAGGTCAGACCTCAGAAGGTCAGAAAGTGACCAGCTGTTCTGTGAAAAGTATTCTGCCCATGCTCATGTGTCTCAGTCCTTAATCTACTTCCTGCCTTTGTCCATTCTGGAGTGTAGCTTTTGTCTAGTTTCATATGCACAGTTTCAATGAGGCCATTGGGTGCACTGGATGATGTTAATCTTAGAATCATAGAAAATTAGGGTTGGATGGAACCTCAGGAGGTCATCTAGTCCAACCCCCAGCTCAAAGCAGGAGCATTCTCAACTAGATCATTCCAGCCAGGGCTTTCTCGAGCTGAGCCTTAAAAACCTCTAAGGATGGAGATTATATATCCACACTACAAGGGATATAGAATTGCTACCCTTGTGCTAAATGACAAAAATATAATTTATGGGACCAGAAAGCTCCCAGTTAGATGCACAAAGGGAAATTGAATTCCACCTTATCCAGTTACATTGCCTAATTTCCACACTTTGGTGTGCACTAAGTGGGCAGAGTGTGTTTCTCAGCTGTGCTCTCGGGCTCACCCTGGAGGCACTGTAGACAGAAAAAGATTTATGGGAAGCAGGTAAATCCAGACCTTTGGGTCATCATGTTAATTCGAAATCTCCCTCCAATTTAAACATGCTGTCTTAGTTGTCATGTAATTTGAATGCCATATAACAGTATTTCTCAAACTACAAGGTTTGGCGAGCTGTCAGCAGAGGTGGATTAAGGCAGGATACAATAATTTATGGCAGGATACAATAATTTATGGCACAGGCTGGGAGGGAGATCTTTTCCCTTCAAAGTTTTAATACAAGGAAACTAGAATTCCTGACCACTCTCACAGTAAGAAAGTTCCTTCTAGTCTCCATCGTAAATTTCCCCTGCTGTAGCTTGAGGCTGTAGCTCCTGGCTGTGTCCTCTATAACTGCTGAGAAAAGCCCATCTTCATCCTCTACAATCACTCTCAGGTATTTGAAGACAGTTATCAACTCCCACTTTCGTCTTCTCTTCTCCAAACTAGCTCTTTCAGCTTTTCCTTATACGCCTTACTTCCTAGGCCCCTAATTATTTTTGTTGTTGTGTGCTGAACTTTTTCCAAACTGTCCACATCCTTCTTGAAGTGAAGGGCCCAAAACTGGACACAGTACTCTAGGTGATGCCTCACCAGTGCAAGTGACACTCCTGTCAATGCAACCCAGGAGACTGTTGGCCTGGTTCTTTCTTTTTCCTTTGTTTGGTTTTTTGTTTGTTTGTTTGCAATAAGAGCAGACTTTTGGCTCATATTCAGTTTATGGCTCACTGTAACTCCCAGATCCTTCTCTGCAGTACTTCAACCAAGCCTGTCAGTCCCCATTCTGTAGTTGTGCATGTGGCTATTCCATCCTAAGTGCAAGACTTCTCACTCATCCTTGTTTAATCTAATTTGGTTGATTGTGGACCATTTTTCCAGTCTATCCAGGCCATTCTGGATACTATCCATGCCCTCTAGAGTGTCTACAATTCCATCCAACTACTTGGTGTTATCTACGAATTTGCTAAGTGCATACTCAGTCCCATCATCCAAATCATTAATAAAGGAGCCCTATGACCAGAAACAGCCACTGTGGACATGGGGATCTATTTTTCCAACCTGAAAAATTCATTTAAAAATGAAATTACAAAAGGAGAATACTGAAAAATCTCTCAGATTCTTAAAAGAAAGTGGAATGGAATATACATATTAAAAGGTACATTTGTTTTTCATACTTCAAAAAATTCACCTTATCTAGAAGAAATGGTTGGTATCATATGGGTAAATACAGATAGGTTTACCAATGCTTTGGATCTCTGCTGAAATCCCAGTGTACTTTAGTTACCGACCTGCTTTTTCAATACCTAAGCTTTGAATACATCTATCCAAATGTGCTAAGATGCTCTTGGTGTGATGTTGTACTAAAAAATTGACAAAGGTTAACTCAAAATTGTCTTGGCTACAACTGTTTGTAAATTTTGAAGCATTTTGATATGGTGAACAGTGATATTACGTCTGCAAACAGGAACTTAAGGTATAAATCTACTTTTTATATCAATGGCAATGACTCTTTATGTGCATTTGCCTTGGTAACTAAGAATTTGCTAAATCCAAACTATTTCCTATTATTAATATAGGATAGTTCAAAGAAATACTAAATATACATCATAACTGTAGGTACTATTGGTCATTTTTAAACTGTGCACCACTTGCTGTATAAACGTACCACTGAGTTACTTTATAGTGTGAATGGGGAGACTCAGTGTGCATTAGGGATTACAGTTTCTGAAGAATTAAAACTGATTAAATGTATTATAGAGGTCTCATGTGAGTTAAATGAAAATAATATACTAGAAGTCAGTAATGTTTGATTAAATTGGTTGCACTGAAGACACATGTCACATTTGTTTAAACCCTGAACTAACCCCATTTATTAGAAAAATTCTGCTGGTACTGAATGAATTCTAAAGCCCCTATAATGCATGGTGAATTTAGAAGTTATAAAACCAGTTGTTTACCCTACCTACCTGTCTGTGGCCAAAGATGGCAGCAAAAAAAATGATGGAGTCTCTGAGAATATGCCTAGACATAAAAAGAATTTGATGATGCTATAAAAAGAACACTTTCAGCTCCCAATAGTGGAAGAAATAAGTCAAAGATTGCTAAAGGTAAAATTTCAATTGTGTAGACGCATCTCTTTTGGTCAATGTATACCCCTAGGTGAGGCAAATTCCTTCTACTATGTAATTTGGTAGATATTGCTCTCCAGAGTTAACATTTTGGTCTCCAAAAGTGTTTCATAAGAATACATAGGAATATGATACACCAGGTTAGTTTCCACTTATTATGGGATAGGGACATACACATTGGCAAATATCACGAAATATATAACAGGTTGTAAAGCGCTGCCCTCTTTTATCACATGGTAAATTCTTCATATGTCCATTCCCTTAGGCACTTACGGCAGAATTGTCTTCATAAAGTGATACTAACAGTTTCCATTCAATTGCCACATAAGTGCACAATTAAATCATTTGCACCTAAAAAATATGATTCTGTGCATGGTCCCTCAAAATGAAGTCACTCCAAGGATTGCTTAATGCCTTGTGATCAGGGGTCCAAATCTCCAAACTTCCATGCTAAGTGCTTACTTTGAAGTCCAAACACCTAAGAGTCCAAAATTCCCCTTTCTTGCTAGGTGCCCTAAACAGCATTTCATGCATGGGAAGAGTGCTTGGAATAGCTTGCAGACTCCTGGTTGAGGCACTACTTTAGGATATGGAGATATGAATACCTTAGGGCATGGGGAACTGCTGCCACCTTAGTCAGGGGGGGCACATGTCCCCCTGCAACCAGTCCCATTGACTGGGGAGGGATTCCCCCATAGTTGACTTCACTGCCCGGGGTTGGGGGTGGTAAACTCTGCAGCCAGTTCTGTGATGGCTGATACCTGTGGCCAATCACTGCAGCTGCTTCTGGGAGCGGCTGCAGCTACTTCTGGGAGCGGCTGCAGCGATTGGCTGGTGCTTGCAGGGGGGCATCAGTGCTCCTGCCTGCCCCCCCCTGCCCATTGCCTAAGTGGCAAGTGCACCCAGTCAGGGGGTGCACTGGTGCTCTTAGGGGGGCACGTGCACCCCCATGCACCCACTATGCATCACCATTGCCTTAGGGCAAAGGAGGGAAATTGAACCTAGACCTTATTTTCTAAATGAGTTCTGTTTTGGACCCCATTCTGAGGTACCTATCCTTTTCCATCTGGGAGTTTAGGTATCTAAGTGGGCTTTGGAGTCTAATCTGAGGGCCAGGTATCTGAAAGTTAGGTGTTGGTTCTGGCCTTAGATAACAACTTAGGTTGATTAAATTCTAACCTGGAGAAAACTGGAAAGGGAGTTGGTAGCATAAATAAAGATGTTACAAAATTTGAAAACAGGAACATTCTGTAGCAACAGTAGAAATTAGCTGAGAGGGGAATATATTAACCCAAACAAAACAATAAGCAACATCAAATTAAAGCAAAGGATATCATGTAAATGCTAGCCCCATAGAATACACAGAACTGAACATTTCTCGGAATATGGCCTTTATTTTCAGAATGGACTTTCCCATTTTCTCCAATGAGTGCCCTCTGTTATTATGCCTTTTGAGAATGAGGGGTTAAGCTAAACCACACTGAAATTAAATGGAATCTCATTTCAAAGTTCAATCAACCATTTCAGCCACAAGGTTATTTACAAATGGAAAGAAATAGTCTCTAGGTTGGATTTGCTTAATATCTGTGGTTAATCGTGGTCTGTAGCTTGTTCGGTCTGTGGATTCGCTTCTGTCTCTCCCTTACAACTTGAAAGAAAAGATTCTTGCTTCTTCCTGCTGATTAGGCATGTGAAGGTCTTTAGGCTGTGGTGATCACTAGGCCTGTGCGAAGCAGCACATATTGGATTTGGATTCTGCTGATTTGGAGGGACAGTGGTTCTTTTTGGTAATTCAAACCACTGTCCCGATTTGATTAGGCCAATATAGATTCAGAGATTTGACACTGATTCCGAGATTCAGCCATAGGCTATAATGGCGAATCACTAAAATACTTATAACTTTGTCATTTTTTTGCAGATTTGGATGAAAACAGCCATGATGGGAGCCCTTTCTGTGAACATGAAGCTTGCCAAGCTTTAAGGAGATGTGTACAGGGATTTCTGTGAAAGTGCACCTCAAAGTGTTGAAAGCAAAACTCATATAACTTTACTGTACTAAGGCAGAGTGGGATGAAAATAGCAGGGTTGGTATCCCCTCATGTGGCCTGCCAGGTTTCAGGAAGAGTGGTATAGAGGTTTCTGCGAAAGTGCACTTAAAGGTTTCGAAAGGAAATAAAAAAAGCAAATAGGTGCAGAGTGAGGAGGGTGGCACTCACCCCATTTGCACCTGGAGCTTGGGTAACCCTAGCAGTGGGAGATTCACCTTCAGGAACACCAAACCAGGATCCAGGATCCAAGGGGTGTCACAACATCACCAGAAATGCTGAACACCCTCTTGCTTGGAACACTGGTCAGTGGACAGGACAGGAGTTTCTGAACAACCATGGCTGTGATCCTGCCACACCTGGCTGTGGGTTGCCCAGTAGGCCAAGAGGTCACAGTGCAGTGGTTCCACATCCTTGCCAAGATAGGTAGCCACCGAGGCCTCCCTGCTACCTGCCTGATGGTGGGGCCTGGTGCCTCTGGACTTCAACACTGAAGCCAGGCTCTTGGCTCACTTTGGCAGTGCCTGTGGTGGAAGAGATTGACTAGTGGTTGGAGTGCTGGCATGGGAAAGTGGATCCCTCTCTTCCATGTCCCCCTACTTCTGCCCTCCTGCCTCTCTGAGTCTGTTCACCAGCACCTCCTCCAGTGGTTAAGGGTTTTCCTGCTGCAAATGCTCCTCTTCACTTTTGGGTCCCATATGACCACCAGCATGTGGACTGTACTGGACCACAACAGATCCAGCCATTTTTTGATGCCTTCCATCAGCTGCTTCACCAGAAACATCGATCCCCTGGAACTTCTCCATTCTGTTCTCAAGTTCCTTCACTATGGGGATGTGGTGAAGACTAGCCGTTCCAGCATCAGGTATGTGGAATTCCATCAAGTCTCCACATTCTGCATGATTTTATGCTGTGGGATGCTCATCTCTGCCTGTTTTTCCCACAGCATCTTGCCCCCCATGATGCTTCTGCCACCTTCCTGCATTTCAAAATAAGCTGGCTGGTAGTGACAGCACCATCATGCTGTCCCCCTTCAAGGCATCCCTAAATATGAGGTGGAACTCATGTGCCACACACATCAGGTGCCATGGAAGTTGGCATCACGCACCACCTTGACCATATTGACCCCATTGTCAGTACCCATGAACCCATGGGTGAGCTCACCTTGCCCAAGGAGCCACCCCTGCACCATGCATTTCATGGTCACCATGATCTCCCTCGCCATGTGGGACCCATCCATCACCTCCGCTTGAAGGAGAGCCCACCAGTGACCTGAGTGATTGCACCAGTATCCTGTGAGGGAGAGGTAGGCATGATCTCCACCTTGGCTGCTCCAGATGTCTGAGGTGAAGTGCAAGGCAACCTGCAGACCTGTCTTCCACAGCTCCTGCCTCAAGTACACTCTGCATGCCCTAATACAGAGAGGGTGCCACCGTTCTACTAAAGGTGATGCATGTGGGTACTTGGTAGGATGGGGCCATGAGTGCCATGTGCCACCTGAATCCTGGATGCTCAACAAACAGAAGGGCTGGCCATCCAGAGCAAGCAGCTCCCCAATGCTTTGGGTGACCTTGCTTGCCTTCAGTAAGTCCCCACCCCGTTATCTCTGCTTTTCCCACATTGGTCTAGGGTGGCCTGTCTCTCCTTCTTGGGGTTGGCGGCTTTGGAGTGAGAGGAGACTTCTTTTTGGGCACATTCCCACTGGTGCCAGGATGAGAAGGAACAAAGGCAAGGGGGTGCTGCCTCCTGAGATGCAGTAGCATCTCCATGGTGGTGGAGTGTTTCACGTCCTTGCCCTAGCTGATATACATTCGAGAGTGTTGGCAGGTAGTATACCTGGGATTATCTGCCACTTCAAAATGATCCCACACTACACTACCCACCTGTTTCTGGGATGAGGGTAAGGCCTGCCTTATCCCCCTTCTCACCAGGTAGAGGCACAACAACAGGAGGAGCTGAGCCACCTGACCCTGCAACCTCCTTGAAAGTGCCTTCCAGAGAAGGAGACCTGCCTTTTTATTATCACTTTAGATAGGTCATATTTTTACCTGTTCTAATGGAAAACTTTATGTGGCCCACCCAGAAATTTGTCAACTGAGCTGCACAGAAGAGTTCATAAAATCTTCCAACTACACACACACTCCACTCTGGGATCATTAAAAAATAACTGCATTACACTTGCTGACTTGTTTTTTAAATGACACTCACTTTGTGCATATTCCATCACTTCAATGCTTTGACTTTAAAATTAAAATTTCAGAAAGTATGCATAAGTAGAGTTATAAATTATTTCCAAGCCTTAACTCCAGCTGTGTGCAATCAGGTACCCACTATAATGAAGGGAAGATAGGTTTAGGGGTAGAAAATGAAGCCTAGCTATTTTAATCAAAAGTACTTCACATTTCTCCATGGCAGAACCTATGCGTTGGGAAACAACTAAGATTCAAAGTAACAGTTGTATTAATAATGTTATTATTAGTCAGAAAATGATGTAGATGCAGCTCTACATTATTAATCTGTCTGAAAATTTGTACATACATTTTTATGTCCATTTTTTTTGTTCACCTAACCTGGCAGAAGCAAAATAGATGATAATATTTAAACATACAGGCTCCCTATACAAATGCTCATTGGCATTGTAATTAGAATGTGTCAGAGCCAACTCAATTAATCAAGTCTGCTCCACGTTCTAATTAGAACACTTCCGTCTCCCCACATCGTCATGTGTATTTAGCCCCCAGTAGTCTTGGGGTGCTTTAATTATACTTTGTTGAATGATGTTTAGATAAAGTGTCCCATGGCTATTTTTAAACATGAGGCACTTAGTACATGTGATGGTGAAGTGTTTGAATTAGAGCGGCTCCCCGAGAACCACTTTAATTAAAATTCCCCACCCCCCACCACTCCACCACCTCTGAACACACATATATAGGCAATCACAAAATCTGTTTACATATCAAGCAAGCAGCAAAATCTGTCTACAAAATATTGTTTTAAACTCTTCTTCCTCAGACATCTTGCACATCAAAAAGTTTTAAAAAAAACACACTGGAAACAGGAAAAAGTCTTTCTAAAATGTTCACTTCATATGCAAACAGGCAGACAGCCTGTAAATTATAAGTGAAACCAATTGTAAACCTCTCCTCTATAGTACATAATAGGTAAATAAGAAAAATTGCATTAAAGCAGAGCCAATAATGAAGATAAGCCACCAGCTGCTTTGACAGTTTGTTTTATAAAGCTAAAAAAAATAAAAGATTCATGCTTGCAGGGTGTGTCTACATGTGCCTCCCATGATGCAGTTGTTACTGCACCATCATTTAGTACTTGCTTTAGTACTGCTGTGTCGTCATAGTGCGTTGCAACGGCGATGTAGTGTCACAGGTAGATGATCCCATTATGTACAGTATGCTTGCTCTAATACGCTTGTAAAGAAAGGCTAGAACTTTTCTTCCCTTAATGTGCAGACAGTATATTGTATTAAACTAACCACTTCCAAAATCAGTATTTCAATTAATTCATGTCTAGGCATCATTGCTTTCTTTATCAGATATCAAAAAGCCAATCCCTAAACATCTGAGGCAAACCATGCTTATATGAACTTTTGCATTATAGAATATTGGATTCTGGATATCTTTATTAGAGTCAAATGAACAAAGGCTTGCTCAGCCAGTATTTACAAATCTTTGGTGAGGTGGAGCTAAAGCTGTGCAGACTTCGCAGTTTTTGCTTAGCCAGATTGCACAAATAGTTTTTAATATGTATTGTATGGGAGGAGGGTGCATTATTTCCTCCTTCTTACATTCTTTTAATTAAATATGAGTAGCTACAGTTTTAATTATTTTTCAGGGGTAATATATGGATTTATACACATTTGGTTTTACACATTTGACTTTTGTCTTCCCTGGGAATTTTCGTTTGTTTGTTCTAGATGTTCAGAAGTTTCCAGGATACAAGAGACAACTTTCAGATTTATTTGGAGGAAGGAAGTAATGAAACTTGGATTTTAAGTTATTTTACATTATTTAGTTTAGTGCCAATGAGTAGTAATTTACAGCAGAAATTGCTTCATAAGTTGCACTGCATTTGTATTATGAACCACCTGAGTTGATCACTGAGAGAGGATTTATCCAGTACTTTTATTTTAACAGCAGGAGTCTCTACTACCTGATCTTAAAAAAAAATCTCAGTTCAGTTTGTTCAAAGTCTGTGGTGAACTTATTGATGTTTGTGTGTTGCAGCCATAGAGGAAGGAAGAGAGGGTCACACCAAGTGTGTGTTAACAATCTCACTGGAGAAAGTCATCTTGAGATGTGGAGGCTCATCTAGCTATATTTGCACAGCAGCATGTGTACAATAGTGTAGAGCTCAATGAGGGCTTCAAAACTCTGAGGATCCAAGGTAAATGTTCAAGGGCATCTTTACATGTTCTCCAAGGGTGAAGTGGATGTGCTTTAATTAGAGTGGCTCTGAGAGCCACACTAAATAAAGCACCTGCAACGTCTCATGTATCAGCATCCCCATGCTTCATCTGATGAGCTTTAGTTAATGCACCCCCACCGCCATTTTGAAGCATGAGAATTCTGATACCTGACATATGGAGGTTGCTACAGTTAATTAGCATGCTTCAGCAGACTTGATTAATTGGTCTAATCTGACACGCTGTAATTACAGTGCTTTGGAGCACCATCCCTGTACATCTACAAGCACTCCAAGTGACTAATCTGCACAGCTATCAGTACGGAACTAATAAGCTTAAGCTAACTGTGGCTCATTTTGATATGTAGAGGTACCCCAGGAGCTTGTTTATCCTTTGGGAACAGTGTATCTTTCCTGAACCTGCAGGCATGCTCCAAACAAGACATTACTACTGGCAAACCAACTTTGGCTTTGTTCCAGGGGTTCCTTTAAGGACATTGTTACCCAAGGGCTCAAACGCAGCTTCAGCGGTTTGCTCTCAACTGGCCTCACTGATATATTTCCAGGTTTGGACCATTTCTGCAGGCAAGGGTAGGCAGGGCAATGGTTGGGTGCGCTTGGTAAAATTATGGCTGGTAGATACTGCCACTGTGGCCCGGTCAGTATAGGATGAGTCAGGCTTTCCTTGAGGATACATCCAGGATTTTTCCCGAACTCAGCTCCATCACACCAATGACTTATGCCTATTGGCTAAGCAAGCATTTGTTCATATTGAGTTACATGCTGAGAATGGAACATAACACTGACAGGGCATATTTCCATAACTCCACCCTATTTTTCATGGCCACAAAATACATTTCAGACCTCACACATAAGAGCTAGGAAAGGGTAAAGCTGGTTACAGCATAAGCGGAATGCAATTATGTCCCTGCATTTTCCATCCACCTAATGTACATGGCTAACCTTCACTTCAGCTTTCCTAAGCCCCAGTCGGTGCACATCCTTATAACACAATTCTTATAGCAACTCTCCAATCATAGATGATTTGGCACTTGGGGAACATGCTTAAAACAAAAAAAAGGATGTAAGAAGAAAAACTTGTAATGTATGGTGGCAAGAATTCTTTTGACTGGAATTTTGTATTAAACCAACTGTATGGTTGGGAAAAACATAGACCAGATTTCAAGTACCACAGCAACCTTCTTCCATCATGCTTACAGCACCACCCCGACATTACCACTCTAATGTACAGTACCTTTTTAATTTCATCTACAGCTTGAAGACTGGTCTCTATACTACAGTATCATAAAATCTGGGTCAAAAATCTTTATACATATCTCTGTGGTTGTCTCTTAAAAGTCAAAATAGTTATTACATCAGGGTGTCTAAACCAGGACTGGACATGTCCAATTAACAATGATTAAAAGTATTGTTAATCCCTCTATACAGTAGCATTCAGAATGGGGGGAGTTATTTAGATGAGTTAAATACCAAACTTATTATTCAGTTGCCTAGATTGGCAGGGTCCTTGCACTGGTCCTTTGGTACATCTCTTGGTAGCTTCTTAACTTGGTCCCCTCATTCTCAGTGTTCTTTAGGTTTAAAATAAAGTTATTATTGAAAACCACAGGAAGAAGATAGTGAGGACCATATAAATCCATCAGATTAACACATGAAAATGTACTAAGATTCCCATAATATATGAAACTCTCATGATATGCACCTGTTGTTTAATTTACTGTACAAACATGATGCTGATACTTATAGAACTGTGCATAGCTGGGCGTAATATCTGTTAGTCATGTAATGCTAATAGTTAAGTGGGTTTCTTATATTGTCTGTAGTATTATATCATTATGGTCACCATTGCTTTTGGTTATTTTGTATGTATTGGTTGGATGGAGTTTTTCTATCAGATATAACAGTTTTAAAGAAGGTTGTATCTAGGGTCCAAATAATAGGTTGCTTTAAACCAATGATGCAAACAAAGTTTGAAATGTTAAATAAAAGCTACAGTTTAAGATGAACTTTCAGGATGCAGACAGAAGTGCAGCTCTCTACTGTAACTCTGAACCGTTGGTTCCAGGAAGGAGGGGAATCTAGAGGCTGGCTTGGATCTTGGAGCAAGTTTCCCCTAGGTATGGCCCCTCCTGCCTGCCAACCTGCACCGTTTTCAGAATGGGAGTGGGGAAAGGGAGCAGAAGGAGGTCATTCAATGATTTCCCCAGCTGACGCTGAAGGGTGGGATGGGTGAATTGGAGTCCTGCCCCCTATCACGGGAGAGAGATGAGGAGGGCTTCAATGCACCTTCTCCACTCTCCAGCAGGGACTGAAAAAAGCCCAGACCAAACTTTCTCTGCTCCCTTTCCCTCGTCCCATTCAGAAAACATCTAAAAGGCTGGCAAGAAGCACAGACACGTTACAGAAGACATTACATTATGAAACATCTTCATCTGAACCCTCATTCAATGAGAATTCAGATTTTTTTTCCCCTATTGGCTATTTTTGAAGTAACCTGCAGCCATGTACTTGTGTTCAGTCATGAACACAGAAAGTGACCAGATTGGGTGAAAATTGTCACTTCTGTCTGTGCCCTAGGAAAGCTAACTAGTTTTTTTTTTTTTTTTTTAATGAGACATTAAATGCTGAGTCAGTCATAAAGATTTGCTTGCTATTTACACATTTTTATAAAAAATGGTGATTGCATGTATAGGATCAGCTATTAAAATATTTTAAGTCATCTGCTTACAAAAGGACAGTAATAAAAACATTCAGTTTCTTAGTGGAATAAAAAATAGGATGCAGTTATTAAAATATAGAAAAGAGCCCTTAAATAAAGCTGGGAGGTCACATTTAATAAAAGAATTAATGGAATATAAAACATTGAGAGCAAAGGCTCAAATGGTTATAAGAGCAAAACGAATATATTGGCATAAGTTTTACTCAACTATTAAATTTAGTGCTTCAGATCCTAAGGTAATGCATAAAGTGAAGAATAAAATCAGGGAACTGAAAGTGATACTTAGGGCCAAATTCTGCTCCAAGACTTACATGAAGAACTCCTGCTGACTTCCATGGGGTTATTTGCCATGATTCAGATAAAGAATGCATGCCTATGTATTTAAAAGTAAAAACAATGGAAAACAAAATGAATAAAAAGAGAAAATCATCCATTATATCACGTACCTGCATTTAATTGGAAAATAAAAAATAGGTAAGCATTCTGCAGAACAATTACCTTGCACACAAATATAAGGCATCAAGTCATCCATTGATAATAGGAAAAGTTTAGAACTAAAAAAGCATTTCAGCAATAACTATAATAGTAATAAGCTGATGGAGAACAGGTTTAGGTTAGAGATCAGAAGGCAATTTTTTTGCAGTTAGGGTGGCCAAAATCTGGAACCAATTTCCCAGGGAAGTGGTCCTCACCCTTACCTTGGGCAAATTCAAGAGGAGATTGGATGATCACCCGTCTGGGGTCTTGTGAACCCAGCATTCACTCCTGCCTGTGGCAGGGGGTCAGGCTAGATGTTCTGTTCAGGTCCCTCCTGACCCTAGCTACTATGAAATTATGAAACTATAGGTATTTAAAGCAATAATGGTCTGGTCTGTCTGACTTGAAAAGTGCCAAACATTCTTTTGGTATATGTTTGTAGACACTGTATCTAGCTTGGCAGACTGGCACCACAGAATTCAGCATGGACTGCCAAACTCCCTCAAGTAACCAGATATTTTCTCACCCAGTTAACCTGTGCTGAGCTTCATGCTTCTGCTGCTCTGCTGCTATACAAACTAGATAATTTAAAGCTAATTTGGGTACATGTGCACAAGTTACAGTTAATGTAGAGCAGGCATGCTTTTTGTGACCCTTAAAATACTTTTGATTGAAAATATGGGCTTAAAAATAATTCTGAACACAACTGAAACATTAGTACTAGTATGAGATTTTTAGATGTATAATAACATTAACTAAAAGTCACATTACAGGACAGCCTAAATGTTGCCAGTAGTGTGCACCCAGTTATGCAGATATACAATAAGTGAGTCTTGATGGGCTATACATGCCATTTCATATGCAAGAAAAATTTGTCTCGTGAACATAGCATTAGTCACCTTAAGATACTTTAATAACTAGATGGCAGAGTAGTGGTGAAGGTGCAATACTATTGGATGTTACACTTCTCACTTTGAGAACCTAAACAGATTGCAATGTAAGTAAATATGACAATGATTTATTAAACTACATACTTGGAAGGACATGAAAAAGCATATAAAGATATGTATTTTTAGTGCCCCTTTTGTTCATTCTTCAGTTGATTATGGATGCCACAGTCACAAAATAGGTGCATAATGCATTAAAGTATATCTTTCATAAAAAATAATGGTAAAATGGCATTCTGGGATTCCGTTTTTACTTCCTAGTAACTCTGAGTTGACATTTTTTCATTTGTAAAATTAGGTTTTTTGTTTTTTATTCAAACTGCTATCCTTACAAGATCAAATAGTTGAAAGACATGTTTTTCCTTCATGTACTTCATCACAAGCAATAAAAGGTCTAATGACAGATTATGCCTTCTATCATTCCAACATTTTCTTTCAGTTATGCACTAAATGTGACCTGTGCTATCCCACTGTTTTACTGCATTTACATAGATGAAACTGGTTGGTATTTAATTAGCATGTAGAAATCCTTATATTAATTATGTGAAAAAAGAAATAAGATCCAACTAAGCCTCTTTTAAACACTAGATAACAGCAATAAAAAACAGTGAAACCTTTTTTTTCCCACTGAAGTATTCAGATATAATTTGAAATACATGTAGGGATGATGAGTTAAAAAGTTATTTTATCCAGGCTCATTTCAGAATAGTATAGTTGTTTAAATTAAATCCTACCCTAGTTCTTTAAATTTATTGTAAAAATTTACATTGTTCTCCTGTGGGATTTAGGAGATTTATAGTTAGTTTCCTGGGAAACTACCTTTAGTATGAATATTTCTCATGCTGAAATATTTGATTAGGGCAAAGAAAATAATAGATGTTCATTCAATTGAAAAGATGTTAAAGATAGTTGGGAATAGGATGTAAAGTTGTCAAAAATGTATTAAATAACTGCTTGATCTTCTTGAAAAGTTTTTGAAAACCTAAAGCTTGTAAACACTACTTGGCTAGAGACAGACATTACACATAAAATGTTTTAAGTGATCAGAAACTGTTTTAAATGTGTAACAGAACAGAATTTCAGTGCACATAAACCAGTTTCAAAATGGCCAAAACTGGTATGAGATAAACCTGGTTGAATGTAGTATCAGATTTAACTGATTTGGCTCAACACAATGTATACAATGTCTGTTCTAGACCCCTTGCTGGTTTAAGATAAACCAGACACCACCAGCATCCCAGCATGCTCTCTGGGGTGGGTGAGGTTCTCTGTTCCAGCTGCAAGGCTGACCCCACCCCTCTCTCTAGCCAGAGCAGGGACTGGCCTTAGCAGAGACACTGGCTTGGCCATGTTAAGACAAAGTGGGCAGGATGGGGGTTAATCTTTCCTCCTTCCTCTTTTTCCCCACCGCAGCCAGGGTCAGCCTGTCTGCTGGGGAGCAGAGGGGAGGGAGAGGGCTGCAGTGGTGGCCCCTGGAGCTGGCAGACCCCAGCTGCAAGGAGGGAGGAATTAACACTTTCCCCAGCCCGCTTCACCTTAATGGGGCCATACTGCGCTGGTTGTCCCACAGGGTGGGGAGGGTGGCTCTGACTATTCTGGGGAGGACTCTTCCTCCTCCTCCTCCCAGGGTGGGGAGGGGGAATCTGTGAGGCTCTGGATAGGGACTCTTCCTCCTCCTCCCCTTCTTCCCCTGCCACTGTGGGGCTGAGAGAGGGAGGCTCCATGTAATGCTGCCTAGCCCCAGAGTGGGGACAGGGGGCAAGGGGTGGGGGAGTGCTGTTCCATGTGAGTGTGTGTGGGGGGGACTCTTCCCTTTCCTTCTCCTCCTCCCAGAGAGGCAATGGGAGTGCGGAGCTCAGCTGGGCAGGGGTGTGGGTGTGTGGGGTATGAGGGAGGGTAGGGAGTGTAGGGATCCCCACACACTCCCTCATGGCATACAGCCCCTCTTGCCTGGTGGCAACAGCAAGCAGGGAGGTCAAGGCACTCATGCCTGGTGCAGGTGTGGGGGGGAGGGAGTGGAATCTGACTTATCCCCACAGTTCTGCTCCCTGAGCCTGGAGCTTCAGCCCTCACAGTGGAGGAAGCCCTGCACTGGAGCCAGCTGCTTCCCCCAGTTCCCACTGTGCAAAGCCCCACTCTGCTAGGAGTGGAAGGAGCCCCACCCTCTGCTTCTCCACAGAGTCCAGCATGGGGCTTCCCCATGCAAGTGCAGAGCTGCAGTACAGTGCAAAGCCATGATAAAGGCAGCCATCACTGTGCTGGTGGCAAGGAGCACAGCCCTGTTCAGCCTGCCCAGCTGCTTCTATCCCTGCGGCTCCATGCCACACCTGCAGCTCTGCAGTCACAGCAGAGTAGCCCTTTGCAGAGTAGCCAGACCTTGGGGTCTCTGTGGGGAAGCAGGAGGTGGGGCTCCCCCACTCTTGGCAGAGTGCTGGGAACACAGGAGCAGCTGGCTTCAGTGTGAGGTTTCCCCCAGTGCGAGGGCTGGAGCTGCAGGTTCAGGCTCAGGGAGAAGAGTCGCAGCAATAAGGCAGGCTTCACTCCTGTCAGAGCTGAACGGTTAAACAGGTGCCTCAGCATCTATATCTATATCTATATCTATATAGCTGTATAAGGCACATTGTGAGTCCCCGGGTGCAGGGATTTTCCCTGTAAGGTGAGAAAAGTCCTTGGTGCAAGATCAGAGTCCGCCAAAAGTTTGCAGCTGCACCAGCGAGTGCATGCTCATGATTGGTTTAGAGTAAATTATGCACACATGGCGGTCGGCAATTGGCTTGCTGGCCGCATAAAAGGCTTGGGCAATGCCCACCCAAATTGGAGGAGTGCTTGAACAAACATAGGGAGAGATCCTCATGTGTACTTTGGAGCCACAGAGGAGGCCTGATCACCCACCATTCACTCCCCGTTGCAATCGCCACGACGTATCCTGTCCCCGCGTGAGTATGAGCAACAGTGTGCCTGTCTGCAGTTTTGTTCTGTCTGTCTATGGATTGTGCCTACACTGTCTACCTCGGGTATACAGCTTGTAAGTAAATTTTTTTTTGTTTCAACCACTGCTGCCTCTCGTCCAACCAGTTCTGCTCTATAAGTGGCCCCATTCTGCCAGCGTTTCTGGGCCCCCCATAACTCCCTCCCCCCATGCAGTACTGGCTGGAGTTGTGCCTGTGCCAGGCACAAGTGCCTTGACCTCCCTGCTCAAGGCACTCGTGCAAGGAGGCTTCATGCCATGGGGGCTGCATGCCATGGGGGAAGTATGTGGGGAACCTTACACCTTGACCCTCCCTCACACTCCATACACCCAAACCATGCACAGCTGAGCTCTGCACTCCCACTGCCCCTCTGGGGGGGAGGAAGAGAGGGAAGATTTCCCCCCAGCATGGAGCAGAGCCTCCCCCTGCCCTACTGGGGGAGGAGTGGGGAGAAGAGTCTGCCTCTGGGCCTGGGCAGCACCCCATAGAGCTCCTCCTCCCCACTCCACACAGTGATGGAGAAGAAACAGCAGGGAGAAGAGTCTCCCTCTGGGGCCAGGCAGCCCCACAGAGCCACCCCTACTTACCCCGCATGGCCCAGCAGTCATAGGGGAGAGGGAGGAGGAGGAAGAATTCACGTCTGGGGCTGGGCATCCCCGTGTCCCTGGATTGCTCCTGGCTGTTAGGGAGCTACTGGGGCAGATCTGCTGGGTCCTGGCCATGCCCCACCTCACAGCTTCCCTGTGGAAGGGAGGAATGCTCTAGTAACCCCAGGCTTATGATTTGAGCCACTGCAGGCATGTGCTAAGCATCTATCCACTTGCAAACTGGCTTACTCTCTGGCATTAAACTAACCTGCAAAGACTGAATCAATTCAGGCTCAGGCTTTTTGAACATCTGTCCCTAGCTCTTCTGACATGATGTTTAGAAGTTTCTGATCATTTTTCAGACTACAAGATATTTCTTGGAAATATTTGTTAAAATGATTAAGTTAAATTCCAAAGTATATTCTGAAAGATTATTTCTAATAGTACTTAACAAAAATATCTTTTATCTCAAATTAGGAGAATTCCTAATGCAACAAAAGAAAAGCAGTTTTTGTGTATGTAAGACTTGCACAGCCTCTTTGACTCATCTATAGTGTAATGGCCATATCTTTCCCTCATAAAGAACTATCCTTTACAGCAGATGTAATCAACTTTATTTTGCGAATTTTCTGCTCCCTTGTGCCTGCTATAGTCACTTCCTCTTCTAGTATCTCTGTGTGTGCATGTGGACACATGAGTAACCAACACAAATGAATACTGTTAATGTGAGCAGTGCTACCAGCTTTTATAACTTTATTATAAATTATGTGATATCCTATCCTTTAAAGCTTGGCTCTTGGAAACATTTGAATAGGAGCAAAATTTAGATTTCACTTTAAAAATGCTTTCTAGCCCTCATGACTACAAAGAAAATGTTGAATGAGAGACATGTGGAGCCTTCCAATGGTTAAGAAACTAGAAGGTATTATATTTTAAATAGCCCCAAATACTCTTTTTTAAAATATGGATTTTGAAAAGGGCAGGCAGGTATTTTGAATATTTGGGACATGTCTACACTAGCAAAGGACCTCAACAAAGCATACCATAGAGAAGTACAGCACACCAGCTCTGAGTGTGGTACCTCCAAAAATGGATATACCATGCTTAACGTAGTGTAGAGTTGAGTACGTGCCAATACGCATAACTGAAACTATGAGTAAACTGGCACATGGCCAGCCTATATTACATATCTTTCAGGATATAGTGCATGCACACAAATGTGCACACACACACATGCTTCTCTGCAGCACTCCTTAACATGATTTGCCTGTGGTGTAGACATGCCCTTGGGCTCTGTACTTTGTAAATGAATCTACTATATGCTTTGGAAATGTGTCACAAGTGACATAGGTATATTTGTTTATGGCAAGACATATATCATAGGAGTTATACATCATAAAGCGGTTGTATGAAGTGCCCTATTTCTTTTTCTTTTAGGACAGGTACATGCCACAAAATTGTATATTCCTATCTTGCACTTTGCAGGAGCAGTTCCATTCCATTGTGTTTGTTCACAAGTAATTCTTAGTTTTCTCTTATCTCAAATTTTAAGGAAAGATGTAAAATTAATTGGTATGTCATTTTAAGGTTGTTTTCATACTTAAATGTTGTAGGCCCCATCTATATCTTACACTTAAGGCATGATTAACCGATTAATTACACTTTAAGAGTTTACTCGGACATATGGTCAATCAATTAATGGTGTAACACAAAGAGGAATACACTTGGTCTGAGCCTTCAAAAGGCCAAGAAGCATCTACACAGTTATTCACACCATTAATTGAACATGTGGCTAGAGGCCCTGTGGCTGGGAGCCCCATCAGGTGATTGGAACACCCAGCTGAAGGGGCCAATGTGTATGCCCAAGCCTGGGAGCTCCCAACTGGCAGGAGTACCCGCTTCAGGGATGGGTGTGGTGACCCCGTGGTTGGGAGATCACATATCTGCAGGCTCCCAGCCATGGGATTATGTGGGGATCCCAAACAGCTGGGAGATCACAGCTATTACAGTCTCCTAGCTGGAGGGGTACATGGGGGTGAAATGGGGAAACCCATCAGCTGAGGGGGCTTCCATCTGTGGGTACTTGCTTATTGGTAGTTCAAGAGGAGCCTGGAATTGGGTTATTTCTGTATTGGCAATAAGGCATGAAGCTATCTGATTCATGATCCCACAAGCACAGTGTGGCATGATTGTGTTGATCGCACATTAGATCTCATGGTCGCTTTACTTGCACATGTAGACAGTTCCTTAGTTTTTATTACCAGCAATGAAAAAAAAATATGCCCTTACAAATAAAGGGTGAAGACATATTCTTGTGAGTGGTCAGTGAGGTTGAGAGTCTATAGATCCAGGTAATAATCATGCATGCTTATTGGGACTGTGTGAAGCTTCAGTCCCTGCTTCGATTCGGTGGAGATTCAGCCTGATTTGGTGGCCAAATCTCCAATCCAAATCAAATCAGGAGACCCTTGAATCTCTCCAAATTGAATCAGAATCTCTCTGAATCAATTCAGAGAGATTCAGAGAGATTCAGAAAGATTCAGTGATTTGGGCATAGGCACAGTATTAAATGTTTTTCTACATATCTATAGTTAGCAGGTGGCTCATGAATGTTGTGATGGTAGGGTGCATGGAGCATCCTGCAGGATCACAGGGGCCTCCCTAACATGTTCAGCAGCAGCCCTGGAAGCGAACCAGAAGCACTTCCAGTTCATTTCTTGGTCTGCTGAGGAGCGGTAAGGGGGTCCCTTGCACCCCCCTGGCTCAGCTACTGGTGCCTTCTGGGTTGGGGGGGCACTTGGAGTCCCCCTGCAGCTGATTGCTAAACCAGGAGGGTGCTGAGGGAGGGTCCCAACATGCTCGGCAGCATACCTAGAAGTGGACCAGAAGTATTTCTGGTTCACTTCTGGGTTTACTACCCAGCACATGTGGGGGGAGAGGGAGAGTCTCCCACACACTCCTGTAGCACACTCCACCTGCCGCAGCATTGCAACATCCCTGAGCTGTACTGGTATCCTGAGGTATGTAGAAAAAATATTTAAAGCTGTGTCTATTCTCTGAATCAGCATCAAATCTTCAGATTTGGATTCAGGCAAATTGAATCAGGGACAGGGATCCAAATCAACAAATTGAATCAAATCAAATACAGCCCATTTTGCACACCCCTATTGCTTATATATTTCTTTACTTCTTCTATTTCAGGGATCTGGCATGAAGAAAATGGATATAATTTTCCTTCACATATCAAGACATATCATATCAAAACTGCATTTTTCACAGAAGAATAATGCATATGACTTCTCTATAATGTATTAATTGATTTGTTAATCCAAATTCCCCAAGAAATTCTTTTGAAGGTCTGATTTACCCAGATATGTAAGAACACACAGGCTCAGACATCTCTGTAAAGCTTATACAGCCACTGATGCTCAAGTGAACATTCTAATCCAGATTGATATGTTATTATGTTATTTACATTATAAAAATCCCCAAAATGATAGTTCTTATGAATGTTTTCATTTTTTTTTTTCAAACTACTTTTTGCCTGGGGCATTTTTACATCCCCTTTGTGGGACAGATGAAGATAGGCATCCATTTTTAAGGATAGAAACTAATCAGAGAATCTTCAATTAAGTCTGCTAGCAGCCCTTATCACCTTAAACACACACAATTTTGTATTTCCAAGCTCTTCACTGTCAGACTGATGGTATCGCATAGCCATAAGACTTTGTCTGTTTTTGCTGATTATTCCCCACCTAAACTCATAATCCTGTTTGTGATATGAGAATAATTTCCACAGCAACTACTATTGATGTCACAAGAAATAGGCTATTATTCTAGTTAGAAAGTAAATGGAAGGTGCAGTTCAACTCAATAATTAAATATGCTGTTTTCACATAAACATCTTTAATAGTGGTTTTCAAAAACCAAGATCTGAACTCTTCCAGATCCCCCAAGTTCTTTTAAGTCGATTATTCAGTTATCCTGGAACATCAATTGCCTTTTAAAGTTTATAAACAATACAATGGTCAGTTTTACTCCTTTGTCAAATAAATTGTTCCAGGAAGTTATATTCATATTAAAACAAAAGCATGGTTAATAACTCAGATTAAAACTTAACTAACATAGTCTAAAACAAAAATATAATTGAATGTAACAGCAGTAACAATAATAACTTAAGTACTGTAATAGGTACAGAAGTTTTTGTACATTTTATTTTATATAAAGTACTTGTCCTTGTACACTGTAAATGCCTGAGGTAATGTTGGATATAGGACATGCTAAGTGGGTGACACTGGTACACGCTATAATTTTTCTACTGGTATTTTAGCATTCAGCTAGTTTACAGAAGCAACACTTGTAAAGGAGGTAATTTTTTTCTGACATATTAAGTGAAAACATATCAAAATACAATAGGGATTCTTGTAGCATGAATGGCACAGTAATGGAAATATTATACTATTTACAACAGTAGATAATAAAGGCATGGCTGTGTTTGTCTTGGATTCTAAACCACATGGGAATTTGCAGGAATGAGGTGATTAGATTGTTGCAGCTACTTCTTAAGAGGTAACAATATAGGTTTCTATTGCACTCTGAAACAAAAGCTCTTCTTAATCAATGAACAATTCAAGTTGCATTCCTTATTAAAATAAAACAGTAAGAGATTTGGTAGATTTATATTCAGTGCATGATGAGTCTTTCAGTGGACAGTTCTTTATAGAGCAAAACCCAGAAAGCAACACACTGTATTTTGTAAAATATTGATCAGCATGTGAACTAAATTACAGATTGGTTGAACCAATTTGGGTATGGGTAGGGAGGGAGATGGAGAGGTGGTACATGATATACAGTTACTAACTACCACTCAAGCTCTTCCTGCTGAAGACAGGTTGCTTAGTCAAATGACTTTCTAAACCTAATGCCAATAAGACACAATTGAGATCGATATAACCATTTATATTGGGGATGGGAATGTGAATTACAGCAGAAAAGCTAGGGGGATGTTAGGTTGCTTTTATATGTCCCCAAAGCATTTCCCTATCTATTTGTAATAATCAGAACTTGTATTAAAATGACCCAGTCTTTCCTATATTTCATTGTAGCTCTTTTTAATTTTTTTTTTCATTTAGAGATTTTGGAATGAGATACCTAGTCAGAATTATTTACAGTGACATGTTCAACTTGTTCATACAAAGTGTATTTTTAGTGAATCATATGATGGTACTTCTCCTCTGAACTGGGGCTATACAGATGCCTCAGTAAAATAACAAGGAAGATGGACCAAGGGGTATGTTCTCACCTGATTCATTCCAGTTGTGGGGGCCGAGAAACACCGTCAGAATGGGGTCGCCAATGGAGTAGAATTAGGTACAGGAGGCGTAGCTGTTGTAACAAAAAAACTTTACTTACAGGCTGCGATACGGAGAGGTATGCAGTGTAGGCACACTCTGTAGACAAACAATAAAATGAAAACCATAGACAAGCACACCAATGTTCACACTCATGCAGGGTATGGGGTAGGTCATGGTAACCGCGATGGGGAGTCGTTGGTGGTTGATCAGGCCCCTCTGTGGCTCTGAGGTAGACATGGGGATGTCTCCCTATGTGCATCCAAGCTCTCCTCCAACTTGGGCAGAAATGTCCCAAGCTTTTTGTACAGTTAGCGAGCCAATTGCTAGCCGCCACGTGTGAATAATTTACACCGAGCCAATCGAAAGTGTGCACTTAACGGTGCAGCTGCAAGTTTGGGCAGGAGCTGATCTTGCACCAAGGACTTTTTCCCTCCACAGGGGAAAATCCCTACACCTGGGATTCGCAATGTGCTTAAACGCAGCTGTGCCGAGGCATCTCTTAACCATTTAGCTCTAACACCAGTGACTAGAATAACCATTGCAAAGTATTGTCATATGTGAACTACTGATTAGGCAAACTAGCTCCCAAAATAGTAAGGGTAATGAATCTCAAAGGCACTTCTTCATTTCTTTGACATTTGTAGCTTCGTTTCAATTATTTATGATATTTCATAAAGCACCAATAAATGCTCTGTATTATGTCTTTAAAAAGTAATGAAGTCATTACAGCAGTCTGTGATATTACATTTTTTAAAGAGTTAACAATATTGCTTTGTATAACCTCTTTTCCCATAGGTGGATTAATCCCTTCTCCCATAGCCTGGGCCCAGGGGACACTACCAATGTGGGGCCCCTGGGTTCCTCATCAGCAGAGAAGTGAAAGCTGTGGTTTTAAACTTGGCACGATTTTTTGGCTCTCAGCAGGGAGACAAAAATGGTCCCAAGTTTAAAACTGAGACTTTTGCATTTGCTACCCTGGGACCTGGAAGCGGGGCCCCTCCACCAATGGGGCTGGGGGTGGGGCAGGGCTAAGGCTGGGCCAGGGGTGCTGCTGTACTTCTGTGGATGGGCATGTGGAGGCTCTGGGTGAGCCTGGGGAGTCATAGCCCCTACCAAATTCATCTCTTCCCAGCACTGCCACCCATCGACAGAGGCACGGTGCAGCACTCCCGGCTTGATCCATCCTGGCCCTGTGCATCTACATGGCCATGCAGGACACAGCCAGACAGCACGTTTCTAAAGGTCAGTCTAATAGGCGCCAGACAAAGAAGCAAGATGGAGTCACAGGTTGCTGATGGCTGGGGACAGGGATTCCCTCAGAGTGATTGAGAGTGGGGGAGAGGAAAGGTTCCATGAGGGCAAAGTGTGTGTCTGGATGTGTGACTGTCTCTGGCTATCTCTGCACACATATGTGTGTGTGCATATGTGTGTGTGTGTATGTGGGTGTGCACACATCTGTGTGTGTCTGTATGTGCACATCTGTGTCTGTGTATGCACATCAGTGTTTGTGTTCATGGCAGGGAAAGTGTGTTTGTGTCTGTGTGTCCAGGTGTAGAGTGGGTGGGAGTAGAATGCATGCTTGTGTTTGCACATGCACAAGCCTGTGTATGTGCATGTGTATATGTATGTTCAGTTTCAAAGGAGAAGGTGGGGCAGGGAGCATGGAGAAGAGGCAGGAATGTAGCATTGTTCCCTCTAAGGACCAGCGGTCCATGAGCACGCTGCCTCGGTTCGTGAGGGCACTGCCTCACTCTGGTATGGGACACTTACTGAAGGGGCCTGGGGCCTGGGGCCAGGGGCCAGAGGCTGGAACCAGGAGCCAGGGGCTTGGGGCAGGGGCTGGAGCTGGGGGCCAGTGGCTGGAGACTGAGGCTGGGGGCCAGGGGCTGGGGGCCAGGGGCCAGGGGCCAGGGGCTGGAGCTGGGAATCAGGGTCCAGGGGCTGGAGCTGGGGGTCTGTGGCTGGAGGCTGGGGCTGGGGGCCAGGAGCAAGGGTCCAGGGGCCTGGGGCTGGAGGCTGGGTCTGTGGGTCAGGGGATGAGGCTAGGGACCAGGGGCTGGGGCAGAGCTGGGCTGGGGGCCAGAGGCTGGAACTAGAAGCTGGGAGCCAGGGACTGGGGCCAGAGGCTGGAGCTGAAGCCTTGTGTGGGCTCCCTGGCTCTGGGGTTAGTGCTCCATTCCCCCACATCAGAGCTGGGGAGTGGAGCACTTCTTTGGAGCCAGCAGAGCCTGCTCCAGCCCCCCACCCCAGCCTCCATCCCTGCCTTGCCACACCTCGGGGAGGAGCCGCTGCCTGCCCCAAGTGAGGCTTTGCCAGCTCTGGGACACTGCTCCCTCCCCTGCATCACCTCAGGAAGTGAGGAGGCATGTAGCATCAGGGCCGGGGAGCATAGCAGTGTCCCGGAGGTGGTGGAGCCTCACTGGGGCAGGCAGCAGCCCTTTCCGAGGTGAGGCAAGGCAGGGATGGAAGCTGGGGATGGGGGCTGGCATGGGCTCCGCCAGCTCCGGAAAAGTGCTCCACTCCCTGGCCCTTTGCAGGGGAGCGAAGCACTTCCCTGGAGCTGGCAGAGCCCATGCCAGGCTCCAGCTCTAGCCTCTCCTGGTGCGCAGCCTTGAAAAGGCTGTGCGCAGTCACACTTTTAATTGTGCACAGCCACGTATGCACACACCTTAGAGGGAACCTTGGAACGTAGCTCCCCAAACCCAGCCTGGTGGGGTCTACCCAACCTCCCTCACCCGCCTTAGGGGGAAAGGGCCCCTCTGCCTTCTCCCACTCTGCAGCCCAGCTCCCATGGCTGGAGGGAGCCTTCAATTTTGCATTTGCCTAGAGCCCCAGTACACCTTAATCCACCTCTGCCTTCTCCATGTCTCCTAACTACTTTTGTTTTCCCCACATCCCTTCCCTTTCAGTCAGTCTCCTGCCTTTCAGATTTCCCCCTTTATTCAGGTGTATTGATGTCTGCCTTAGTCTAAAGAAATACTTATTTCATGCCTCTTCTCTTGATCTCTTGTCTAACCTTAAATGATACCCATGTAAGTCAATAACATTTATATTTTCAGTGTCTTAAGTTACCCTCCTTCAGGTGTTTCCTTGATGCCACTCCAGTTTAGCCCTGTACTCCAGTGAACTGGTATTCAACGTTAATAAGATGAATAATGTTATGTGGCCACGTGCCAGATTTGACCTCAGAGTACCCATCAGAACTTCTGAAGATATAATAGGCCCAAGTTCAGATACCTATAGTACCTGAGTCAGTGTGGCTGAGTTTCCCATATTCCAGGTGAATGCTCCAGCTCCTAAGGTGTTGTGGCATGGATTTCTCTTTTCCCTTGACCTAAGGAAACTTGCCGAAGTTTTGATAAATTATTTTTTTTGATGAAAAGACAGTTACATTTTTTTTAATCCTGACACTTTTTATAAAGAACTATTTCTGTTACACATAGAATCATAGAAGCAGGGTCAGAAGGGACCTTGCAGATCTTCAGGTCTGATTCCCTGCCTGGGCAGGAAGCAAACTGGGCTCAAATGACACCAGCCAGGTAGGCATTGAGCCATTTCTTAAAGACCCCCAGGGTAGGAGCCAGAACCACTTCCCTTGGAAGATGGTTCCAGATCCTAGCCACCCTAACTGTGAAGTAGTTCTCACGGATGTCTAATCTAAACCTACTCTCCAACAACTTGTGGCCATTATTTCTTGTTCTCCTGGGGGGCTCTGGAGGAAACAAAGTCTCTCCCAAACCCTTCTGGTCCCCTCTAGTGAGTTTATAGGCAGTCACTAGGTCCCCCCTCAGCCTTTTTTTGTGAAGGTTGAACAGGTTCAGGTTCCTCTCATTGTAGGGTCTGCCCTGCAGTCCCCAGATCATGTGAATGGCCCTCCTCTGGACCGTCTCAATGTTGTCCACATCCCTCTTGAAGTGGGGTGCCCAGAACTGGACACAGTACTCCAGCTGTGACCTGACCAGTGTCATGTAGAGGGGGAGGATACTACTTGACCTACTTGAGATGCACCTGTGGATGCACGATAGGGTCCAGTTAGCCCTGCCAACCGTGACCTCGCATTGTTGGCCCATGTTCATCTTGGAGTCAATGAT
>JAGPOW010003642.1:45488201-45501507 GCA_030014935.1 Caiman crocodilus
TACTTGAGATGCACCTGTGGATGCACGATAGGGTCCAGTTAGCCCTGCCAACCGTGACCTCGCATTGTTGGCCCATGTTCATCTTGGAGTCAATGATGATTCCAAGATCCCTTTCTGCCCCTGTGCTCTCAAGAAGGGAGTTTCCCATCTTATAATTGTGTTGCTGGTTACTACTGCCCAAGTGCAGCACCCTGCATTTGTCCTTATTGAAACACATATATATAAAACAATTCATTATGAAACATCATCATTGTGGTTTACTGACTGTATCTTCAATTTTATTACATGGATTTCTATCATTGAAGCTATAGGACTATATTTGTGTATATTGCAGTATTCCAGAAACCCCCCACAAAAAATCTGTGCGCTAATTATCCCGCCCCCACCTCGCTGCCAGAACTGGAACCAGGCATTCTTGTCATGGGTCCTGGGGTCCTCCAAAAATTTGTATGAAGATGGGGCAAAGGGCAATCTGATCCATCCCTGCCTCATGCAGGGTGGGGGGCCACACTAATCATATTTGGCAGGCTGGGAGAGGAGGCAACAGAGGAATTATGGGTGAATTGTTTGTGGCCCTGTTTGGCTCTGTTTGGCAATGTTTGCCAGATATTTAAGGCTGGTAAAAGAACAGGAATCAATAGAAATGGAAAAGAAGGGCACAGCTGAGCTACAGGAGTGAAGAGGAAGTTAAATTATATTCAGTGTGGTGGCTCAACGTGACTTTGAAAAGAGTCAGCAGTGAGGGGGCTGAGTGCAATGGGCAGTAGTATATTTTTAATTCCAATGGGTTGTACCGACCTGTCTTTGTGGTAGGTTCTCATCAGTAGCATAGCTTCTTCGCCTCTCCTTGGTTAAAATCAAGTGTAGTGCCTGGGTAGAGGTCAGGTTTTACTGCCTTAGTCAATGCCAAGAAAGCTCAAAGGATAGTTATAGAGTGCTGGGATGGAAAAGGAGGAGATCTTGTAGCCCAGAACAGCATCAGCAGCAGTTCTGAAGAAGAGAGTGATAGTTATGGAAGGGAAAGCAGACCAAAGGATGAGAAGTGCATTAGAGAGTGGAAGGGAAGATTAAGAGTCTGATGGAGGATGAATGAAGGTGGTGATGAAAGGACAAAAGAAGGGAGGAAAGAAAGTTGTCATAGGATCAGCAGTTTTGGAGGAAACTTTACTGAAGGAAACATCAAGGGAAGAGTCCAGCTGGGAGGAAGAACAGGAGAAGTGGTAAGAAGGGATAAATGAAGAAGGAAACAGGATTGAAGGGAAGAAGACTAGTGGGAGAAATAAACCAGACCCACAAAGAGAAAGGCGATGGGAAGAAGTGAGTGATAAAGCAACAGGCAAGCTATGATTATGGAGAAGAACAGTAGTAAGAGGGGAAGGAGAACAGAGAAGTTGGAAAATGAATAGATATGAATTTATAGTGAAAATATTGTTTGACGTTTTAGATGTTAAAGCAGATTGTTTGAATAGCCTTCTTCTCTTTCCTAACCAGAAATCTTGGCAATTTGCATATTGGAGCCCCAAGAAGGTTATGCGGATTTTTGGAAGACATATGCATCAGTAGGTGAGAGAGAAGAACTTAAGGGGATAAGATTTATTGTGGGAGAAAAGACAAGAGAATAGGCAATAATTATTTAAATGTACATGGTTATGCTTGAAATGGAGATAGGAAAATGGCTGGAGAATTATGCACAAAAAGTTATGTATGTTGGGAAGTAACATGATAAATACTGTATAAGAATGGGATTATGGGGAGCTCGAGTGGTAATGAGGGTGGATGAGATGAATCCTGGTGGGACAATGCACTTACTGTCAGTAACTCAAGTAGGAACAAACTGAAGATTGATAATGCATTTCGGACAGCCTAAACTCTGTAGCAAGGGTGGGCAGGAAGGACATATGTCTTCATTCTGCCAATACATAGTATTCTGTAGATATGAAAAGAAAGGGTATAGAGCAGCAGAATGCCAAAAAGTACTGAAGTGTATTATATGCAGGGAAAAGGGACACTTAAAGAGGCAATGTCCGTGGTCCTTCTCAAATAAAGCCAGAGCTACAGGAAAGATTAAAGTGGGAAACAAGAAGATGCTGGGTCAGAATATGTGACAGTGGAAGAGAATGCCACAGGAAGGAAGAGCTGGGGAGTGAAATTTCAGTAGTCATAGTGGCACGCCTGGTGGCAAAGGAGGGGAAGGAAGATAAGTGGAACAAGTGACTTTGAAACAGAGGAGAGAGAAGGGAAAGAGGAGAGAATGCTACAGGAAGAAGCAGGAGGAGTGAGGACAGAGCAGGAGAAGGAAGAAGAGAGCCAAGTTGGGTAAAGAAAGAAATCACATGTTATGAAGCTTAGAAAGAAGAAAGGGGACAATGATGACAGGGAAGGGGAAAGAGACAGTTTGATGAAAAACTCATTGAAGCTAATGTGGTCTGTGACTAACCGAGAAGGGAAGGGGGCGGGGTAAAAAGGTAGAGGAAAAGAGAAAGGGGAGCCTTTCTTGAATATCAAAGCAATAAAACAACTGGCAAAGACTACAGAGATGTGAAGAGGAGGAAGATTGGAGCTGATTTCATCAAGCAGCAGGATAGAAGACTCATAAAAGTGGTAGATATGTTGCATCAATAATTGCATCTATAAATGTCAGAAGTATGTTGTCAAGTAAGTTGTGGGATAAAATTATGCCAGTATTGAGTTGGGTCAAAAATAGAACAATATATTTACAGGAGTGTGGGATCCCGTGTCAGAGGGATTAAATGTATTTTGTAGAGAGATGGGGATAGTGTCCATCATGGTCAGCAGGGTCACATGTAAAGAAAGCAGTTGGAGTCATAATTTTGTTCAAGAGTGAGAAAATGTAAGTATAGCAAGTGCAAGTGATTGTGGAAGGGAGACTGCAACAGATGGTTGTAGAATTTGAAAAGAAAAGTGTTAGAGATCTTAAAAATATATGTGCTGGATGAAAGAGAAGGAAGGATTATCCCATGTAAAAAAATTAGAAGTGCATGTAAGCAGAAGTAGGCAATAAATTCCGGTGGGGGGTTTCAGTTGTGTTATTGAAGGGATTAGAAGGGATAGAGGGAAGGGAGAGCTAGACAGGTTATCAAAAGTGCTGATTAATATAATAAGTGAAGGAGGCTTAAAAGATGTATGGATCAGTGAGAAGGTGATCATGAGGATGGGACAGAGTGGGAGACAGGTGTCAAGGTTTGATTTTGTATTAACATCAAATGGGCTAGAGATTGGAAAGAAGGAGGTCGTAAATGTGATTTTCAGCAAGTACTGGATGTTGAGAATGGAAATGAGATTAGATAAAAGCAAAATTGGGGGAAAGGAATGTGGAAGGTAAATGTTCAATTATTACAAGATAAGAAGACTTGTCAAGAATATGTGGAGCTGTATAAAGGATGGAGAATACTGAAGATATACTACAAAATATCTGGGAATGGTGGACAATGAGCAAGAGAATTTTGTAGAAGACTGGTTGGACAGAAGTAAAGAGCCAGAAGAACTACAGGCAAGGAAACAGGAAATATTAAAGGAGGCAGTAAGAGAAGTATGACTGGAAGAAGAGTGGGAAGACAAAGTGATGGACTGAAGAGTGGTTCAAAAGGAAAATGGATGAGAAAATCTTTCTGACCAGAGAGAAGGATGGTGTCAGTTTTTGGGGATTTTTTGGTGTAGGGATAGCTGAGTAAAAGAAGGAAGGAACTGAAAGCAGTGAAAACTGAAGAAAGTATCTGAGTAGAAGACAGGGCAAAAGTGTTGGCATGGTGGCAGAGCTTTATAAAGAGTTGTATGAAAAAAAGAGGAGTAGATGGAAGAAAAATGAAGGTGCTTTTTATAGAGATAAAAGAAGGAATGGAGGATGGAAAGAAAAAAAAACTGGAAGAGAAGTTAAGTATGAGAGAGGTGAAGGACTGCTTAAAAGAGAGGGAAGGCACTGGGAAGAGATGGATTTCCAGTGGAATTCTATAAAAAAAAAATTGTCAGTGGCTCGGGACATACAGGGAAATAATGAAGGTTGGGGAAATAGGGGAGGATTTTGCAGGAGGTATGGCAATTTTGATACTGAGGAAGGGAAAGGAAGCTATGTCATGCCACAGGAGGTCAACAACCCTTTTAAATGTAGACTATAAATTGATGGCAAAAAACTGGCCAAGCCAATGTGGGACTATTTAGCAGATGTGATACCAGAAGAACAAATGTATAACATTTCTGAGATGTGGATATCCCAGTGTAGCAGTGACCCAGCCTAGCCCCATACTTACTAGGATGACAACTGCTGATGTGCTCTCTGAGCTTGCAGCCAAGCCAACAAGAAAGTGGCAAGCCCACAGCATGCTGGGGCACTCCACTACTTCCCCACCCCAAGGCTAAGAGGAGCAGTCAGCAGGGAATGGGCTTGCAGCTGGCCCCTTTCCCAGGCTGGATTTGGGAGCCAAAGCCAGGGCTCCACAAAAACAGCTCAGCCAGCCAAGCAGGCAGGTGGTGAAAGCAGATAACATCCCGTAGGTCCTAGGAGCTGTAGCTGACTTCCTTCCTCTTAGGCAGGGAGCTGGACCTGATGATCTCACAAGGTCCATTCTAGCCCTAATGTCTATGAAATCTATGAAAACTTTGAGAGATGTCACATCAGATATACAAGAAAGGAAAAGAAACATGGTAATAATTCATTGATCTAGGAAAAAAATGTATTATTTCATGTTTGAAATATTACAGAAAAGGGGGTTTCCTGTGAAAATGATCAGATGGGTAAAAGTATTATACAGTAAAATGGAAAGTCAAATATTGTTAAATATTCAAGCAAAGCATTCCCCATGCAAATAGAGGTAAGACATTCCCTGTTGTCCCCTTGCCTTTCTGTGTGCATGATCTAGATGTTGGTGCAGATAATTCATGATAAGCTGATATGAGGAGAAGAAGTTAAATATACATTATATATGGATGATGTGAACATACTGGCACAGGTCAACTTATCAATTGGTTGTTAAAGTATTCTGAAGAGTATAGTGAAGTGTCAGTGGCCAAATTAAATGAAATGGAAAGCGCATTGATGGGAGTGGGAAATTGGGACAATTGTACAGAAGTTTAGGTTGTGGGAGATAAGAGGGTGTAATCAAGAGCTTGAGAATCGCAATGGATGCTGAAGGGAAAAGAACAAAGGCTTTGGAGAAGTTAATGGTAACCCTGAAGCAGATTTTGGAATTGTGGAGTGGTAGAGAGCTATCTTTCAAGGGTAACATGGCTACAGTGAAAATGATACTCTTTCCAATTATCCTTTATGTAAGAGTGGTATATCCACCATTACAGCACCAGAGAAAGAGAGTACAGAGGCAGATATGTATTGTATTGGTGTGAAGTAAAAGAGAAAGAGTAGCCAGAACAGAGCCATACAGAGCCAGGGAATTAGGACGTTGGGAAATGTCACATTTGAAAGCTTTGTCTATACTTACTTTATAAATATGTACTGTAAGGAGGTAATGGAGGGAGTGGAGAAGATTGCATATTTCTGCTGTTACCTGGAAGGAAGAAACTTAAGAAGATGGAGATTGTATGTGGGGGATTGGGAAAAAAAACATGGGTGTGTCAGCCACTGGCCCACTATATGAAGACAGAGAGTTTCTACAATGGACGTTCAGTAGAGGAAGTGGGATAAGAGTGAGTGAAAGAAAATAAGAAGGTGATTAATATGGTAAGAAAGAAAGATGGGATAACAATAGTTGGAGATCTGATGGAAGGACAAATGGCAAACGTGGAAAGAAATGACAGATAATAGATTGGAAGTAGAACATACAGATATCATATGGATGATGATATTGAATATTCTACCTGTGAGGGGCATTCAGCATAAATGGGGTTTGGTAAGATCAGCAGTGTGCCCAAGAGAGGGATGTGGGGCTGAAGAATCCGTATAGCATGTATCTTGGGACTACCTTTTTGTGCAAGGGTTATGCAAAGGCGTGTCAATTTTTGGAGGTGATCAATATGAACTGTGACCTTAACATATGAAATAGTGCTGTATTGGTTAATGTATGATATGTTTTATTGGACCAACAAGATTTTTGCAAAAAAACCCCAAACCTGAATTGCAAGATTTTGGGTACAGACACCATTCATCAGGCATTGGAGAAAAGATTGTAAAAGTTCTCCTGGGTAGAAATGAAAGTTCATATTTCATAAGATTTCACAGAGGAGTCAATAGATGGAAAACTCGGCTGGGCAGTCAGTTCATAGCTGGCACCAAGTCTCTCACATCCTGTGAGGTTCTGTGATGATGCAAATTACTCTGAAACAAAGGCAGGAGCAGGATTTCAGGTTTCAGGTGGTCACAGTTGCTTCCTGCTTGGGAAGATATGAAGATTTCATTTAAAAAATTGGCTAAAATTTGATATCTTTCATGTGTCCATCTTTCATCTTGTTGGTCTAATAAAAGAGCATCTCTACTAAAAGTCCTGATTGCTTTTTCCCAGGGGCAATGCATAGGGGGAGCACGCGGGTGCGCATGTACCCTCTGAGTGTGGTGGTGTACCCCCTACAAAAAGGCACTGCTGACACTGTTGGTAGTGCCTGCAGGTGATGGTCACTTGTCATCCCACTGCCAGTGGTGTCTGCAGGTGGTTTGCAACCCCCACAAGCCACTGCCAGTGGTGGCTGCAGGTGGTCACTGACCCTTGGTTGGTGCTTACCACACCTACTGCTGCCAACAGTGATGGCAGCATTTGTGGGGGCTCCCCCACTTACCACAGCCACACTTCTGGTGCCACACTACCCTCCCTCCGCTGCTGTCCCCCCCAGCTGCCAAGGGAACAAGTCACTCATGCTTTTTCCTATAAACTAATATGTCTAAAACCTGGATACCTGACACAATGGTCTAAACACACAGACACTGAAAACCAAACTACATTGTGTGACAGAAGCGATTTTGAAGTTGAGAAACCTACTGTTGGTCAAAGGACTGCCTTTCACCACAAGAGAATGTTTTGAGTTGACAATATATGAATTGAAATACTATGTGCATCACTATCTGGACAAGATGGGAAAGGAGAAGGAAGAGAAGAGATGGAGGAAAAAAACATGGTAGTGTTTCTTCCAAAAGGCCAAAGGAATGATGTGAAAGTTGTTGCTTCCTCCTGAGTTGGGGAGGTTGGTCAGAGGTTACCGTGTAAATGGTGGATTTTGTGTTAATGTTAATGTGTTAATGTTGTGTTAAAGTTTTGTGTTAATTGTTTTGGAATAAAATGTTTTTAAGTGTTCCCATCAGTATGTTTGCTCAATGTGGGTCATGTGGTTTATAGTCATGGTCAAGCTTGGCTGCATGTAATCAACTTCATGGCTGGTTTCCATTACTGAGCACATGTTGCTTTTGGCAGCAGTTTAATTATAAGCAATATATTTAATAAGGTGTTCTTGTATGCAAATTTAAGATGAGGAGCTTTTTTTTCCCTGATGCTGATTGGAGGAAAAAAACCCTTGTCTTATATTCAAGCAAATATGGCAATCTGCAGTATATCAATGGTATCACTTTGGCTATTGATGTCACAACAATATCTAAAACCAATAGGTCAGATGATCAACATTAAAATGGGATTAGAGAAAGTATGTAGGAAAAATAATCACATGCCAATCTTGTAAAACAGAAATATATATATATATATATATATAATGTAAAACAGAAACTCAATCCTAGTAAGGACTTACATGTCTAAAGCAGGATTAAAACAGAATTTAGGTACCTGAAACAAACACTACTAACTAAGTTTCTGCCTAACCCAGGAGTTAACCTTTCCCTGTTAGACATTAAAGTTCTTTAGGTGTATAGCTTTAATAAGTCCAGGCCCCAAAGTAGAATCTAAAGCACACTATATGGTGCCTAGGAAGAGTTAGGAGTCTCAGAGCAGCAATCTAAAGAGCATGCATTTTAAATGGGAAGCTAACTAGAGCAAATCAGTAGAAAACATCAAACATGGGGTATATCTGAAATCCTGCCCCTCTCTACAACTGAGGCATTTTTAGCTACTTAAGACTGACAGCCCAGAACTGTTTTCTTTTAGAATAAAGCAGATAATGATGGCGGTGCTCACTTTTCATATATAACCTTGGGCTGGAGCACTCACCCAAGAAATTGGAGACTAGGTCCATAGACTGATGGGGTTGCAGCTCACACTTTCTCCTTTCTAGGGGAATGTCTTAACCACCATTATATAGATGAAGCCTGGTGAGAGTATTCTCCCTCCTTGAAGCTGTGTGACTGAACCAAAGAATGCAAGATTCATAGGGCCACAGCATGGTTATGGAGCTGTTTAGGAAAAACAGTTAGAAAGGGCAGTCCTTAATTCTGCTACCTGGGAAAAAAACTACAAAAGCAGTCAAGAGACCAAAGATCAGAATCCAGGTCTTTCCTTTCCTAGTAGCCTAATCTTTGGGCTAAAGAGTTACAGAAATGCTCACACATTCAGTCACGCTAGCACTTCCTCTGGAACTCTCTCTATGCTTGCTCTCTCTGAATCTATTAATCCTGCATTCTTGTTTCACAGGAGGCTTGGGCTCAGAAGGCATTGACCCTGGAAAAAAACACTCTAATCTTAGACTAGAGAAAGCAAGTGGGTAGCACCCTCTCTTCTTCTTGCATTTTAGAAGAAAGTACAGTTCCTCAGGGACTAAATCCTGTTGGCACCTCTTAGGTGTGCTCTAAGAATATCAACCTGACCAGGCCTCTTAAGGAACGTGGGCAGAGAAATCCTCAGTAAAAAATAGTATTGTCCCCTTAGAATGAGACAACGTGAAAAGATCCACAAACATATTTCTCATTCAAAATTAGGAAATATCTGTTGGTTGGTCTCAGTAAGGACTGCCCTAATGGCCAGAAAACCAGCAAAATATTTTCTTAAAAAACATTGTATTCATTTCAAGAAGTCCCTAATAATTGCAGTCACTGAACCACCAATAAAATCTGGGTTCTCATGGATGATTGAAGCAGGTTCTGTGTAGCTCATGAAAAAATGAGACATTTTCCTGAGCAGTTTGTATGCTCAGTGGTGTGTAGAAGCTATGTCTTCAGATGTCAGGTTTTATTTTTGGATATTAGGCATAATTTAGTGCATACACCAAATTAAGCCCATAATTTAGGAATGTTCTTGGAGTCCTCAAGGACATTAGGATGGAAGACTATGGAAAGAATACTTACAAAAAATTAGGACCACCTTCCACTCCCAAAGCAAAGTTTACTTCTTCATTCTTGTCTTCTGTAATATAAATGCTTGGCAGCATGAAAGTAAAATCAAAACTCTCTACCAAAACCAAATATGTCACTTCATGCACAGTTATGTCTCTGAATAGAGGTGAGAGACAAAAAACAAATCATGTTATAGATGTTGTACACAAATAATTTACTACTGAAAGGTATCCAGATATTACAGTGATGAGGATTGTATAAGATAAAATATACATACAATAGAATAGACCTTTAGTAAATCTAGAAAAGTATAAATAGTAATATGGGACTCGAAGGAGCCTCTTGGATCATTGAGGCCATGGCATTGCTTGTTGTGAGAACAATTTACTGAAAGATTCCTAAAAATTGCTACTCAAAAACATAAAACCACAAAGGAAAAATCCTGGAAACAAGAGATGCCACAGATAAACATGGGGCACATGAGGGTATGGTACAGCCAATGCTCACTATAACACATGCCACAGAGAAAGGCAAACCTCCTGCAGCCCTTGCAAATCTGACCTAGAGGCAAACTTCCTCAATCCAAATTTGGCAATTGGGATGATCCTGAGCCAAATGGTAAGATCCTCTAGGAAAGAACCTATGAGACATCTAAGTATCATCAGAAGCACCAATATACCCCAGAGAAAAAGTTCCAACCTTATCTGTAGAAAGTTCCAAGAAGAGTATAAATGTTATATATTGCCAACACTGATTGTTGAACCAAGAAACTTCTCATCTCAGGAGATGGCAACCTTTTTGCTATCATGAGTCTCAGCTTGCAACTCAGCCCCTACCACCCTCTATGCCCCCATGGTTATCAGCAGAAGCTTCAAAAGGAATAGATAGGATGCCAGGGAAGCTGCCGCTGGAGCAACCAATAGGACCCTGGGGACACATCTTCTGTTGTGGTGCCTAAAAAGCACTGCCAATTCCCTAAACTGTTGTGAGCCAAATGCAGTCTCTTCACGGGCTGGATCTGGTCTTCAATCCATAGGTTGCAAACCCATGCAGTGTACTATCTTACTACCTTCCTATCTCATCATGCCATATCATACACTTCCTTTGAACTATGGGGGTGGGTCCAAAGGGGGTGCCATATCATGGCCACATGTCCCTTTTCTGAACACACTGCAGCAGCCAGGGACTTCTTAAAGTCTTCTAAGAAGGTACAGATTGCCCCACTACCTTCCCCTTTGCCCTCAGAGATACATGCCCTCCCATCTTCTAAGTCCCGTTCACCTCTACTACCACTGCTACCTCTAATCTGGAAGCAGGGAGATGATCCAGAGTCACTCCTGCCCACTTTGGCCAGGCTGCACAGGGTCTGCATTCAGCCTAGGACAGAAGCAGCAGTGAATGGCATCCCCCTAAGTGTTTCCCCCCAGCCAGGAAGCAGGCATGGGAAGGAGGTACCCATCCCACTGCCACCACTGTCCCAGAGTGAGCCTAGCCCTTGGCAGCCCAACTTAAGCTGAGCCAAGACAACTCTGGAGCTCCCCTAAGCCCCAGGACAGTGGGGACAGAGGCAGCAGCAAGTGGAGGTGGGGGGAGGGACAAAGAACCTGTCTCTACCTTGAAGAAGGAGAAAATGTTACCTTCTTTGCGGATGTAAAATGTTCCTATTGCTGCTCCTATGTCATGGTCTTCCTGCCCCAATGGGGAGGAGAGGGGAAGAGAGGAAGATTATGAATGGGGGGAGGAGAGTAAACAACCATCTCTACAGTATTGGGCAATGCTCCTACACCCGCTTTGCAACATATTGGATACATTTCTGCTCTCAGCTAAGGAAAGAGTCGGCTGTGTTTTGTATGTCAACCTATAAGTCTGTCTCCTCTTTAGCCAATAGGTAGCTTGGGGACCTACTATGTCTGAAACAGTATAATGAAGCTCACAAAAGCAATGTCTGCCTCTTTTACATGAGCATCACAAGTTGTTTGAATAATGAACTAGTATAGGAAAGCAGAAAGTGAAAATGAGGTTAGCTATAACACCAAAACATGGTATTAACAAAGTACTTTCCCATGGGAGGAAATATTTTGGTTAAAAGGGAAACTTTTACACCAAAGGAAAGCAAATCAAGTGTGAGTCATCTCATTCTAACAACAATTATAGGTGTTTTTGTCATCTAGAAATATTTTAATATCACTACAGATTCTGTATACTTCAAAATAATGTGTAATCAGTCAATATCATATTCCTAAATTATTAAGTAAATGCACAAAGATAGATCAGACATTTGATAATACCAGAAGCTCAGCAGTGGGTAAAATTGATTGAATGCACTTTGAGCATGAATAAAGGAGTTTATGATTTATTGACACTGTGTAGATTAATCTGAGGCCACACTGAGCAGTGAAGCAAAGTAGTAAGTTTGATTTGTAGGAACTTTAAGAACAATTTGACAGGAAAGGAAAAGAATTTGGTCATGTTTCTTGACATAAAGCAATTTTGGTAGCTTCCAGTAAGTTTGTAAAAGGTTATATGTAATTAATGGAAATTGTTTTGTGATCAGTTCTTTAATGCAGTGGCTGTTGTAGTTCTACTATTCAATTTAAAGTATGATGCCTAACACTTTAAAAATTACTAATGAAAGTATGAAAAATGGAAAAATATAATTATAATAGTATCAGATAAGTCTAGATTAAGTAATTTTTTTAAAAGATCTATTAATACCTTCTGTATATGATTACCTATTCATCATTCATTATTGATAATCAGATTTATCAGATTCAATGATCTAACTCTTCTTTAACATTAAGAGTAGGTTTGTTTTTTGTTGTTTTTAATCTTGTGATATTGAACACTGGAGTTTGAAGTATTTACATCTAGATTTGAAGTTGCAGTTTGAACTTCTTTATGCAATATTAATCTATAGATTTGTTTTATTAATGGTCCATAACATTTGTGGGGGTTGTTTATACAAATGGTTTTTAGATGATACTGACAGGTTTTTTAGTTGGTTTCCAATGGATTTTAAATTTGTGCTTGTTTGTTCAACTTGTACTAGACTTACAGAAAAATATACAAAATAAATCCCTTATAACAAGTAATGTGGACATGAGGATCCTGGGGGCAGTCATACAGAAATAGTTGTTAAAAAATATTTTTGATAAGAATACATGTTATCTCTCTGTCCTGTTGTTACATGGGTACGTGTTGAGGCAGTATTAGAGTGGTGCTACGTGAAAAGTAATCCTGACAGAGATTGACCAGGAATATCTGGAAATTCAGCATTTTGCATACACTGTTCTTCACAAAAAGGGATGCACAGAGAAAATACGAAACAACAAAGCATAGCCAAATAAATAAATAAAAGTTCAATTTTTGCCAAAATCGTAGTTTTCAGGGGTACCCTATTTGGAAACAAACAATCTGCTCGAAAACTATAGGAAATATTTCCATTTGCTTGTGTAACAGCGACACACACTTGTGCTCTGTATGGAAGTGTGTGGTGCTTTGGTTACTATCTATTGTGTGTGGGTTTTTCCTTATATTCATTGTTTTTTCCCCGCCTTTTTCTCCTCTGACCCATTGTTTTCAGGGGAAAACATGTAATCTTGCCATCTGGGTAAGATACCCTGCTCTGCACATGGAAAGCTGAAGCCTGGTATCTAGGTAAGATATGTAAAATCCTCTGGCCCGATTGACTAGGGGGAGCAGAAGTTTCTCCAGGCAGATTGGTTGAGAGGGAAACTGGCATTCCCTGATGGGATGAGGCTAACGTGAAGCCATGCTAAGGGATATAAGGTCAGCTAGGCTGGTTAGGAGGGGGAAGAAGCTACTATGAGCTGCTAAAGAGAGAAGTCCCCTCCAAGGGGAGAAGGAATCTGCAGCTAGAGAAAGCCATAACTCGGGTAGAGGAGAGGGAGGGAGAGAAATGTCTCAGTGTCTGGGAACTCCTCTCTCTTTCTCTTCTTCCCCCTTTTCTGAGGTTTTTAAGGTTAATACCAGGGAGGAGGGCTATTGATTCCATGGATGCGGGCGTCCATGTCGACATAGTCTTTTTAGACTTCAGGAAGGCGTTTGACACGGTCTCTCACCCCATCCTCATTAAAAAGATGGGGAGCTGTGGCATTGACCCCTACGCGGTTGAGT
>JAGPOW010003642.1:45503323-45545496 GCA_030014935.1 Caiman crocodilus
GATCCCGTTCCTCCACCGTGCTAGTGAGAGGGGAGCTTCCCAGCCAGTATGTGTGCTGCGGGTTGCCTCTCCCCAGATGCATCACCCTACACTTGTCCACGTTAAATCCCATCCTGTTTCTGTCCGCCCACTCCTGGGATCTGGGCAGACTGCAGGAGTGGGCGGACAGAAACAGGATGGGATTTAACGTGGACAAGTGTAGGGTGATGCATGTCCGGGCACAATTGTGAACCAGTTACCAATCAGTGCCATTCTTGAAACAGTTCAAGTGTTAGGTTTCTCCATACCCTTGTGGTCACATTTTCTCTTGCTTGTTCTCTTTCTGTCCTCACAGCTCTCCAGTAGGACATTTTTAAGAATTACACACATCCTAGTCTGTAGCCTGGTATTTAGCACACTCTTCTTGGAAGTGGAAGACATCAGTTTGAGTTACCTTTAGCTGAAGAGGGACTAAAGTAAAAATCTCCTACTTTCTGCTGAGAATTCTTACCACTAAGTAATTTGACAAAATGTGCATACCACCACATTACATATGAAATAGCAGCTGAATTACTAACAACATTAATATTTTTTTTTCGTACCTTTGGAAGGAGAGATAACAGACAATGAAAATAAAACTTAGAAACATCGAATCATGACCTGAGTTGTGTCTTGGAATTTAATAGGCATGTTCTTGAAAATTTGAAAGAGAGAAAGGAAATATATGTTTGTATTTTCCTCTTCTTTTCTATTTCTTTAAACCTACTCTTTTGTCCCAACTCTTTTTTTTTCAAGGACTATGTCAAATGGGTAGAAGTCGGACAGACAGAAAACAAAACAGAAGTAAAGCAGAGATTTAAACACTGAATGGGGTGGATGTACCAGTTTTAGTTGCAGTGCATTATATTGCTATATGAAATTGAATGTAAAATAAATGAACGTTTGATGCCCCCTGATATATACATTTAGACACATCTTGAAAAAGACATGCCTTCTTCATCAAGTGAAACTGTGGGAAGAGAATATCCTGTGAAAGCAGAACCACCAATATAAGCATACAGTCCATGCAGCACAATTTAGTTTATTTTGGATAACTCAATTGGTCTGTAAACAGGCAAAGAAATCATCTAAGAAGGGACCTTGAGACAGGCAAATTAATGAATATTATGAATCTTAAATTCCAAATTAAATCACACCAAACAAGTGGGATTTAATTTTGAATTTAAGCCGTATGATATTCATGTATTTACCAGTCTCAAAACCCCTTCTTGAATGGCTTCATTTAAGAAACTGTGTTAAATACTTTCTTTCACTTAATAAGACTTATTTTTCTATTATATAATTAACCAAATAGGACTCGTCTACCTTTAAATGAAGTTGCTGGCCATCTGTGAACCATGTTAGCGATGTATAATTCATTAAATAGGGACCTCTATTTAATGTAGAGCATAAGCCACTTAAAGCAGACAGACATTTAAACTGTGCAAATGGCACTACCCCTTTGCTAAATCCCAACTGAGTTTAATATTAAAAGAACCACTCAATCTGATTTAAGATTACATGCTAACTAATGCAAAAACAGCCTGCTCTCAACTGTTCATACCTCATTAAGTCTTATTGAAATCTTCACTTTTTCCCACTTATACATTTTTACTCAACACACCTTGTTTCTAATATCAGCCTTAAAATTCACAAGATTTAGTTAGTTTCAACATATTAACAGTGGGTGAGATAAATTGCTTCTTCTGTTCCAGGCTTTCATATTTGTGCCACAAGGTAAGCCACACACTTTTGCTGTGCCACACAATGCTACTTGTGGCACATGATCTATGGCTTGGCCACCCCTGGCCTAAAGGGATTAGCTACCCACCTCACATGCTGGAAAATTTTTCTATTGCTAGGTGAATCTGCTAAATGTACCTTTATCTTAATTAACCTGCAGAAGAATATTCTCATCAGAGATGGGTCTACTCTCCAAGGCATAATCTAGCCATGTTCACATGTGCCAAGTAAAGTATCACCATCTACATGTGCAACGCTATTAGGTCACAGAAAACTAATTAATGCCGCCATTAAGATAGTACTATCTTATGGCAGGGTAATTAATTACAAATAAATGCATGTATAGATGCTGACCGTGGGTGGTAAATTGTGCCTGGTCAGCCCAACCAGCAGGAGTCCAAATTCTTGCCTTCTGCCTACCCACACAGCTTTGCACTTTTAGCACCCTCATGCCTCAGCCAGCCCTAATACTGCCCACTGCTGAGACTCAGAGGCTGGGGCTGACCCCGCTATGCCTCTGTCCCTGCCATAAACTACTCTACCCCCGCTGCTATTGTTGCTGTCCTGGGCATGTGTGTAGACGCTGCCCCCAGGAGTAGTTTACTCCAGCTCAAACTGCTCTGGAGTTTATTCCTTCAAATTAATTGCATGTGTAGTTAAATCTTCCTTGTTGACAACTGCAGAGACACATGTACTGAAGAAATCATAACTGAAGCAATGCTTATTGCATGTGTGCTGTCTGTTTAGATTTTTTGTTTTCTTTTTTTTCCAATTTTTTAGATCACAACATAGTGATGGCTAATAACTTTATTTTGTTTATCATTAATCACAGTGTCCCCAAAGGGATGTTAAGGAGCTCCACATCTCTGAGTTTATAACTGGAGGAGACAATATTTAGCGTTTGGCTGCTACCATTTGTAGTAAGAATAAAGAATATTTAATCACAGGGTGGAGGATAAATTATTTGGTGCTCAGCAGTGTAAATCACATCTCAATCCCATAGAATCCTATTGAGAAAAGTGAAGGTGGCAACTAACTACACATAAAAAGGCAATGCCAGTGTTCTGAAAGGAGTGAGAAAACAGTTTGTTAATCAAATAAGTTGGTTTAAAGTTTTAGATTCACAAGATCATGCAACAAATTAATGCCAACGTTACTAAAATCACTACTGGGGACCTTAGTACTTTTGGGGTATCAATAATCAACAAATAACATGCACACACATCTCAGCCTTATGCTGTACAGACAATAACCATCCCTATACATTCAAAACTGTTTCCCTTTTGTGTCATTAATGAACAAAATTGCTTATAATATGGATTTTTTATTTGTCTGTTTACCAAATGCTTCACTCACTCAAATCAATGCAATGATTTGAACACCACTACAAATACATCCAGTTTCAATATATAGCAGTTTTCTGTATTCTGAGTAAATAGGTTTCCAATTACCATTAGAAGGGCAAGGGATAACTTAGTTTCATAAATGGAATCAAAATGAAGCTGCTGACCTCCTTTCACTAGGAGCATTTCTAGCCTGGTTCAGTTTCCTGTGACAGCTCTAAATCAGCTTCTGTCTCAGACTCCCAGACTGAATTCTGAACGTTAAAACTGACTCAATATATTTCTGTGGAATATTTCCGTTCCACTATATCAATATTTTCCTATAGAAATCTGTTACATCAGAAATCTTGCAAGCTTCAAAGTTCATTCTAAGATTCATAATTTTATAGATCATCAAACAGGTGCTGGTTTGTGCAAATTCTTACAAACAATTGTTGACTTTAGTTTCTGTAATGTTCCTAGGTAGCCTGAAGATGGATGCAATATAAATAATGCAAATGAAAAGCTTCAATCAAACTTCTTCTTTAACATTTATCCTTAGTTTTTCTTGCTATTCCACTGCCATCCTCTTTACTAAATGCACAGCTATGCCTTATACATCAAGTTGAGGAAGGATTTTTTTTTCCATTTAATGTTTTTACTTATCAGAGTTAACAAGTTTATAGATATCAGCCCCCAGTGTTATGATATGGTTTTAATTTGGAAGCAGATGACCATTATTTCATTGTAAGCCTTTCAGTAGAGTTATAGAGTCATAAACTTGATCATGCTTTAGGGATGCTTGCAAAGGAGAGCAGCAAGAAACATTAGTGGAAGTGTTTAAAAGAAAAGTGTTGCTGAATTGTCTAAAAGTTGTTTCAGATTTGTTATGATTTTGGGATGGTTCTGAATCCTTAGAGAAGCAACTGATAGTATTGGCACATGGCATAGTGTGTGTGCACTGTTCATGCAAGCCTCCTGGAAATTTCATTGCAGACCTCAGGGTAGCTGAGAAAAAAAACCTTTAAAAAATTGCAGAACAGGAAATTATCCACAGACTGGATATAATTTAAAGCCTGCAAGGCATTGCATTTTCCTAGTAGTATTGACTGATACCCCATCTTTACATTTTAGGCAACCAGATAAAAATACAGATGATCGTAAAATAACTTTAGTAATGTAGGAAGAGATATATAATGAAAAAAACATTTCTACAACTGTTGTAGAAACCTTTACCTTTTGTGACTCCTTTGTTCCAGGGGCTTTTTGACTTCACGTTTCCGTTTCAACTGATGCATCTCCAGCAAGACCAGGGAGGCAATTCTTCTGCTATACATGGCACTGGAGAAACCCCAACTGGAGTACTGCATACATTTCTGGTCAATGCACTTTAACAAGGATGTGGTATAACTTGAGAGAGTCCAGAGAAGAGCCATCCATATGATCAGAGACTTGCATAGGAAGCCATAGGAGGAAAGGTTGAGGGACCTGACACTTCAGCCTGAAAAAGAAGGCTGAGAGGGGACTTGGTAGCAGTTTATCACTACGTCAGGGGAGTACATCAGGGGCTAGGTGAACAACTGTTCACTAGGACACCCTTGGAGAGTACCAGGAGTAATGGCCACAAACTCCTGGAAAAATGTTTCAGGCTCAACATTAGGGAAAACTTCTTCACAGTTAGGGTGTTCAGACTGTGGAATAAGCTCCCTCCAGAAGTGGTGCAATGGCCTACGCTGGAAATCTTCAAGAGAAGTCTGAATAGTCATCTTGCTGGGGTAACCTGACTGCACCTGTCTTTCCTGCCTTGTGCAGGGGGCTGGACCCAATGATCTTCCAAGATCCCTTCCAGCCTTACAATTCGTGAATCTATGAATCTCCCAGTACTGCCTCTACCCCTCCTCTCCCTTTTCTCCTTCTCTGCCCCTTCCTTCTGCTTTTGTTTTTAAATTTATCTCTCCTTCTTATACATAGCTTTGCATATGTCCTTTTACAACCTCTGATGAAGTGAGCTTCAGCACATAAAAGTTTCTGCTATACCTGCATCTCTGTTTTAGTTAGTCTACAAAGTGCAAATCTACTCTGCTTTTGACTTGACTTCAGAATAACACAGCTATGTCACCATGCACGCTTTACCAATGTAACCTGTCAGTTCAATCTTTATTGTGACATAAAGTAGGTTGCCATTCCAAGCTTTCCCAGGAACTCTTGCAATCCCAGGCTGTCCTTGTTAACATTGGGCAATGGATGAACGCCCACTACTTCGTAGATTTTCCAAAATCATCCCTGAAAATAAGGATTATAATAGATATGCAGGAATGTTAATCAGACACTATTAACATTCCTGCATTTTGTTCATTTTGTTTTTCATAGGGTTTGTATTTTTAATTTTTCTTTGAGATAAAAGACTTTACAGACATAACAAACTGTTTACTAATGATAAGGACTATATATGTAGCTTTGTGTTTAAATGATGCTGAAGAGGGTCTTACTATATTCTTTCAAATACTCCTAAATAGTTTAGCAATAAATTAAAAATGCAAAGTGTCACTTAAACTTGGCAATAATCAGTTCTGTGTCAAGTCTAGCATAGCTGTGTTTACATGAGTTGTAGAAATGCTTTTTTCATTATATAACTCTTCCTACATTACTAAAGTTATTTTATGATCATCTATATTTTTATCTAGTTGCCTAAAATGTATAGATGGGATATCAGTCAATACCACTAAGAAAATGCAATGGCTTGCAGGCTTTGTGATTTTAGAAACAAGATAAAAGCTTTATGACTCAAAGAAAACAATCAAATGCTTTTTTTGTAGCCACAAGCATCATATTTACTTAAAAGATTGTGACTATAAAAGCAAATATCTCTTACAGGAAGCTAGGCAAAAGCTGTCAGAGAACAGGGTAGTAAATAGATCTGAAATCGTTTTCTCTGCTTCATTTCAAAAGCTTAAGGCTAAGAATATTTGACCTTTTACAAATGGAATGGTTTCCTGCAGGTCATGGCGCTGTACTGAATGCTGATTGTTATAGGGAACTTGATGCAGTCATCATGAAAGGTAAAACTCTTGCTCCTGGCTCTGCCTCTCACATCAGGAGCATTTCTAAGCCAGTAACATCTGCCTGTTCAGTCTTAGAAAAGGTAGAGCACTTCTTATTTCTTCTTCAGTACAGTTTTTGTTTCATGCTTATTGACAAGGAGGCAAATGAAACCGTAATTGTTCAAAACGACCAAGAAAGCTTAAAGGGGTCAAGGAGAGACATGTCATGTTGAACAGACAAAAAATTAAATCTTACTGATCACATCTCTAGTCAGCTAGTTACCACCTTCACACACTGGAGAAATACAAAAGGCACTCATATTACATTTCATTTTATTATCTTAATATTTTAAAAATATGTGTATGCTAATGGAATGACAAATCTGTTTCTATTGAAGAGAATGGCAGTGTTAGATCTATTATAGGGTGTTAGATCTGTGTTGTGTCAGGGTTGACAATAATTTTATATAGAGTTCAGACTATGGTTTGTATGGAATGGTTTGGATAGGGATGATCTTGTTTCAGGAGGGAGGTTGGAGTAGATGATCTCTGGAGGTCCCTTCTAGCCCTACTTCTCTATGATTCTATGAACACTGATGGGATCAGACAGGGCCTTAAAGTGCATTAATATTTCATATGTAATGCTTCTCCATATTGCCTTTATGTGTGAAGATAACCCATTCAAGCTTTTTTCCCTTCAAATTATTTCACAAATATCACTACTGTTGTGGCAAATACAAAATGAGCTAACTCATGATGACATGGTTGTGCAATAGTTACGGATAGCTTTATTTGTATATTTATTTATTAGCATCAGCAACCAAGATGTTATGCAGTTAAGCAGTACAATTATTTGTACTTTTCTTAGATTCATAGATTGTTAGGGGCTGGAAGGGACTTATCTAGTCTCTTGAAAACCTCCAGGGTAGGTGACTGCACCACCTCTGGAGGGAGTTTATTACACAATCTGGACACCCTGACTGTGAAACAATTTGTCCTGGTATTAAGCCTGAAGTGGCCTTCCAGGAATTTGTATCCATCACTCCTGGTCTTCCTCGGGGTTGTCCTAGTGAATAGTTATTTGCTAAGCTCCTGATGCACTCCTCTGATATAGCAGTAAGCTGCTATCAAGTCCCTCCTCAAACTTCTCTCCTTTAGGCTAAAAAGGTCCTGATCCCTCAGCCTTTCCTCATATGGCTTGCCTTGCAAGTCCCTGATCATACAGGTGGCTCTTTTCTGGACCCTCTCAAGTTTTTCCACATCCTTACTGAAGTGTGGTGCCCAGAACTGGACACAGTACTCCATCTGCGATCTCACCAGTGCTGAGTACAATGGGAATATCACTTCCTTAGTTTTACATGAGATGCATTGGATGATACATGCCAGCATGTTATTTGCCCTGTCTCGCACTGCTTCACACTGACGGCTCATATTCCTGCAATGGTCAATCATTACACCTAGGTCTCTTTCAGCCGTAGTGCAAATCAAGCTATTACCACCAAGCCTTTATGTATGTTGATGGTTGTTTACCCCAGATGGAGCATCTTATACTTCGAAGTATTAAACTTCATCAGGTTCTGGTCTGTTCAACTCTCAAGCCTGTCCAGGTCTCCCTGTATCTGCAACCTATCTTCTGACATAACCACTTTGCCCCATAACTTGGCATGATTCGCAAACTTGGCCAGCAAGCTTTTCACTCCCTCATTCAAACTGTTGATAAAGATGTTGAAAAGCACTGGTTTAAGCACAGAGGGATACCCCTGGCCACTTTGCACCAGTCCAACACAGATCCTTTCATGAGAACTCTTTGGGTCATACCCTGTACCCAGTTTCCCACCCACTGAATCATTGAGCAGCTGAGCCCACAATCTTCCAGTTTTCCCACAAGGAAAACCATGGGATACTAGATCAAAAGCTTTTTGAAAGTCTAGGTATATAATGTCTATCTCGTCTCCCGTGTCCAGGTGGTGAGAAACCTGGTCATAGAAGGAGATGAGATTGGAAAGACAAGACCTACCCATGACAAAGCCATGCTGGCTGTCATTCAGCATCTTACCTTCTGCAAGCATATTGCACATAGATACGTTAATGAGCTTTTCCAGGATTTTCCCTGGGATAGAAGTTAGGCTGATTGGCCTATAGTTGCTGGGTCCTCCCTCTTCTCCTTCTTGAAGACAGGCACAATGTTGGCCCTCTTTTAGTCCTCTGGAATCTCTCCTGTGCACCACAAATTCTGAAAGAGCTTTCCACTTCTTATGACTTTCCTGCATCTATTACAGTTTCTTTCACATCCGACTTAAAGCTGTTTGGACAGGGATCATGTCTGCTGTGATTGCATAGTATCCGGTGCTGGAACATATTTATCTTGATTTTTCTCTCACTGCCACCACAATATAGACAATAGTTTACTATTATTTTTATTTTGATTCTCATATGCAATATATAAATATGAAACAAATATACACTAGCACAGAGATTTTGAAGTACACTATAACAGATTATTAACTGAGTTAACTATTCATCTTTATGGGCATACAGTTTAAATGGTGATAGCCTGTTTGCATAAATGAGAAAGAGGATAAAGAAGGCTATGAGCATTACTTCAAATGTGAAACAGAATGCTTTCCTGTTCAACATCAGCAATGGCTAATTTTCCTCTTGCTAGCTTTTAAAGACAAAAATAGTTAACACGGTGGATATACTGTACTAATGTATGTATATGTTTAGAAATTGTTTAGTTTGTGTGAGATTACTTAAGATACAGTTGTATGCAACAGTAATTGTATGCAACACACTAATTTGGACAAAAAAAAATGGAAGAATACAGATATCCCTTCATTAACATTTTGGAAAAAAATATTGCTACATATAAAGAAGGTAGAAAGAGATTTACTTTAAAGAACATTATCTAAAATAGAGGATAAAACAAGTGAACATTTTACAATATAATGCAGAAAAAGCTGAGACTTACTGTAAAGTAATTTTGCTTATCTTTTCTCTAATAATTATACTATCTAGATTTTAAACCCCACTTGATCCTTCTGTTTCCTATTCATTTCCTTAAGGAGTTATGCTACTGTATCAATTTGTCCAAGTCACCAAAAACTCCCATTAGAAAATATTTCTGCATTTGCTCATTACTCAGTACATTTTTAGTTGGAATTCCTTAAACATTCCTTATTGCATACAGCTTAGTGTATATGTAAATAAATTACTTTATTGATCCTGTGGAAAAACAAAACAACCAATCGACGATTTAATATATTACTGTAAAGTGGTAGTCTTTAGAAATGAGAGTCAAAATTTTAGGCACAAATGGCTATGTGGAAAGATAATTATTGTGATATTTCTTTGTAACAATTTTTGTTTATAGAAAAAAATGTCAAAAAAGGGAGGATCTACACAATGAAGACTTAACTCTTCATCTTACTGTAATCCAACAAATAATATATTTCTTTTGATATTTTATAATTGTAATTAAAATGTTTATTACTGTTCTAATAACTCCATGTTACCAATAACAATGTGGAAAGAAAGCACTTTGGATCACAATTTTCTGTTCTGAATGCTTCCAAAAGCTAGTCAGAACTCACAAATCAGATACAAACATTAACACAGAATTATTTGATAGGCCTCTTCTTTAGCTTCCCTGTCAAATGAGACAGTTAGGAATGATGTTTAAGGAAACTATTGCTCACACATTTGGCAAACAAAATCCATTTCAAAGTAGACATTTACAGAAAGTGTTGTTACTAAAATTAAATGGAACCAGTATCACTGCTCAAATAAAAGAGAACTGGATCCTAGGTTTCTAAATTTTAAAACTATATGCTGATAGCTAAAGTACAAATAAGATATGGTGCTTAAAATTTACTTTATTTCTATTTTTAATTCAGCTTGTCATAAAAGTAACTCACAGGAAAAGAATTGTAGCGACACCATCACCATTTGCATCTCTGTAGTTAAGGGGCTTTCAGCATCTTCATTAAATACCTCTGTTTTCATGACTTTCAAAATGTGTTGGGGAAAAAAAAAACATTTGGTCATAAACTGCACATATATGGAAAAAGATGCATCCTTCTGTCACTAATCATTGAAAGAACACTTAACATTCATTAGACTTTTTAGTTACAGAGGACTGAAAAAGAAGAATTCCTTCCACCTGTTCTTTCCTTTTCCACTCTTTTTTAAGGTTAATTTTTCATTAGCTTTCAAAATATCAAGACATTTTCCAGCCCATATTCTGTAATATCAGAAATAAATAATTAAGTAAGGTCCCAATCATAAAGTTGCTCCATACAAAAAGCATTTAAGAAGTTATCCTGGGTCCACTAATGTCACTGGAAGTTCTCTCACTTACCTCAGTAGAGCCCCAGAATGAAATTCTGGACCCATCTGAGAGCAGGGATTCAAGCACCTGAGACAGCTTGCACAGCCGGTGCTTGTATTTAGATTTGTACATCAAATACTTTTGTAGCACTTTATGCTATATCATCTATAGCTAAATAGTTTATCTTGTCAATAAAAATGAAATTAAAATGAAGAAAGGAAGGAAAACATAAAAAGACAAATTAAATGTTAATAATTTATGAGTTTTAGAAACAGGTCCTGTCTGCTTCCGAGTTTGCCTTTAGTTGTTTTACCATCTTCATGTAACTCCTTTTTGAGAGGCTGTAGTTTCTTCATGCTATAACTCAAACATTGCTATAAAATGCATTTTCATTAGCTTTCTGTGACACGTGATTAACAACAGCAAAGTTTTTTTTTTCCTTACAGATAATGAGGTGTTGTGGCTTTTATTCCATATATTGGCAATTCACAGGTTGATTTCAAGATAGGAAGTATCATGCTAAAACTTATTTAAAAAATGTATGAGACAGTATGTTTGAATGACTTGAATGGATGCAGTTGTAATATTAAACATGATTTTGGCACTAGAGTAAAATAAAATAAAAATCAACTTTTAGCAGTATCTCTAAGCAAGATGAATGATTAATTCAATTTAGATTGATTGGGAAAAGACAATGCTATTTGGTGACACAATTATACCTTTTTTAACAAGTGTCCTCCACATACACGTAGTACAGAGAAGCACAACCTCAAAGAAAATCTGTACGGGCGTACATCCTGTTAGAATCCTGCAATTCTGTCCGTTTAAGGTCCGTGTTAGGCTGCTGACCTAAAAGGTATGAGTTGCCCTGCTCATTGGTGAAAAGCTGAGGAGCAGCTAATGGGAGGAAAGCTTAGATTACTAAAGACTTTGCTTTCTGGGTGCTCAGCAGCTTGGATGTGGAAGCAGCCATTTTTTTTCCTAGAGTATACAGTCCACCAGGCTTTGACTAGGCAGTGTACACCCCATGCATGTCCCATGGCTGGAACTAAATTAACTCTCCCTCCTGGATTAGCTAAATTAATTTTGTCAGAATATATACCTGGAAGTGCTGAATAAATACCTATCTACCTAAGTATCATTTCCCAGGGAAGCTTCCCTTCTTCTTGCTCCCTTCCGTCTTGTTGCTACTTTAGGGCAGGAATATGGTAAAGAAGCAGGAATCTGAATGGGAAAATTGAGTGTGCACCACTTTCTTATCTGACACAAAGTTAAAACAATTTCCAATGTTTCCAAAGGATTAGACCCACTGTGTCATGGATTTCATATTAAATAGAAAGCGGGGTAGATATGCACCTTTATAGACTAAACTAAATAAGGTATTTAGAGACAGCACAAACTCTTGTGAACCAAACCTCATTTCATCAGGTGCTTTCAAAGGTTGTTCAGAAAGCAGAGTATAAGGAGGAGAGAGAAATTAGAATACAGAAGACAGGGGAGAGGGAGAGAGAGAGAGAGACTGGGGCATGGAGGGCAGTGTTAGGAGAGAGAAGCAAACCAGTATTAAATCCATAGGAAAAAAGCAGGATCACAAAAGTTAATCCAGGTAATGAGATAAGACTCCATAGCTTTTCTGATCCCTTTCAGCTACTTGGCCCCAGTGCAGCTCCCCACAACCTAGATTCAGCACAAGTGCAGAGACAAACAAAGTCTTCTGGCTCTGCAGGCCAGATCCAATGTCTCTATGGGCTGAATCCAGCCCATTGGATGCATGGGGTGAGTACTACCTGCATCACCAACTTCACTGTCTGTGCTGTACCAGAATTTTCCAAAACAGATGATTTAGGTGTAAAACTTAAGAAAAGTCACAGTCTGTGAATTCTGACCTGACATACCTACATCTTTAACAAGCCACTATTAGATGCCCAAGTGCGGGGTAGAATCCAGATATATCCATTTTCATAATTTCTGTATCACAGCTCTCTGTTGATCATGCTGGCTTCTTAAAGTCCCATTTGGAGGTGTCTGTCTGTTCCTACGTATTGAAAATACAAGTTAGCTGCCTCTCTTAGGACTGTGGATCACGCTTTGATGACAGGTGCTGAAAAAGTTATATGTGGTGCTACTCAGTTTTGCCACATCTAGATCTCTTCAGGAAAATCAAACCAAATAAATCCAAACCAAGAAAAAGTTGCTGCCAGAGGCCTCATCTGTTTTTTCTCTGCATAATAATAGGGGCTGTCTTATTTTGGCACGGGCCTGCTCAGCCTCAGGCTGCTGGGGTTAGGCACAGTTCCCCATAATTTCTGAGTAAGAATTGCTGCCTCTCTCCCCCATCCTTATCTCTCTTGCTTTATTAAGCATGTTGTAATAGATAAGTTAGATAATGTGGACCTTGCTTGATCCTACAGCTGTCCAGTGTGGGTAGAACTTTGTTCTGTATGGAGCTCTGTTAAAAACAGTGGTGCTAGGCTTAGGTGCATCCTTCAGCTCTATGGGAAAGGTTTCAGGAATGGAGCTATTAAAACATGTGTTTTATTTTACATTCTGCTTCCTTTAAGTTTTTATTTTTATTTACATGGAATTGGAGATTGAAAATCTAAATTTATTTATGTAATCCTTTTACAGTTTTGCTAGGATACCCTTTCACCATTCAAATAATTTATCATCAACTATCACAGCAATTCATTTCAGGTTTAAGATAAAGAAGACAAGTATAAAAAGGGAAAGGGAGAAGAAGAGAAAACATTTACCTGAATTCTATTTCTGGCTAACAGTCTTAATTCTTTCATACTTCATTGCTCTTCTCCTTCTCCTTTTTGGCATTCATCTAAGTAGAAACTTTGGCAGATATTAGAATTGGCAATCCCTAATGAACTCTTTAGGGGTTGTGTCTACATCAGACAGTTAATTGCACAGTAGCATAGTTTACTGTGCAGTAAGCATGTGTGTCTATCTGTTCACATACTTACTACGCAGCAAACCTCGCTAATCATGACTAAATTTGCTACCTGCAAATGCAAGTAGCAAATTTACTTTTGACTAGCAATGGCAAATGTTATGGCGGGGTCCTACAGGAGGGCCATGATCTCCTGAAGGTTCTCTACCTGTGCCAAGTCCGGCCCAAGGCACCCTCGAATTCTTGCCCGCCACGTCTTTGTTGTTAAGTATATATGGGAGGCTGCCTTATACCACCCTGGGCACAGCGTATTGGGACCTCTGTCCCCGTGATCTCCCAACCCCACTGGGGTGTCTCCCTGTGTGATGGGTGCCTTCCAGGCACCCTGGCCTTACGGCCACACATGGCTCATACCAGCCCCTAATACCATGCCCCAAGCCTCACAGATGTCCTGGATGTTAGTCGGTCAAATGTACACCCGCTCCCTCGTGGGCCTCTCAAGTGTCGCTACAATGGGCCTCTCAAGTGTCGCCTCTTGTCAGGGACCCTTGTCCCGCTCTGCGACTCCGCGTCGAGCCTCTGATCCTTCAGACCCACCGTGCTGCTACCACCTTCTGTTCTCCGGGCCCAACCGCGCCACTATCGCCCTTGCTCTCTAGGGGTAACCGCAGCACCTTGGCCTTCCCAGAGGGCTACTGCAGCACTTGGCCACTGCTGGAGCTTGCTACACCTGTCCTGGGCTTCTCAATACTTTCCCCTGCTCGGGGACTTCCTATGCCCATGCTGAGCTCTCTAATAATGCCGCCCCCTCTTGGGCTTTTCCAAATGCCGCCCCTTCTTGGGCCTTGCCAAATGCTGCCCTCTCTCGGGCTCCTCAGTATTGCCCCTCCTGGGCTCCTTAAAATACTGCCCCCTGTCTGGGGCTCATCACGCCATGCCTGGGCTTTCCAAATGCCCCTCTCTGGGCTGGGGTCTATGCCCCTGTGTTACTGCACTCTTCACTGGCACTAGCTGCACCCACACTGGGCTTCCTCAAAGGTTGCCCCCTTTCTGGGGCTTGCTGCACCTAAACTGGCACTGGGGTCCCACCCCCTGCTGCCGGGGGGGGTTGCCCCTGAGGATATTGCGCCTTTGCTGGCGCTAGATTGCACCCTCCCGGGCGCTAGTGCCCCACACCCCATGTGTCCCTTATGAGGCCTCCTCCAACCCCTACAGCCTCACCTAAACCACCGGTGTAATACAACGCTAATAAAACATAACACAAGCCTCCTGGCTATAACCAAACATAAGGCACCTGGCCATGACAACATACGCCTCCTGGCTATGCCTCCACATCATTGCTCCAACCTCTGGGGCTCTCATGAGCCGTCCTCACATTTCTGTCTCTTGGAGCCCCTGCCCGAGCCCCTGCCCCTCTGGCTCCTGGCAGAGAACTGCCAGCCTGGTCTTGGCTCTAGGCTTTATAAGAGCCAGGCCCTGCCCCTTAGGACCAGCTGGCTTTCCTTAGTTGTCCTGGCAACTTGAAGCTGAGCTCATTATCTCTGCTGTGGATTGACCCCAGCAGCTTTTTCCTTCTCTGGGGGCAGGGCAGACACCCCCAGTGCCCTGCCGCGATCTATACAAGTGGCAGGCACCTACAGTGCCCTGCCACAGTGAAGTAGCACTTGTATAGATGCCTGACCAGGAGCAAATCTCTTCCGGGGCAGCCATCCACCAGGGGGCAGGAAATTTCTCCCTACCCGTAAGAGCTGCCTGCTGCTGAAATAGACTCTACCTCCAGACCCCAGGCAGGGATTATGTCCCCTGCCCCAGCAGCAAAGAGCTATAAGCCCCCTGCTCCAATCTCATGATCAGGGAGTGGGGACTGAGAGCTCCTTATCTCCCAGCTCTAGCCCCACAACTGTGGAGATGGTGCTGTGAGATAAGGGTCTCCCACCCTGAGCCCTGCGACTTCAGAGCTCAGGCTTGGAGACAACAGTCTCCCAGTGCTAGCTGCATGGTGTGGACCTGGGTCTGGGGGCTCCCTGCTGGCAGGGGCTGGACAGCCTCTTCCCACTCAGCTCTGTGATCGTGGACCTAGGTGGGGGATAGGCAGGGGTGCAGTGGCTGGGAACTGTGCTGATCAGGGCAGGTACCAGCCTTGTGTCCCAATTGGGTGATCAACGCATGGGGCTTGGAAAGAGCTGTGGGGGTGGGGTAGGTCCCAGCCACCTACCCTGATCAGCTGGTGGGGCAGCTAGCAGCTAGCTAGAGCCAGGGCCAGGAGTTCCCTCCTGCCAGGGCAGGGGGATATTGTCTCAGCAGCAGGCAGCCCCCTGGGGCAGAGTGTAATGCCCTGGCCAAGTGACAGCTGCCATTTGGCCCAGTGCTTCCTGCCAGCCATTGTCTAGCACCCATGTAGAGTCTAGAGATCCCCCTGGTGTCAGCAGAGGTCCATTGCAGGGGCCCAGGAAGCTGGAACAGTTTCTGCCATTAGCAACAAATCTATTTCCGTTTCCCTATATGTGTGGACACAAGCCTGGAAGCATTTACTTGTGAGTAGTTTACTTGCAAATAAACTGATCTTGGATCAAATGTATGTGTGCACACACTCAGGGCCACTGGCAGACATTCTTCATTTAGCAGCATTTCTAGGAAGTTATAAAGAAAAGTCAAATGTTTAGGTTATCCATTGCAGAGGTATTGACTTAAATATAGTCTTCAGTCTTCCCAACAGAGACACTTTAGCTATGGACCAATTTTTGACCCAACTAGAGCTTGAGCCAGACCAGTAACTTAGCAAAGTGAGAAGGAAGATGTTCTCTGTCAGACAGACAAAAAGGTGGTGGCAAAAGGGAAGGGGGCACAAGTGGAATTTTGGCTTCACCTTGCCAAACCATGAAACAGTACAGCTGCATTACTATGCTTCTAAAAGTGCAGTGCACTGGGTGTAAGCCTGGCACAGCCTTATCCCTGGGTGTGTTTACACATGCAGCAGACTACACAGTTGTTACTGAACAATCATTTAGTGCTACATGGATCATTTCCATGACTGTGCTGCATGGATCATTTCCAACCCTACTGTGCAGTAGCAATGAGCTACCATTCAATAGCTTATTCCTACTATGCAGTAGTAACCATCACAATTTGTGCCCAGAAGTGCTATGGTGATATAGCTTATTGCTATGGTAATATAGCATCTCATGTAGATGCATCCCCTGTGATGTAATAAGGTACCTTGGACTTGGATCCTCCAATGTAGCACCTTGGACTTACGGCCTTCTTTTCATACAGCTGCACAGTGACACACTAAAGTTAAAAATGAATGTGTTAAGCTAAGATTGAACCCTGTGAGTTTTCATGTCATCACTACATTAGAAAGGTAAAGTTTCTTTGTCAAGTGGAAAACCATTCCAATAAACAAACAGGAAATAGGAAAGATCAACATAAAAGTTGGGTGTAAGGAAAGGAAAATATTCCTTCCTTTTGATCCTTTTGGAAAATTCAGGATGTAGGGTGAGGTACTCATTGTGAAAATATTGGGAAACCTTGAACAATATTGAGAAAATGGAAAGAGATCAAAACCTATTTTGTACTATAACATTGCTGAAATTTATTCTCAGAAGAAATTCTAAAAATAAGAGTTGTTATTTGCAAGCCATGTTACTGAGATGTTAGTATTACCTGACATCTGAGAGAAAATTAATTTTTATTTTGGATAAATACACACATTTGTTAATGTGGTCCAGCCTATTTTCTAAGCTCTAATATTTAAAAGCGGTAACAAAACCAGCCTCAATTTGATAAAATATCAGAAATAAAAAAAAATATTGTACCCATTTTTCTTAAGGGAGGGGAGTGAGATATTAATGTAAAATGTAAATATATTTAAATAAACTAAGAGATCCATTACTGATGTCAATTACCAGTTTGCAGAGCTCAATATATGAAATGTGTTAATTTAAGTCAACTGAGGATCTAGCCCTAAATTTATTAAAAAATGTTTTTGATTAAAAGACTTCTGTTAGACATTTTTTCTTACAAAGAAATGAATTTCCTTCTACACTCAAATATATTTAACAATGCACTGTTCAGCTTCAATACAGAATGTTCTGTTGGCATCTTTACACAGTGCTGAAGTATTTTGCCAAGTACTTAGCAATAAATTAATATGGTTAACTGTATAGATTATTTTCTGTATAGGAAATAAAGGAAAAGGCTAGAGTGGTATCTTGGAGGGTTGGATTTAACCTAGATGTTTTAAACCTGAACACTGAAGTAAGGAAGAATTATTAGAGGCAACTGTGTAACCTACAGTGAAAGACCTTGGTCCATCGGTGACCTGACAGATATGCTTGGCTACTTTTGATTAAAAATTCATTAGTTTCTGATCAATTACTCTACTAGTCTTCATTGCCCCTACACTCCATACTAGTAATCTGGAGCTAGCATGCCTTGACAAAGAAAAATGGCATTAATAAGCAGTTTAATATTTAAAAGTTTTGTTGTCTTAGTAATGTTTCAAATTTAGAAAGCATTTTTCCCTTGATAAAATAGAAAATCACTACCAAAAAATTGTTTTCTAAAATGTGTCAGGTCTCAGAAAAAATCCTTTTGAAAGAGCTCATCATGTTGCGCAACAGCTGCTGCCTTTAAAGACTAACAACATTGTTGTATAGTCTCAGGGACATGACAAAAAAATAAAAATTTTACTAGCTATATTTTTGTTTGTTTAATTCAATTTTATAATTAAAAATATCTCATGGATTTTTTAAAGCATTTTCCCATGGCAATGAGTTTATTAAACTTTCATCAAGGACTAAATTCCTAAATTACTGTATACAAATTGCTCACTATAAATAATACCTGAGTGTGACACCTTAATGTCCTAAAAAAAGGAAAACCAGAAATATCAGGAAGAAATGGTTTGGAATCATCTTTAAATGCTTTTTTGGAAGTAATTATATAGTTTACTCAAGTTTTATTTTAGATGTTTTCCTTTTGACATGCACTGTGGTTCCCATTCCCAAGCGCTGTTCAGAAGATAAAATGCTGTTTGTGGAGCTGCTGGCATAGTACTTTCATATGCAAGTTGCTTATAAACAATTGTATTTACCTGTACAAATGCTGATCCTAAGATAAGGTTTGGATATTGCATGAAATACTTCTCAGGGGAAGTGTCTACATGTGATGCTACATCGCTGTAGCCATGTGCTACAGCGATATGGTGTTATTGGGCACAAACCATGATGCCATAGCTATGTAGCTGTAGCAACACACTCCCTTGCTATAGCGTACTGATTCAGTAAGTACTAAATGACAGCACTGTAACAAAGGCACCATAGACATGCCCAGGGAATAGAGGGTTTGCTGCTACCTCTCAAAACAATAAGATGAGTTGGATACAGTTGCTACATCCAGGGTGCATCTGTACATGCATTAGATCCAAGATCAGTTGACTTGCAAATAAACTTACTTGCGAGTAAATGTTCCCAGGTAGGAATCTACACGTGTAGGGACTGGGCAGTAGATTTGCTGCTCTTAGTACCAAACTGCTGCAACTTTCTGAATCCCTGAAATGGGCCCCTGCCACCACCACAGGGAGCTCTAGGCTTTGGCTGCAGTTGCCAGCAGCTGGCAGCCCTCTTGAAAAGGCAGCTCTGCTCTAATCTCCATGGCCAACCACTTCCCTGGTCAAAAGCAGCATGAACAGCACAAGGGAAGCATATGGCAGCACTCTCCTTGTCAATTCTTCCTCCCCACACCATGGCTGCTCTAGCCCCTGCCTCTTCAGTGACAACCAGCACAACAGGCTTCTGCTGGACATTGCACTGGCCCTGCTTGTCCACTGTGCTGACCACTGGCTAGCCCACTGTGCTGACCACTGGCTGGTCCACAGCTGTCTGGTCTTTCCTAGCTCTCCCACACACAGTGACCGCCAGCCCCACTGTGTCATGCCAGGGCCACTGCCATGCAGCTGCGACCTGGACCCTGTCTGTCTGTCTGGACTCTGGCAGGGTCACCAATGACATGCTGCTGCAGACCACCATCAGGGCTGTCCTTGCCCTTCTGGGCCTCCAGCCCCACCATCCCTGGGTCCCACCAGTCCAGCCAGGACTGGTCCAGCCAGGATGAAATCATCAGCAAAGCTAACCACACTTTATTATGCATCAGTAGATGCATGACAAATTGAACCAAGGAGGTTCTATGTGGCATTGGTCACATGCGGCATTGGTCAGACCACAGGTGGAATACTGCATCTAGTTTTGGGTGCCGTACTTTAAGAAAGATGTGAATAACTGCAAAAGGGTTCAGAGGAGGGCTCCTTGTATGGGTAAGGGTTTTCAGGCCAACCCCTATGAGGAGAGACTAAGGGACCTGGATCTCTTAGACCTCCGCAAGAGAAGGCTAAGTGGTGATCTTGTTGCCGCCTACAAATTCATTAGGGGGGTACAACAAGGAACCAGAGATGCTTTGTTCACCAGGGCACCTTTTGGGGAAACAAGGAACAATGGTCACAAACTGACAGAGAGCAAATTTACGCTAGAAATCAGGAAGAACTTCTTCACGGTGATGGTGGCCAGAATTTGGAATGGGCTTCCAAGGGAGGTGGTGCTCTCCCTGACCTTGGAGGTCTTTAAGAGAAGAATGTATAGGCACCTGGCTGGGGTAATGTGACCCCAGCACTTTTTCCTGCCTATGCAGGGGGTCAGACTTGATGATCTGTTGAGGTCCCTTCTGACCCTAGGATCTATGAATCTATCAATCTATGGTGGCTGCATGTCTTCCAGCAGACTTGGGATGGCAACTCATGGCTGGAGGCATTCAGAATGACCTAAGCCACCATCCTGGACCTCTAGGAGCATCTCCAGTCACACCTAGAGTGGCAGGACACCATCCCTCCCTGCAATCACCAAACTGGACCTTTCCCTGCTGCAGCTGGCCATACCTGCTGTCCTGGTGTTGGGGACCATAGAGTGAAGGTGCCTACAGGCAGAGCCCAGGGGCAGGTGGCCAGTACCCAGACCTCTGGCTGTTCCCACACAGGTGAATATGCGGTGGTAAGCCCAGCAGGTGGGTGGCATGTCCAGGGAGACAGTGGCTGGTGGTCCCCTGGTGAGGACACCTCCCCCTCTGTCAGTTGTTGTCCAGGACCAGCAGGGCTGGTGTGTGGTCCTGGCCCCTCTGCAGGCAGCTCTGGCTCCATGCCCTCATGGAGTTAGGGTGAGAGGAGAGCCTGAGCCCAGGTAGAGGGGCTGGGTGGTGAGGGACCTGGGGTGGCATCTAGGGCAGTAGTTCCTGGCTGGAGGCAGTGCAGAACCACCCTGCAGGCCCAGATGGTGGATGGCTGCAGGTGCACCTGCACACCTGGCATGGGACCCTGAGCTTTTACAGCATGGAAGGCAAGCCCATGCTTCCCCACAATCTCAACCACTGCCAGGAGGGCTACCTGTGGCTGTGATCCATTTCTCTGCCCCCATAGCTGGGGAGATGACACATCCCTCAACTTGGGAGAGGCCCACTTAGCTGCAAGGGCACAGGCTGCTCAGTAAAGTTTTGCACTGTTTTCTGCCTCCCTACAGGGGGAGGCAGGGGCCAGCGGGGAGGGCCTTTTCCCCAGTGCAGGTCTTACCACATCACCAGGGCTGGGTTTACCACATCGCCAGGGCTGACATGGCCAGTGGCTCCTCTCAGTCCCGGCTGGCAGCAACAGCACGTGGCTTCTGGTGGTGTCCTTGGATGGAAGTGTGTGGCGTGCAGCCATCTGGTGAGAGGGCCCCTCCTTGCCCACCCCCACCCCCAGTGAAGAGCTGGTTCTGCTAGCTGCTGGCAGTGACTTGGCCAGCCATGTCTTGTAGCTGGGGCTGGGGCTGCCAAACTGCTTCAGTAAGCACTGGTCTGGGGTCCCCGAGCTGCTGGTGGAGGCTGCGGCTGAGGTGCTTGATGGGACAGGCTGCTGCAGACCCGAGGGACCCCCCACCAGCAACACATCACCATGGGTGCCAGGCTGAGGTCAGGATTCAGGCAGGCTGTCTGCACTTCTGTATGCAGCACAGCTGTAGCCTGGATCCTGGGGCATGAGGATAGCTGTCAGTGGCCACATAAAGGGCATGGACATGTGATCATTCTCCAACCTATGATTGTGGTCAGTCATAGTGACCCACTGTGCCTGCAAGGCCTTCACCTCTACATGACACTGCATGCTGATCAATTTTTGTCCACGCTCCCATATCCTGCATGACATAGACATAGGCATTGGTGTGCCCGTTCTGCATGAACTAGCACTGGGCCTCCTCCTTATCTCACAGTGCCACAAAGTCACCAGTCTCCTCCATGGACCAGTTGGGGCCTCAGCTGTTGGGCACAGGTTTGGACATGAGTGTGGGTGAGGACAATGCCATCAGGGGTCCCTCAATGGCTCTCTGGGCTTCTATCTAGCTGTCCATGTGCTGCCAGACCTGGGCAGATGCTTGCAGTGCCCAGAACAGGGGCACAGCATGGGACTAAGAGTCGCATGGTAAGACAATACCCCACAGCACCTGCAGGCTCCAGGCAAGCTAATGGAGTGGGTTGTGGACAAATGGAGCTGGACAGTGTGGGTCTGACAGGCACGTAGCACTGAGTTGCCAGGCAGTGATTCAGGAGGGGCAGGTAGGGTGGCACAGCTCGCCTTCAGGCTGGCACCCTAGTGGCAGGGCATCTGTACATGTGTTACTGCACAGTAACTAATTGTGAGTAAATTTGCTACCTACACTTGCAGGTAGCAAATTCACTCATGATTAGCAGTTTTTACTGTTCATTAAGCACGTGCATGTATAGACATGTGCACTTACTGAGCAGCAAACTATGCTACTGCGCAGTAAAATGTCTCATGCAGATGTTCCCCCACAAACAGTTTTAAGCTTTTTCTTGTTCCCATTTCTTCACTTTATGGTATAATTCTCTGTTTAGAGGGACAAAATAAAATGTTTATTTATTAAAATTTTATCTTTATGACTGCTGAGCTTTAAAAATCTCCCTGTGCATTTGGGAGTTCAGAGATGTGAAATTTGACTCTAATTCAGAGAGCTGTGCAATTATACATATATTATATAATTAATATATCTATTTAAATTAAATCTATATGTAGAATACAGGCTTTGGCATGCTGAGCTCTTTCCACTCATCTTCCTAATCTCTGACCCTGCATCTACCTGTGTGGATGAACTAGTTAGAATGAGCCTCTCTCATTTACAGTACTCGCAATGCTGGGTTTCTCCAGATGTGTGAAAAACCTAAGCTGTGGTGATCATATCCACTTCTATTGAAGTAGTGATTATAACTGCATGAGAAACTCAGACCATGGATAACATGGAAGGCTATAGTACTGAGAATTACCTGAAGACAGTTGCTAACATGGAAGATAATATTTGAATAAAACCTGGACTCTAGTGTATAGGTTTGACATCAGAATGAAGAGTGTTTATTTGCTTATCTTTTTCAGATGGAAGATAACTTCTCTGAATGGCTTAATATGCAAAGCATGAGTGATCCTGACAGTATCTAGCTGACTACAGAAGAACAGCCCTTTGTCTTGGTAAGTCACTGAAGAAACTCCTTCACAAAACAGAAATATGTATCTGAAGGCAAAGCTTGCCCTTGTACTACTTGCTATGTTGGCTCTCTATTGCATGCATGCCAACATGTAAAAAGATAGCTCAGGATCCTACATACAAAAATGACATATCCTTCACAAAGCTCAGTGTGCAGGTAAGGCTGACAAAGGTGACACTAGGGAGAGATTTCCGCCCCCCCCCCACACACACACACTCATATGTCCCATCATCTAAGCAATATAAGACAGAGTCTAGTCCCTTCCAGAGGAATTCACTTTTGGAAAACAGTCTTAGAGCACAGACAGAAGTGACAATTTTCACCAGATCTGGCCCCAGAAAGTGGTCTATAGCTGTGACCAAACATAAGTATACAGTTGCAGATGGCTTACAAAATGGCTGACTATGTGAAAATCTGAATCTTCATTGCATGGGGGTTCAGATGAAGATGCTTCAAAACATAGCATCTTCTGTAACTTACGTTTGCCTGCCTGCTAGCTTCCAAGCTGTTTTCAGAATGGGAGGGGGAAAAGGGAGAGAAGGGAGGGAGGGAGTTTGGTTTGGTTTTTTTTTCAGGCCCTGCTGGAGCGTGAGGAAGTACATTATAGCCCTCCTGAGGTGAGGGGCCTCCAATTCACCCACCCTGCCCTCCCGCACTGGCTGGGGAACCCCTTGAGACAGCCCTCTGCTCCCTTTCCCCCTCCCCATTCTGATAACAGTGCAGGCTGGCAAGGAAGAAAGTCCATTGCTAGGGGAAACTGGCTGCAAGCTTGCAGCCAGCAACTAGATTCCCCTCCCCCCTGGAACCAACAGTGAACTTCTGTTTGGTCCAGGTGATCATTTTAACTCAGAACACTTCTTGCGAAGTATTCTGAGTTACAGAGGAGAACGGCACTTCTGTGCCCTTATAGTAGCTACATTGAGAATGAAATGTGTATCTGAAAGCTCTGGTTGAGCATGAGCTTTCAACTCTACAACTGGATGTGCTTTGAGTCCTAAAAATATTAGTGCTGACAAACAATTAAAAAAATGATTGTGATTAGTTGTGTGATTAGAAAAATTAGTTGCAGTTAATCATGATTTTAATCACAGAGCTAAAAACCAAAAATTATGCATGGAAAAACTCAAATTTATGCAAAATTATGCAGGTGCTTTGTATGGTTGGGAACTGAGTGTGGTATATGTGTGTATGGGGAGTTTGTGAAGGTGTGGCACCTCCCCTCCCCCGTACACATACGCAGACCCTAGACAATTCCTAATACCTGGCCCTTCATCCCCCTTATACACTTACCTGCATCCAGCTGCTGAGTCTGCTCTCAGGACCCTGCCTGGTTTCTTGCTTTCTAAGTGTGTGCGTGTGCATGTGCATGTGCATGTGCGTGTGCGTGTGTGTGTGGCCCAGCAGCAGTGATGGGGGCGGGACCACTTTTCTCCCAGCAGTACAGGCAAGCACATACTAGCAGAAGGAGAGGGACCACTTTTCCCCAAGCACCAGCAGTGATTAACATGCATTAAAAAATTAGTGCAAAAACAAGCATTAATCATGCATGTTAACTGTAATTAATTGACTGCCCTAAAAAAAATTAATTGACAGCTCTAAAAAATATCAAATTGGAGAGAAATAATAGCGGATCCAGGAATGGGAAGAGAGGCGGTACTCCCCCTACCTTAAACTTTGGCTTTGCCATGCATACTCAGTGACCTCTGAGCTCACTGCCTTTTTAGTGTAGGCTCTTGTCAGACCTTTTGAACCAGTAGTGAACCAGTAGCTGATTGGGTTAGGGTCTTGCTAGAGTGACCACTTTCATACAGCTCCAGAGCCCAGGGCATAAGTGCTTCTGCTATTTACTCTCTCCTTCCCTCATCCTCCCTACTGAATTTGGCAGCAAGGGAAAAGAGGGAATGGATGGTGGTGGTAGCTCCCATGCTGAGCTCCAGAGCCAGGCAAAAGCAGAGGTTCCAGGCACACCCTGCACTGAGAGCTCATGTGCTATACAACAAAAAAGGGGAGGATTTTAGTTACTCTAATACACCCATCTGGATCTGCCCCTGTAAAGAAATCTTCTGACTATGTAGATATTTATTTCTTTTTCCTTTTGGACAATAGATAGGAGGCTTAGATCTGCATTGTGATGTTTGTCAGAGCAAGGAAAAATATGTCTAAATTGTTTTAAGGTTGGCAGATTGCCACAAAAATGGAACAAAGTTTCCTATTAATAAATGTGTTTGTAATGTTGTAAATATGCCCAGGACTTCATAAAGTATCAAAGTTACAGGGTCCCTTTCTTTGCAAATACAGCTATGTCGAGCCAAATTATGCAAATTCTGAGTTCTGCCATCTGAAGTAACCATTCCAGAAGCCAACTTCTTGGCTGTAATTCATTCTAGGCACTTGCTGGAATAAATAATTGTAACCTTTTCTAATATGCAGCCAAATGATATAACACTCCTGCCATAGACATTTCTATACTGTTCCAGTTATAATTAATTTATAAGTATTTACAAATTTCTGTATTACTTTAAAGTATGTATTCAGCAAGTCATTTTCACAAACACACACACACACACACACATACACACACACATTGAGGGTGTGCGGATTTGGATTCAGCCTGAATTTAGGACAGTGATTTGATTCGTTGATTCTGATCACTGTCCCTGATTTGATTTGGCCGAATCTGAAACTGAAGATTCTATGCTGCTTTGGAGAACCAGTGATTTGGACATAGACACAGATTTGAAGGCTTTTTCTACATACCTTGAGGTATCAGGTGTGGCTTGTGAATTCTGCAATGCTGTGGTGGATGGAGCATCCCACAGGAGCATGGGGGTGGGGAGGGCAGTGAACCTGGAAGTGCTGCTGTGGGATGCTCCATCCGCCCCATCATCACAGCATTCACAAGCTGCCTGGTACCTTGAGGTATGTAGAAAGCACATTTAAAGCTGTGTCTATGTCAAATCATCAAATCTTTCTGAATATCTCTGAATCCATTCAGAGGGTTCTGATTTGATTCAGGGAGATTAAAGGGTATCCTGATTCAATTCAGATTTGGACATTCGGCTGTCAAATTAAATCAGGAACTGAAGCTTTGTGCAACCCTAATACGTGTGTGTGTGGGGGGGGTGTATATACATACATACATATATAGAAAATGAGGCCTTTATAAGGTGGATAGAAGCAATGTGAACTGTATACTGTTCAGGCTATGTGACCAATATTTTGACTGTTTTAGTCTGAAAAGAAATGTTCCCGTTTATTAGGGGGCATTTTAGAAGCATAAAATATTGTTTGGAGGGGAAGGGGGCCCAACTTTGGTAGTGTCTCTAATGCTTCTCAGGTAGCTTCAATTAATGAGCTACAGCTAACAAACTTCCCTATAGTTTTGAATATGAATTTTGGTTAACTTTCTGTTCCCTTTTATATGCTTCAGTTAAGCATCACTGCCTTTGGTAAAATCATATTCTGTACTCTGTAAAATGACTATAGCATACTTTCTGTAATTCTAGCATGCAGAAGGCATACTTTCATCATATTTTCTGAAATAGAATATGTTCTTATGCATTTTTTTACAAGCTGAATGAAATGAGCTAATCAGGCAGAGTTCTGACTTTTAAAGCAGATGTCTATTCGAAGCACATGGATATTGATCAGACACTATTAGGGGTAGCAGATGCTGAGATAATTTAGATTTTCCAGCAAGGAGAGAAAGCAGTATTTGCCATCACTTTCTAAGATAAGCATATTTGGATTCATTTTAGAAAAAAAACATATGGTGTTCTTAGTGGGTACTTGAGCTTTGACCACCCCATCAAAAAACCCTGCATTATATTGCTAGAATCTCAAAGTAAAATCTGAAGGGACAAATTCTAGCATCCTACAAACATTTGTAGCTTATACTCTTAATGCTATGGTGAATATTAGTTGGCAGTTGGGAAAAGATAGTTTTAACAACTGAAATACTATACATGCAGGCACTTACTGAAAGTTAGAACAATCAGTGAAAGGTTTTTATGCAAACAATAATGTCATTTCAGTGAATAAGAAAGGATAAAGATGGGGACCATGAACCCTGGCTCCTAGATCCTCAACCTTGTGCAACATCTTCATAGAACCTTGTAGAAGCCATAGTAATATAATGCAGAGGCAAAACATTACCCTGTTCTCTAGCTGATCTTGAGTTTTCAGATGTGCAGCTCTAGTACTTACTAGAATGTAACCCTTACATTTTTGTTTGATATTATAGTAATATTATAATGCCAAATCAATCATAACTCTTTATCGATGCCCAAAGTTAAAGAAGTTTTCTATTATTATGTACCTGCCGTGCTCTGAATTAGGAGACTTTCATTCTGCCCAATGAATGACAAGTGGCAAAAGGACATATTACAAAAGCAGGAGATTCCTGCTTGTCAAAGGCTAGATTTGTTCTTCATACCAGTGTATGTAGCCAAAGTGTAATGACCTATGTATTCTATGTGAGTTTGCACTCATTAAAAAGAAAATGTCATGGAAGAACTGAAAGAAAAAGAAACAGAAAAATGTCTAACCTGCTCCTCAATGCCAATTTCTGTCAGTACAGTTGGTGTCATGATTGGCAGAACAGATAAAGAACATTCAGATTTTGAAAGTTTTTGAAATGTCTCTGTGTGGCTGAAAAAGCAAGTGAAATATATCTCAGAAAACTTCAACCGTAAGTAAGTGCTGCACCATTTTTAGACCAAAGTCCTATTCTTTCCTTAAGACTTCTCACCGAACTTACAGTTTTGTTTTAAATAGTCTTGGCTGATAAATGAACATGAAAGACACTCTGGAGCACTTCTTTCTGATGATTTGATTCAGTGCTGTATCCCAAACTGCTCATGGACAGAACAAGTTTCTCTAGTTCAAGATCAATGAGATGGAAGGCATAGAAGAAAATGTATAAATTTTACTTCTTCCTTCCCTTGAGTGAGGAGAGAGAATATTTATGTTCCTCATTTGAAGACCCATCTCAAAAAGCACTTCATCTCACATGTCATGAACTCTCTAATTAAAATTGGTTGTCTAGCTCTATATTTGACAATAAAAAAAAAAGCTGGTAGACAATTTCTCATAATGCAGCAAGAACCACACTTTAAGAGCGCTTCCTTATGCAAAAGTATCCATATGTAAAATGGTAAAACTTTACATCTGAGTTTCATTACTTAAACTTTTTGTGACTGATTGATATTTTCAGCTGGACCAGACACTGCTGGATAGTCCCCCAAAACTGGCCCTTTAACCTCTACCCCCTATACACTTACTAGGGCTGTGTGAAATTTCACCGGCTGTTTTATTTTGACACTGTTTTGACTCATTTTGAGGTAAAAACAGCAAAATTTAAACAAAACAAAGGGCTGTGAAACAGCCTTAAAACAAAACAAAGCTAGTCAAAAAATTTCAAAAGTCAAAATATTTTGACCATAGTGCTGGGGAAACAAAATCAGCCCAGCTAGGCTGACTTCTTACCCCCAGAGCTAGATTGTGACATTTACTGCTGGGGATGGGAAGTCAGCCCAGCTGAGCTGATTTCCCAACCCCAGCAAAATGTCAAAACAGCATCAAAGCAGCCTTTCTGTTTCAATGAAATGAAACAGAACAGCTGTTTCAGATCAAAATTAAATTTGAAATGGAACACTGTTCCGTCGAACCAGCAAAACTCAAGTCTAAACGGAACGGTGCCATTTCACACAGCTCTAATACTTATCTGCATCCAGCTGCTGAGTCTGATCCTGGGACCCTGCCTGTTGCTTGCTGGCTATGTGTGCTTAATCCCATTCCACTATATGTAAGTGTAATAGGATCCTATTACAGAATCCTATTACATTTTTTGCACTCAACAGCAACCTAAGTGCCATGATGGCACTAATGTGTGGTTTGCAATCCCATTCCATGTCTGGTATGGAGATGTAGATTACTACTGAGCATGTGCAGTAGACTGCAGTCTGCTGGGACAGGTAGGTGCTTCCATATGTATGTGTCTGGCTGTAAATTTTTGGGGCAAACACCCATGAGGCAAGAGACCCAAGTTCAAGGCACTCATCATTTAGCAGTGGTTTGAACCTCCATCCTTCCAGTTGGTCAGCACAATGCTGTAACCACCAGGCCATAGGTCAGGCATTAGTCATTTTGCATTTTGAACTGAACCACTGAAATTTTCATTTAATAATTATGGGTTAAAATAGATGGAAAGCAGACTAAAACCCAGTATCTTTCTCTTCTGGAGTAAGGTCCATCTCACTGAGCCTTACACCATCTCACTTGTTCTTTTCCTCTTAGTTTTACATAACTCCCTTTGTTCACTGCCTAGGAATATAGCTTCAAGAGAAGAGGGGATTGGGTAATGTCTAACTTGTGGCCCCATGATTTGAGCATTGTACTGACAAGTAAGACACCTGCCTCTGGGCATGTGAGCCTAGAAACTAGGTATCCTTCTTCTTGTGGGGAGTAACCAGGTTATTGGGCTGAACCACTAGAAAGACATCCTCCTTCAGCCCCTGGGTTTTTGCTTAGCTAAAATTTTGGTATTTACATGTGTGTATGGAATCACATATTTACCTGGCTAAGGCACAGATTATTGCACATGATCAGTAGTCACGAAGACACTTGCACTTCCATATTGCACATGGAATAGGGTAGCAAACTGCATAAATAACAAAAAAGTTGCAAAAAAAACTCAGATAAAAACAGATCAGAATCTTTTTTACTCTATGAATTTTTATTTGAAATTCCTGGCTGGGTGTACACGAGCAAGGGAATGCTTTTGCAGCAGCACAAATAGTAGTGGCACAAATTTGTGTTGTACTTTGTGCCACAGTGCACACTTCTGCCCATGTGCTTTTCAGCAGGACACATTGTCCCACTGCTCCATGTGCCATAGGAGTGAGCTGCCTGGGGAACAGGATGTCTCAGCAGGGGCTAGCTGGCAGGCAGACCCTGTACTGAGGCACCCTGTGCCCTAGCCAGCTGGGGTGAAGCATGTGGAGACAGCACCTTGCAACACAGACACTACTCCCTGGCTGGCTGGGGTACAATGTGCCTCAGCACAGAGGCTCCATGTGCCTCAGTGCAGGGGCTCCCCAGTGGAGCCCCCATTCTGAGGCACACAGAGACAGGGGAGCAGGTAGTGCAGGGTTGCCTGGTCCCCCATCTTGATGCACCCTGCACCCCATCCAGCTGGGGAGTGGCTGGTTGGGGTACAGGGTGCCTCAGCGCAGGGGCTCTAGAGTGTGTGGAGACAGTGCAGCAAGCAGCCTAGGGCACGCAGCCCTGTCTTGTATTTGTCCTGGTGTATGCCACCAAAGTAAATCATCTTTTGCTGTGATTTGTATCACTTTTTTGCTACTGGGAAAATCCTGGTAGCAAATTTTGCTCCAGGACTTGCAAACTGGCAGCACTAGTTACAGATTAACATGCAACTCATGAGGTTTCTGGTGCCACAAAAAGGTTTGCACCACCACAAACCACACATGCCTAAATGTCTGGATCCTGCCTCTGGGTTCAAGTTGTGAATTATGTGCAGCACCTAACAGTGCTAATATTGTGTTGCACCTTGCAGTACCCTTAAAAGGATTTTACAGCACCCTAGTAAGCATCCTGGTTGAAAGTCACTTATATAAACAGTTTATTTTTCCTGAGAAAAAGTTAGGTCCACTACATTGTGGTTTCCTTTTGTTACATACAGAAATAAACTTAATAGTTGATTATTCACAAAACCTGTTAGAAATTGTAATGACTACTGAATTGAAAAAATACATTTTTTTCTTGAAACTATCAGTTATTTATTTTCTATGAATTTGAGGATGAGGCTGATAATGGCATTCTGTTTTACTATGAGCAACTGTGTACTAGGGCTGTGCAAAATGACTCTGTTTAGATTTGGATTCAGATTTGGCTATTTCAGAGGGACAGTGATTCAATTTGGTGGTTTGGATCATTGTACCAATTCAATTTGGCAAAAATCGTTTAGGAATTTTGGTGTTGTTTCAGATATTTGGCCATACAGTATAATGGGGAATCACTAAAATACCTGTAACTTTGCATTTTTTGGCTGATTTGGATGAATATTGAAGGCACGCTAGCCCCTTTTGAGGGTATGACATCTGCCAAGTTTCAAGAAGATAGGTACAGTGGGGTTTGTGAAACTGCACTTCAAACTGTTTAAAGCAAAACTCATATCACTTGCCAGCAGCAGCAGTATGTTGTCATCATGCTTGAAGATCCTGGGGCCTGAAACCCCCAGAAGGGTTTCAGGCCCTTCTGTGGGTTTGTGCCAGACTCTTCTCTGGGGGGCAAGGGCCCTCAGATCTGTGCGCAGGATGACAGCAGGCTGCCGCTGCCAGCTGGGACTGGTGCTTGGGGCAGCCTACATTGAGTGCTGGGAAGACTGGTGCTTCTGTCATCCCGCACGCAGATCTGGGGTTCTGCATCCCCTAGAAGGGCTGCAGGGCAGTACCAGACTCCTCCTGGGAGGCATCTGTGTGTGGGATGACAGCAGGCTGCTGCTACCATCTGGGGCCACTGCTAGCACTGGGTTCTTAATGGCACTTAGCACAGGCTGCACCAAACAGCCTCAGGTTCTTGCACTGGCCCCAGCCAGCAGTGGCAGCATGCTGTCATCCTTCATGCAGATCCAGGGGCCCATGCCCCCTGGGATGGCTGTGGGGCTGTGCCAGACTCCTCCCCATGGGTGCGGGTCCCCGGATCTGTGCACGGGATGGAAACAGCTGCCATCCCTCCCCCAGTGCACTGGGATTGGAAGGGACCTCAGGGACAGATCACAGACACTGTCCAGCTACAGATGTTAATAACAGAGCAGTCCTTTTCCCCTCCTTCCTCCTCCCTCTTCTTAGTTTTTGTATCCCTCCAAGCCTGGCTCTGAAACTCCAAAATTTTCCAAAATGTTTTTGATGCTTTCATTTTGTTTCGGAGCTTTTTATCAGTCTCCCGTTCTGATTTGGACTCAGTGTTTCCTGACACTGAAACGTGCAGAAACACCTCTGAAACAAAACACCTGTCAAAGTTTCACACTCCACTAATGTGTACAGTGTAATCCCTGATATCCAGCATGAGTGGAAAAAGGGGGGTGCCGGTAATGTAAAAATGCCGGTTACCTGAGGGCACAGGGTTTCCAGCCGAACACAGAGTAGGGGGGTCCCACACATGGAGTGGCAGTAGTGTAGCATGGTGGGTGGTAGCAGTGGTGGCTGTACGTGAGCTTCTTCCCGCCGCCTGCTCCCACATGTTTGGCCAGCCAGCTGGAAATTCCAGTTACTAGTGTGTGTCAGTTAGTAAAGTCCTGAATAACAGGGATTTTACTGTATATGCGCGCACGTGTGTGTGTTTGTGTGTGTGTGTGTGTGTGTGTGACAGACTTCATCATCCAAAGCAACTTTTTAAATAAAATCAGTGATAACATGGATCTCATCAAATCTATCCTGTCTTTCAGCAAATGAAAGGGTAATTTTCAGAAATAGATTACAATTTCATGGGAAATAGAGCACAAGGTATTGCAGCTATGTCCACATATATGAGCCAGTTTGAGGGTACTGCGGATATGTTCTTCTCTTGATGTACCATATGTGAGACTTTTACGTGCCTTCTTCATTCTAAATCTAATGTGAATTATGGGTTTCTCTCCTCACAAAGTAAAGTGAAAGTTCTTTATTTCATAGACAAAATCAGTAATAATCTGGGAAACTGTTCATTGTTAACGTATTTTTAATCTTTTTCTTCTGACTGCTTTAAGTGTGTGAGTATTGGGACAAGAATCACTGAACATTTTATTGGCATAATAAAGATACACCAAGTTTTTTTTTTCCTCAGAGTTTTGCAAGATGATTATGTTTTCAACACTAGTAATGTATCCACAGCTATTTTTTTTCTCCATATTAGTAGCACCTTTGGGAAACATTAATCTCTAAAATAATTGAGAAACACTGGATAAGCTGTTAGTTTTAAATGACACATTAGTAGCTGTCATTTAAATTGATAGTTAGAACCATAATTGAGAGTAACGGTCAGAAGGTAACTGCTCTGTCATTGAATTTTTAGTGCTTTATTAAATTACTGATCTAATGCAATCCTGTACCTTGCTATGCTGTATAATCATAAGATATCAAAATCTTTTTAATATTTCAGTGGAAAAATGTGGGAACAAGTATGTTAATCCTATCTATTATAATGCTTCTTATCTTAGTTTCAAATGCTTTGCTTCCTGTGCAAAATACTAGAGGGCTGGATGGATAGATAGATAGAACAACCTATCAATGGAAAGTACAACTTCCTGCAAAGCCTGCAGTGTGGCACTCACCCAGTTTCTGAGATCCTGCATGGAATCAATAATAGTTTTATATTACCATATCATGTATTGTCCTGACAGAGGGCTGGCAGACTATAGAAGAAACCAAGAGTGACAAGCTAGCTGGCAGTGACTTAGCTCAGGGGGTTTGAAAGGGGTAAAAAGATGATTGGAGGACTTGGGATTCCCTTTCCTCACCAATCAGGCCCCAGAGACTCACCCTCTCTGTCTCCTGATTGTCTCCTTGGGTCACCTAGAGGGGGATAAAAGGAACAGCACAGCTGACTCAGGGGAGACCAGTGAGGGACCACAAGAAAGGAGCTTTAAACAGCTGGCAAGAGCTGGGCCAGTTGCCCTGAAAGAGTGGAACCTACAGGCAGCAGTTTGACTCTCAGCAGTGCAACATGTGGCTGGAAGGAGAGGATCCCTGCTGGGCTCCAGGATCCCCAGGAGAGGCTGTGGCCAGCAGGAGAGGCTCCCTAGCTCCAGCAAGGATCTGGGCAGCGACCTGAGAGGTTCCCAGCTCTGCTTCCAGATCCTTCAATCACAGGCCAGGCAGCTTGATGTGTGGCCAGGGCTTCGGGAAGGTCAAGACCCCTAGCAGCCAAGACTAGCTCCAGCATTGGTGGCTATATGGTATAGTTTATGCTTACCATGTGGGAGAACTTAGTCCCACATGGTTCAAGTCCTAGCTTGGGTGACTTGGGATGAGTGAGTTAACAGGGAGAAATTCTGCTTGCACTGGAAAGGAGTTATTGTGTTTTCTCCCCCTCCAGGTACCTAGGCCCTATATTCCTTGTCATTTGACATTTTGTATTTTGTGCCTTTTATATTTCACCAACCAGTATTTTTGTTCTGCTGCTTGTGTTTTACATTTTGGTTAACCCTGTCTTTTGTCAACTGGATGAATATGTCATGTGGAAAAGGAAGACCCAGCTGGAAGTAGTGGAGGCAAGTGAAACTTTGCATTTCTTTAATTGCCATGACAAAACCTGATGCCTCAAAGACTGGGTTAAGATCAGACACTTTTATGAAATTTTATCATAAATTCAAGAATTTCCTTCATATAATCAACTACTCAATACATTAAAGAAGGAGATCAAGTTGCTATGCCATGTCTTTTAATAAATCCATGCTAGCTGCTTGTGATCAGCCTTTCCTCCTCCACAAGTTTACAAATTGACTTCTTTATAATTTGATCTGGCAACTTCCTAGATGTTCACTAGAATGATCACAGGATCATGAATTCAATCATATCATGATTGCTTTCTCTAAAGTTTTCCATCATCTTCACGTCCTCCATCAGTTCTACCCTATTCATCAAGACAAGTCAAAAGACAGATGATCTTTGTATCCTCAACCTTCACTGTGGAATTGCCTAATTATCACTGCAGTAAATGTCAGAGTTTACACATGCAGTACTATTATGCTGCGGGAAACTAATAAATTATGCAGCAGGGTAGTACTTGTAAATACAAGTACTATTCTGTGGTGGAGTTTTTTATGCACCCCACATATAGATGCTGACTCAGCTGGCTGTTATAAGAGGGTGCCTCACTGCAAGGGCTCCCTGCCATCCTGCTCCATCCATAAGCACTCTCATGTCCTATCCAGTTGCTCCCCAGCATGTTGAGCCAAGTTAGAACAGACCTGGTTTGCCAAGCTGACCCCTCCCTACACTTGTCTGCTCCCAACTGGGGCTGCTGTGATCTGTCTCAACATGCTGCAGTCCCAGGTGCATATGTAATTGCACTGAAAAGTGCTGGAGTTTATTGCTTTGCATTAATATGCATGTGTAGATGCACCTCTCGTTACCTTGGAAGTTACTGGAACATATGATAAGGATGTCCATTTTTAAACATTTGGAAGAGGAAAGGATGATTACAAGCAGCCAGCATGGATTTACTAAAAACAAATTCTTCTAAACAAACTTAATATCCTTCTCTAATGAGCGAACTAGTTGGGCAGACAAAGGGAATACAGTAAAAATAGTGTATCTGCATTTCAACAGTATTTTTAAAAGTCCTATATGTCGTTCTCATAAACAAATTGGAGAATTGTGGGCTTGTCTATGAAGTGGATAGACAACTGGCTTGATAGCCACAAGCAAAGGGTAATTATAAATGAAATTTTGTCCAAATAGCAGAAGATTTTGAATGGAGAGTCACAAGGATCTGTGCTACTTATGTGTTAACAATTTGGATGCTGGAAAAGAGAGCCTCTTGAGCAAGTTTGCAGAACAACATGAAACAGAAGGATTGTGAACCCCCATGCCAGGCTTTGCCTCTTAGCCACATAGTGACAGGTGGGGGCAGACAGAGCCCACCCCCTCCTCCATCTGGGATTTGCATAGTGCTGGAGAGCCCTCCACTTTGGGGTTTTTTTCCACCACAGCCTGGCTTTCCCTCCAAGAACTCAGTTCTGCCATTTCCTCAGGACCACCCACCCACCCACCCACCAGAACCAGCCTTTCAGCTGTGGGGGGTGAGGAGGGGAAACAAAACACCCCCCCATCTTGGTCCCCTGCAGCTGAGGCAAGGTTTGTCATGGGGGTCAGGGGTGGGATTATCATTCAGCCAGTCTGTGGAGGGTAAAGCAGGCTGTGGGGAGAAAAGACCCTAGTTCTCAGCTAATAGGGATTGGGGTCAGAGTGTTGAGGTCTCTGTCCTGTCCCCAGACCCCGTCCATCCATGGTTGAAAGGCCAGATCTGGTGGTGGGATAGGCTGAGGTGATGTTGGAGCCAGGATGCAAGGGAAATCCCTTGCTGTGATGGGAAAAGTCCAAGCCTCTGGGAGTCCCCTGTGTTGTACAGACCCATGAGCAGGGATAGAGACCAGGGCTGAGGCCAGGGGGCTTGATTCTCCTCTTACCAGCATCTCCCTACCTTCCACTTGCTGGGCTAAGGAGCAGAGACTTTACTACCTTCACTCTGTGACAGCCTGGGGGTGGGCCTGGCCCATTTTGGCCACAGCAAAGAAGTACTGGCAGAGGTTCATCCACACCCCCTGGAAGGGAGGAAGGGTAGTAGGGTCTATACAGCACCCTGGGATTCTGGAGGACTGTGACCTACCTTGAGTCAGGAAGAGGTCTGGAACAGAAGCCCAATAAACCAGTATAACCGAAGCTGATTAAATATGATGTCACACAGCCAGTAAGCATAGCACAACACAAGTACATCCATCCAAGTAGAATGGGATCCACCATTTTAACACCAGTCTATATGAACTGAGTTTCTACTCTGTTACAGGTTTAGACTGGTTTCTGATCAATTATACTGGTTTAAGTGTAATTTTTGTCCCTAGCCTTATGGTTAGGAAGGAATTTTACCACGGTCAAATTGGTATAGACTGTGGGTGTTTTTACCTTCCTCTGTAAGAAGGCATTTTTTTGGATCTCTTAAATATATTATTTACAACCCTTGAAGTAGCGGGACACTGACAATGCTTTTTCCTTTGCTTTACTTGTGGCAGGTATGGAATGGTTTGAATAAAGAGGATTTTCAACAATGTTGGTACAAGATAGAATATTTCAAATGAGATATGCATGACAGTTACTTTCTTGATTTCAAAATGCTTGAAGTATAATGATTGTCCTTTGTAAGAAACATTTAGAATATAAATATCTTAGAAATACTGTATGAAGAAATAAATGTAATGTTATTGGACACAGAAATAGAAATTATACTTTATGATCGATATAAATGTTATGAACACAGCAAAAGTGTAAGATTCTAAATTTAAAAGTTGTAGAACTGCTGGCTGAATTAGCTATATCTGACTCTATGCTATGCTATTCATAGTATTGCTTATGGCAACTTGACATATAACTAACTGTACGTGGTGTCCAAAATTAGTGATTTGCATATGGTTTTTCAAAGCAGTTTCTATCAACATGGAAACTAGATTCACCACTGAACCATTTTTATTACTGTGTGTTATATCTGGTAATCAGCACAATAATCAAGAGTGTATTTGCAGGGGAAATCTATTGTTTCTTCATTTTCTATTATGTATGATAGCTGAATTTCAAACCCTAATTTTTTTGTACCTCACTTATCACAGGAATTATTTTGATGGGAAGTATGCACCAGTAGATTTCAGTGAAAGTAATTTGTTTGCATGATAGTCTGTAAGTTACTAAAGACTAGGAACTTGTAAAATGCCAAATAATGCTAGTGGGTTAATATTTCTCTGGCTCTTCTCAGCCAGCACGGGTGAGAATCCACTTTACATAAGATGATTGTGATCAGTGCACCTTTGGTGTCTGCCACTTTAAGGACTGGAGTGGGTAGCTGCCAAGTGGCTGATTGAGGCAGCCATTTTCAAATGCAGGTCAGATATATATAGAGGGCAGTTAGCTGCCTGCAGGGGAGGCAGCAGCATTGGTTGACTGAGCTCCTGCTCAGGAACTTGGAGGTATGAGAAGGGGCTATGGGGAGGTGGAAGCTCCTGTTGTCCTGGGTAAGATGTAAAACTGCACCCTGCCAGGGAAGGGTGGCCTGGTGGGGCTCATAGTGCTTTGGAAGCCACCAGGAAATGCCAGACTGGTTACCTTCCTGGTGAAAGGCAGGAAGGGGTACCTTATAACCCCAGCCGCACAACTCTGGCAGCAAAGTGAAGCCTGAAAGAGAGGGGCGATGGAGAGAGAGGCCCTGTGAATGGGTGAGTAAATAGAAGCCCTGAGAGAAGGGCATTGTAAAGAGGAAAGAGGCCCAGTGGGGGCATGGAGGCCTGGTGAGGATCCAGGAGTGAATTAGGCTAATAGTTGTAGAGTCGCTCAGCAAATGTTCAGGTGAGGGAGTGGAAGATGCCCAACAGCCTGCACTGGGGCTGACCAAGGCATGGAGAGACAAGCCTGAATTTAGGTGAAGCCAGGCAGTATGAATGTGACCCAGGAAAGAGGGCAGCATGAAAGAGGCCGAGTGAGAGTGAGTGGAGTGAATAGAATCCCAGTGACAGAGGGCTGGTGTGAGAGTGGCCCTCCGGGGTAGTATGGTAGAGCTATAACTGTATGCCCAATTTTCTCCAGACCTAGACCAAAGGTAACACACAGTGGAACATCTGCAAGACATGGGGCATGTACAGAGTTGGTTGGGGCATGCACTTATGGCCCTAGTCATCAGGGAATATGAAAGGTATTTTCCCACTCAAGTAACAGCTGAACTTTATCTTCATCAAGGTGTGGCAGGAAAGTGGAGTGGGTGAATTGCCCAGAGACAGGGCAAAACTAGAGGTGGAGACCTGGCTGGGAAGGTAACTCTGTTACAGTGATCTATTCTTCTCAGTCCTTTCAATGATTGGGTTGAATGATGTCAAAGTAGCTGGCATGATCACCATAGCTAGGCACAGACATTACACATAAACTGGTTTAAGTGATCAGAAACTGGTTTAAACCTGTAGCAGAACAGACATGCCACCAAACATGCATGCAAACCAGTTTCAAAATGGCTAAAACTGGTTTGGCATAAACCTGGTTGAATGTAGTATCAGATTTAACTGATTTGGCTCAAACTGGTTTATGCGATGTCTGTCCCAGATCCCTTGCTGGTTTAAGTTAAACCAGGGACCCCCAGCATGCTTTGTGGACTGGACTGTCTGCTCCAGCTCATCCAGGCTGGTTCTGCCCTTCTGCTACCAGCCAGAGCAGGAACAGGAAGGGGCAGAGGTCTGGCCAAGGAGGGGTTTAATTCCACCCCCCTCTATTGCACTGGGCTGTGTTTGCTGGGTACTCCTCTCTCACTGCTGCAGCAGTGGGGCATCATGACCCCTGAGGCAGAGTGGGGCAGGGAGGAGAGTTAATTTTCCCTCTACCCTCACTGGCAGCTGGCTCTGCCCACCATCACTACTGTGCTCCCTGCTTCTCCCACAGGGGCCCTACCTGGTCATACTGCCTCCCTGCTGCTGCAGCAGGAGGCAGAAAGGACCTTGTTGGGGGAGCAGCCTTTGTCATAATGTGGGGGAGCACAAGCCATTTCCCAGTGAGGGCGCTGTGCTGAGGAGCCAGCAGAAATATGATGGGCTGAATGTGGCAGCACTGGGGTCCAGAGTAGGTCAGAGCCCTGCAAGCCCCCATAGCACTGTTGTACTCTGCCTGCCCCATAGGGCAGCCCCTCTGGGAAGGGGCTTATGCTCTGGGAAGCTGTGATAGGCTGCTGCCTATCATGATCACTCATTGCTTGCCACTACAGCTGCTGGGCAGAGGTGAAATTGGTGCCCAGCCTCAGCCACCTGTTCTGTGCTCATGGCAAGTCCCCTCCTAGCAAGAGGGTGGGTATTCAGCTGCTGTCCCTAAACACAGGTAGAGTGGTGGCTGCAGCCAGGCCAGGCAGATGACACTGATGCCAGTGATTGAATAATCAAGCACAGGGAGGCTTCTGGCATCACATCAGGACTTGCCTGGCCCAGCTGCTGCTGCTCTATGCTTGGCACCAGACCCCTCCTGGAAGGAGGGGGCTTATTTAGCCACTGGTCCCAAGCACAGCCAAGCAGTGGCTGCAGCCAGGCAGGGAAAACCCTACTGCAGTGCCAGTGGCCTTTCTGTGCTTGGGGAAAGCCCCCTTCCAGCAAGGGCGGGCTTATTCAGCCACTGGTACCAGAGTGGGGTTTTTCCAGCCTGGCCAGCACTCCTCTGTGCTCACAGACAGCAGTTCAATAAATACCCTCTTGTGTGCAGGGATCTTGCTCTGAGCACAGCACTGAGTGGCCAGCATCAGGGCCGACCCCCATTGAGTAGCTGGAGCAGTGAGTGATGGGAAGCAGCCTGTCATGGTTTCCCAGAGCACGAATCCCTTCCTGCCAGTGGCCGCTCTGCAGGACTGGTGCTACAGGGAGCTTGCAGAGCTCTGACTCACTGTGGACCCTCATGCTGCTGCGTGCAGCTCACTGCAGCTCTGCCGGGCCCACAGTGCAGCACCCCCACCAGGAAGGGGTTCATACTCCCCCACATTATGACAGGCTGCTGCCCCCAACAGGGCTCTGCCCCCTTCCACTGCAGTAGCAGGGAGGAAGTACGGCCAGATGCCAGACAGCAGAGCCCCTTGGGGTGGGGGGGCAGGGGCAGGGCTTGTTCCTACTCCTCTCATTGTCCAGCAGAGGGGACAGCAGGGAGCCTGTTCTGAGGCAGGGAGCATGGCAGCAATGGCAGGCAGACCTGGCTGCCAGTGAGAGTAGTGGGGGGCCTACCTAACTCTCCTCCCTGCCTACCTTTGCCTCAGGAACCATGGTGCCCCACTGCTGCAGCAGCAAGGGGGTAATGTCAGGTAGACCCAGCTCGGGTTCCAACCAGAATAGAGAGGGAGGAATTAAACAACTCCCTGGCCGGTTCAGGTCAGACTGGGCGCACCCTTCCCCGCACAGCCTCTCTGCAGCTGAGGGTACACTCTAGCACCCTCCGGCTCCTTGACTTAGCAACTGCAAGCATATGCCTGTATTGCCTCAGTCTAGAGAGAATGTTTGTCCTATTACAAACTGGTTCAGCCTAGGCAAGTTAGACAGACCTGCAAAAGTTGAATCAATTCAGGCTCTGGCTTTTTGAATGTCTGTTCCTATGGCTGTACTTTCCTTGGACTGGCTTGACAGTTGCAGGCTGCATTGTGTTTCCTATGAAAAGGTGGTGCTTGGTTCTGACTTTGAATCAGTTATTTTGGATTGACTAGCCAGATCATGTTTCAGCATAAGTCAAAATTTTGCAAATCATATAGCAGAAATTAACATAATTAGATATCCTCTTTGGTTGTGTAATAGAACATGTGACATCTTTGTTCTACAGGCTGTAGAACAAAATATAAATGTTTTACCATTGAGAGTACATTTGGTGGCATGTCAGGTAACTCTGAATGGTTTCACAATAATGGAAATTTCATTAAAATGTTTTATTTTCAAGCACCTACTTGAACACCTTCAAAAGACATCTGGATGTTTATCTTGCTGGGATCCTATGATCCCTACTGACTTCCTGCTCCTGGGGCAGGGGGCTGTACTCGATGATCTTCTGAGGTCCCTTACAGCCCTAACACCTATGAAATCTATGTCTGTGTTCTAAAAATACCATGGCCAAATTGATAGCCGTATGAATACATCATAATAAATTTCTCTATCTGCTATCCTGCCACTGGAATAGCAAATTAGTGCTAGTTTTCATCTGTATTGCATCTGCCACATCACTGTAAACTGCTTACTACTATGAAGTGGCATATTGCTAGTTTCACATCTTTTGGTTACTATTTTTTAATGAGAATTCTTATTTTTGCACTTAAATTGCAATACTGATTAAATAAATATAGTATCACCTCCTCTTTCTATGTCTGAATCTACTCTGACAATAGCAACTTGAAATTTCTGCCAACTGACTGTAGTGGTTAACAAATCCCTAGTTTCTGCATCATCCATCCTTTTTTCTCACAGTGATTTCTGTAGCCTTTTCCACTGTACTAAACGAATCCTTCGAGCTGTAGGCAACAATTTATATCTTGAATATCAGAGGGCATGTACAGACATTACACTTAGACCATTTTAAGTGAGTCAGTCTAAACCCATAACTGTGCAGAAGTTTACTGCACAAAGACTGGTTTTAAATGGTACAAGTTTTTTAAGATGGATCTCAATTCAGATCAATTTAACTTAGCTCACTGTATTTAGAATCTGTACTGTTTCCCTAGTGACTGAACTTCAATCGCAGTCCTCTTGCATCCCATCCTCCTTTGTGGCTCTTCACCCTTCACTCACAGGGAGGCATACTTGTAGTCATCCCACACTTGGCTGCTCCAGCTGAGTGCCCAATAGACCCCACCCCTAAGCTGTCTACCATGGCAGGAAATGGGTAACATAGTAACATAGTAACTAGGGTCAGAAGGGGCCTAGAGCAGGCCATCTAGTCTGACCCCCTGCCAATGGCAGGAACGAGTGCCGGGGTCACAGGACCCCAGCCAAG
>JAGPOW010003642.1:45545596-45592093 GCA_030014935.1 Caiman crocodilus
GGTCCTAGTTACCCCTGGTGGTGCCCTGGAAAAAAGAGCCTGCCCTATTTCCTGCTGATCACCCCTCAGCAGCTTATAGGCAGCCACCAGGTCCCCCCTGGGTAGAATGGGACACAGAAGCACATGCCATTCATGAGAGAGGGTACTTGCCCTGGGGCTCTTCTTGAAGCCTCAGGAAGGAGTGGTGGGGAGGTCCATGGTAACATGGCAGGGATTGGGGTGTGGTTGCTTGTGCGTAGCAGCTGATCAGGGGTGGGTCAGGCGCTTGGCTTCAATCAGCAGACTTTGGCAACCAGAGGAGCCTGCAGGGCACACTGGGAGGTATACAGGAGCAACCTTTGCCTACAGGCCTTGGCCAGCACAAAGGAAGAATGTGTATACTGTTCACTCCTGATTTAAACTAAGCCACATTCAGAAAACTATATAATTTAGTTCCATTCCTCTCCCAGCTTTTTAAATGTCTATATGCGCCCTTATTGTCAGCTACACTGTGTAAAGGCTGGCTTGTCATGTTCCATTTATTTGGAGTATGTACATTGATTTACCCCTTAATTAAATTAAAGAATGAAAAGTACAAACTTGATGCTTAGTATTGGTTATGGCAACTTCATCTTTGGGAACAATACTAAGAGTATTGTAGCATCATTATTTACCTTGGTATTCACAGTGTCGGTACCCATTGTAAGGTATGTATTAATTTCATGGAAGTATATACTTTGCTGTCATGAATACATAATGGCTATACCCTGCTTCATCATTTACATATAAGCTCTTAACCTGTTGTTATATGTTGGCTGTTTTAAAATATTAATGACCCAGACACAAATGTAGCTGTTTTGCACTTTCTGCTTTTCTTCATTTTGAGTATTTCTTATGACATGCCAGAATAACTTTTACAAAGATACATGAACACTGCAAAATATAGTGCATGCATTGTAATTGCAGGAGACTACATAGAATTTTCAAGCATTTATTACAAGCTATTTCCTTACTATTTTGCTCAATATTTCTTGTTACAGATTTTATTTCCATAATAACTTTTCTTAGTGTCTGTCTGTCTTTCACACGTTAATGGAATATGACAGTAGTGGTTAAGCCTGCATAGTGATAATTATCTCCAGCATCACACTTAGTTCTTTCTTTATACTCCTATAACAGCAGTCATTCTGTTCTTTTACAAAGGTACACATTTATCTTTGCCAAACCACCTTTGTAGCTGGAATAACTTAGCAGCAACACAACCCAGATATTGATCAGACATTCTGATTAGAAACAAAGAAATCATTAAATAATATAAATTCTCCAAAAAAGTAGTAAATATGGAGTCATCATCAAGTAAATATGTACTAGTATAATGTCTGAAGGCACACTGCTATTCAACTTTTTCACCAAGGATCTGAAAATAGATATATAATTACTAGTGATAAATAGGTGGATAGCACAAAGATCAGAGTGCTAAATAATGACAAAAACAGGGCAGTTATACATAGTCATCTGAATCACTTTTTACACTGGGTTCTTTTAAATAAAACATGTTTTTAGACAGCTACTGATCTTACATATTTAAGAACAAGGAATGGATGCCACACCATCAGAATGCAGAATTAAAGTGTCACTAAAGAGGATCCAGAGGCCATCATGGAACAAAAATTTAACATGAGCTTTCAATGTGATGCTCGGTGCAAATACCTATTTGGTCTTAAAATATGAAAAAAAAGAGGAAATAAGACTAGGGAAGGTGGTTTTACCTTTGCCAATATATATATTGGTGTATATGAATGCTACAAAGAGTTCTGGTGCTCATTTTAGAAAACGTATGTTGAGAACTTGGAGAGGAGACAAAAATGTATTTGAAACCTAAATAAATAACTTAATCTGTTCAATTTATGAAAAAGAACCTTGACCAATAACCTAATTACAGTGTATCTTCACAAAGAGAAAATACCAAGTACTAACATCTCTTTAATCTATTGGATAAAGACATAACGAGAACCAGATACCTAGAAACCACTGCAAGACAAATCAAAATTAAGAAATAAGGCATACATTAACAATAATGTTTTAGGCATTTGAACAAAATATCAAGAATAAAGGCAGATTCTCCATCCCCTGGTGCCCCTATATCAAGACTAGATGCCTTTCTGGAATACCAGCAAAAATATTGGGCTTATAATAGTGGGAACTGGATAATATGTAAAGGCATGTGATATATAGAGGGTCAGATTAGGCAGAAGGTCTAATGGTCTCTTCTGGTATTACTCGCAATGTAGTTCCATGAATCCTGAGAAGGTGGTCTATACACTGTACCTGTATAGATTTCCGCTTCAGTCTTTAATAGATCTGGGGCAATTTGCATTGCCCCTCAGAGGAAAGACAATGAATGAATGCATGCAGTCACGTGCAACTGTGTGTCTGTGGACAAAGTTACTCTGCTGCTACTGTACACAAGAGTCTCAAAATGCTGATGGTAAATGAAGTCAGTTGGACAGTTTTGTCTTGTCACATCAAAATCAACACAGCTTCAGCACATAAATAGTTTGCCACAAATCAAGTGAGACTATAATGTGACAGTTCTCTGTGCTCTCAGCATTCATTAATGCTTATTGTTGTAAGAAAGAGTCAAATCTGATCCATTTACTGCTTATTGGTACTGAGTGGACATCATAGCATTTCTTATTCAGGTTCATTGTGTACACTGCTGGATAACTCCATCTCACTGCCTTTAATGTAATCTGTCCTGAATATAACACATGTGCAAAAGGAATTGATTGGTCAATACATCATGCCTACATGGGATGGCTGAGCTTGATCTTGGCAGTGCTGCTTGCACACTTCCATCTGTCTTTATGGCAGAAGTGCATATACAGTAGCAAAAAACATATCAGGCTAGATCCAATAAAGGATTCATTCTCATAGTGGGCATTAAAAAAATTTAGGCAGATGAATCAAGAATTGTAATCATTAAAACCCCTGCTCATATTCTTGGAGGCACTATAGCCCTTAGGTACCTTCCTTCTTGAACCAAAAATCCCTGGACACTCAAGATTTATGCTTCTACATCTGCACAAAACTGACTCAGTCAGAGTAGTTGCTAGATGCTCTGAGAATGTCAACATGCAGCATACCTGATATATAACTATAAGATCAGGCCCCTTAAAATTTGGGGTTTGGATATTCTTCATTTAAATATAAACAGTAATAGACCTAATATCTATCTTTCATTTAATAGTCTAGTGGTTAGAGCACTTACCGTGGAAGCAGAAAACATAGATGTAATGCTCTCCTCAGCAAATATATATTTCCCACCAACTATAGGAAAGTCTTAACCACTAGGAGTAAAATCATATTGCTTCTGACTTCCTCTAGCCCCATGAATCTTGTATTACTTTCTACATGGTGGCATAGTCTCCTGCACCATATTTTCACTTCTAATCTCCTAGTTAGGCTCCTAGAGATGGGAGATGTTGCTTTGAATCCCCCTCAAACTAGAACCCAGGTCTACTACTTGCTTGATGAGAGCTGTGATGCTGTGGTATTATATAAATGGTGGACAGTAGTGGCCCTACCTGATGTGTTTTTACATGAATGAGTCCTGATCAGGTCTTTTAAAATAAGTTCATAGATTCTTACTTTCAGAAGTGAGTTCTGGATCCCAGATGGATGGAATCTGCCTTGCAGTCTTGTCTGGGATGGGAGTTTAGACACATCATTGTACTTGGCTTTTCGTTCTTTTTTTTTTCACATGGTTCCTTGCGAAGCATACAAGTCTTTTGAAGCAACTAACACCCTCTCCCTCTCTCTCTTTCTTTTTCTCTCTGCATGTGGGTTGGGTCAGGCATCTGAAAGTTAGGTGCTGTAGTATACAACTTATAGACACCTACATTCTTTATTATCTTTACTCAGAATACTTAGAGCAGGATTTCTGCACTGTACTGGAAGATGTAATATGAAAATAAGTCAAACCATGGCTAATATGAATCTATACTTAGAATCTTTGTAATCAACTAAATATCCCATAATAGTGAAAAAAATATAAGTACAATGCAAAATTTGCCTGAAACTTTAAAGTGTGTGCAGCGACTTCATACACTGGGCAGAACAATGAGCATTCCACTAGAAGTCATACAGCTTGTATTTAAAATGGATCCAAACTGGTGATGCAGCAAGACCATCCAGAATAATATGGTGCAGCTCTTCTCATTGCTATTCTTCTTTTTCTCCTTGGAGAGAAATTTAAAATGGGTCCTGAAATATACAATCAAGCTATAAAGCATGTAAAGCAATATCAACATTTCCCAGAAGCTCTATTTATTGCATTACCAAATTTCTTATTCATGAACTTTCCTCTAATTGCGTTAGTTTCAAAGTATATTATTTTTATTGATGGTAATAGTGTATGAAAGTAATTATATTAGCAATTTTAGTATATTAGCAAAATAATGCTAATTTGTGATAATGATAAAATATAGAATTCTAAAATGCAGAACAAGTATAATTTTAATTTCTAGACTTATTCTTTAACACTTTATAACATTCCTCTAGGACCCAGATCTCCACTACTTGGGTGCTCCAACCTCCAGTTTAATTCAGTGAGAACTTGGGGTTTATAACAGAGGATAGGGAGGTTTTTAAATTCCTATATATTGTATTTATAAGTTAAATTAATTTTAGGTTGTTGTTTGTCAGAAAGTTCTGTATGGAAACCATAAAAGCTAAAATGAGTGGGCCAGTTTTTGAGAAGAATGGTAGGTGGAGGTGATATAGGCAAAATGAATGTATTCAATTTATAGGCTGCCCTTCCCAAACAAGGCTCAGGGTGGCTTACAGTAAGAGACCAAAATAACTTGTAAAACAGGAGAGTTAACAGGAAATCAAAACAACTTAAAAGGCAACTAGAGTTTCCCCTAATACAGAAACTCCCAATATCCCACCTAGCTCAGTTTGCTAAATGCCTGCCCAAATAGAAAGGTTTTATAATGCTTCTGAAAGATGTTTAACCCAGGTTCTTGTGGGCCTCGAAGGCAAGGGAATTCCATAGCTGAGGATAGGCTGCTGAGAACAACCTCCCATGTGTTTTGGCCCAAGAGACTTGATGCACTGTTGGTACTTGCAAGAAGCTACTTTCAGCTAACCTCGGGGATCATGACAAAGGACAAAGGAGTAGGTCATTTCTGAGGTACGTAATGCCCAGCCTATTTTGTTACACCTTATACTGTGAGCCACACACATGTTGAACAGTGTTAGTGCTAGCTCAAGTTTGGAGCAGACACATGTTCAGGGCAGCAGGTTCTTGGAGTGCTGAAAGGTAAGAAGTGCTGACCCCATTCCAGGCTTCCACCCTTCCTCCATAACTCTCCCTGCTTCGCCTTGCTCCTTGGGTTCCCCCCACCTCTCTACCACTTGTGGCTGCCAATGCTATCTGACCCAGGGGAGGAGGCAAGAAAGGGTTAACCTGCCAATCTGGCCCCCACCTCCACTAGGTTGCTGCTGTTCTCTGAGCTGAGCCCATCACTGCCCACCCACAGACCCTGTACTTGCCAGTGCCCTCACTCCCAAGCTATAGACCCCTGCCCTCTGGGCCATGTTGGTGCCCCTTGTTGTGGACCAGTAGGGGGTGCTCCTGCATTGAGCCATCCATCTCACTGCACCCGACCACCTTCCAGGTTCTGAGTGCCTCCCTGGGGGCACCTCACATCTGGCCAACCCCCTTCCTGGAGCACACCCACTAGCCTGGGGGTAATACTACCACCACCCAGGGATGGCCTTGATTCTGGCTCTGTACCCCCTGGGAAATACAGACCTAGTAGCCCTCAAGGGTACATGACTCCCTTCAAGAACTTGGGATGCTTCTTTCAATTGGAAGCACAAGTAGTGGTCTCCCTTAGTCTGCTGAACCAAGGGCACCCCAAGGCATAATATAGGCCCACTCCCAATAAGTCTCCCATGCTAGGTACAAAGGAGAACTTTATTAATTACAAGGGGTAGGGTTGGAATAGGTTACACAGTTGAGTAGTATCAGAGAAATCCCTTAGAGCAAACTGGCATGGCTGAGTAGCCTTTGATCACGCATCTGTGTCACTGCAAGCTAGATTTCTACTTAGATCTCAGGTAACTTACTCACAACTGTCATCCAGAGGCAAGTGGAGATTCTCTCTAGAGGCAAGCAGTTCCTTGATCATGAGTTTTGAGAGAGAGAGCAAGTTTCAGATGGTCCAGCTCCTTTCTCTCTGAGTTTTCCTCATGGGTGCTTCCCCCTCCTCCTAGGCAGTCCTTAACTTATATAGCCCTTATGACCTCATTTACCTGGCTCAATGGAAGCCAATACCTGTTGGCTGTCAGCCAACCAATTTGAAATGCATCACTCATTGCTGGGCATACTGGCAGTCCCTAGCTCACCAGGGAGCCCAAGCCCCTCACCCTGGTATGGGATGCCAGTCACGTAGGCAGAGGGAGCAGGTTTCCCCCCCTCCCTCAGGACTGTATTCAGCTCAGGTTACCTAAAGAGATAAGGTAGGGTGTGTACCTTCTGCAGGGCCCATCCTAACCAAATTGTCACAGAGCAGAGTTTTTTGGGAGAAACAGAGTTGACCTTCTGCCACACCCCTCACTCTCAACTTGCAGCCGCCTGACCCCCAGGCTGTAGTGTGGTGGCTGCAGTGACTCTGGCTCATGCGTGCAGCACTACAGTGTGTCCAGCCCTGGCATGGGCTGGAGGGAGGAGGAGGAGAAACCCTTGACACCCTCTACTCTGGACTAGGATTTCCTCACTGTGCCAAGCAGCATAGTCATGGTGCCACCCAGCACCTGAGCAGTGTCTTCCGGGCGCCCCATCCCTGTGAGCATAGGTACCAGCCCTGGTGCTGCCAACCTAGCCATGCCTCCCCACACCTTCCCCTGCTGGAGAAGCAGTTGCCTTCACCTCTGCCTTCATGCAACCTTGATGCCTGGCCACCTTCCTTCAGTGCCAGTAGACACCACCCCCTGCTCACACACCCATCCCCTCCACATCCATCTGGACACACACAGACACCTCTCCCCCCAACCCCTGAACCTCCAGCCCGCACACCCCATACATTTACTGGCATCCAGCTGCTAGGGCTCCTCCCACGACCCTGTCTGGATACATACTGGCCATGTATGTGTGTGCATGGAGATGCAAGTGCACCCAATGCTTCTATAGATTCATAGATGTAGGGTCAGAAGGGACATAAGTAGATCTTCAAGTCTGACACCCTGCTCTGGGCAGAAGAGAATACTGAACTTATATGACCCCAGCTATGTAATTATGAAGCCTCCTCTTAAAGACCCCCAAGGTAGGAGCCAGAATCACTTCCCTTGGAAGTTGGTTCCAGATCCTAGCCACCCTGACTGTGAAGTAGCGCCTTCTAATGCCCAGCCTGAACCTACTCTTAAACAACTTCTGGCCAACTCTGAAACAACTTATTCCTTGTTACTCTGGGAGGTGCTTGGCTGGTCCCCCCAGTAAATTTATAGTTGGCCACCAGGTACACTCTCAGCCTTATCTTGTGAAGGTCCCATAGCCTATCTTCGTAGTGTCTGCCCTGCTGTCCCCAGATCATGCGAGTAGCCCTCCACAGGACCCGCTCAATGCTGGCCACATCCCTCCTGAAGTGTGGCACCCAGAACTGGATGCAATACTCCAACTGTGGCCTGACCAGTGTCTCATAAAGGGGGAGGGTTACCTCCTTGGCCCTGCTTGTGATGCATCTATGGATGCATCACAAGGTGAGGTTAGCCTTACTGACCACGTCCTCACATTGGTGGTCCATGTTAATTTTGGAATTGATAACGACTCCAAGATCTTTTTCTGCCACTGTGCTTTTGAGAAGGGAGTTCCTCAGCCTATACGTATGCTGCTGGTTCTTACAATTTGTGACCCATCTGACTGTGTAGGCATCAGTGCCACAGTTGCCTAACTTTTTAATGAGAATGATGTGGGAGACAGTGTCAAAGGCCTTCCTGAAGTTCAGAAAGACCACATCCACCGTGACACCTGTATCCAATGATTTTGTGACCTGATCACAGAAGGCAATCAGGTTGGTCTGACAGGACCCGCCCCTAATGAAACCATGCTGGTTGCCCCTGAGCATCATCCCCCCTACTGGTCCTTCACAGATGTACTCCTGGATAATCTCAAAGAGTTTCCCCAGGTTCGAAGTAAGACTAATGGGCCTATAGTTGCCCAGGTCCTCCCTTCTTCCCTTTTTTGAAAATGGGGACCACATTGGCCTTCCTCCAGTCATCTGGCAACTGGCCAGAGTACCACGAGTACTCATAAAGCCATGCCAGGAGGCCCTTGATAACCCCTGCCAATTCCCTCTGGACCCTGTGGTGGAGAGCATCTGGACCTGCTGACTTGAAAACATCAAACCCTCCAGAAGTTCCCTAACTCAATCGACCCTGACCCTAGGCCTGGCAGAGTTTCTCTTGAGTCTATCCTGAACCTTAGTGGGGGAGTCCTGGTCTTTTCACAAAAAAATGGAGGCAAAGAAATTGTTCAAAAGGTCTGCCTTTTCCTCTGCTCCAACCACAAGATTGCCAAATGTATCCTGCAGGGGCCCAGTGTTACCCGGTGCTGCACTTGGGCAGTAGTAGCCAGCAGCACACTTATAACATGGGAAACTCCCTTCTTGAGAGCATGGAGGAAGAAAGTGATCTTGGAGTCATCACTGATTCCAAGATGAACATGGGCCAACAATGCGAGGTCACTGTCAGCAGGGCTAATCAGACCCTATTGTGCACCCACAGGTGCGTCTCAGGTAGGTCCAAGGAGGTAGTCCTCCCCCTCTACGTGACACTGGTCAGGCCACAGCTGGAGTACTGTGTCCAGTTCTGGGCACCCCACTTCAAGAGGGATGTGAACAACATTGAAAGGGTCCATAGGAGGGCCACCTGCATGATCCAGGGACAGCAGGGCAGACACTACAATGAGAGGAACCTGAACTTGTTCAGCCTTCACAAGAGAAGGCTGAGGGGAAACCTTGTAACCTTCTATAAACTTACTAGGGGGGGCCAGAAGGGTTTGAAGGAAACCTTGTTACCCCTAGTGCCCTCCGGGATAACAAGGAATAACAGCCACAAGTTGTTGGAGAGTAGGTTTAGATTAGACATCCATAAGACCTACTTCACAGTCAGGGTGGTTAGGATCTGGAACCAACTTCCAAGGGAAGTGGTGCTGGCTCCTACCCTGGGGGTCTTTAAGAAATGGCTCAATGCCTACCTGGCTGGGGTCATTTAGGCCCAGTTTTCCTCCTGCCCAGGCACGGGGTCAGACTTGAAGATCTACAAGGTCCCTTGTGACCCTACTTCTATGATTCTATGATTCAAGCCTAAATTGCTGCCTCCCCTCCCGCCCACACCCTACTCACAGAGAGGTGCTCTAACACTTGCCCCATGGCCAGCTGCTTCAGCCAAGTGCCCAGAAGTCTCTGCCCTCAAGCTCTTCCAGAGCTCTGAGGGAGCAGAGCAGGTGCCTGTCCCATTTCTTGCAGAGAGATGCTTCCCCTCCCTCCCTGGCAATGTGTCCCAGCACCCCTGCACTGCATGCTGTCCACCAACACCACTGCTAGGCCCCCAGTCTCTGCTGTGCTGGGTGGAGAACAGGGAAGGGCTCCCAGTCCTGGGTGGAGAAAGGGTCCGGATATGGCACAGATAATGCGATACCATGGCAGCGTGTGGGCAGGCTGGGATATGGAAGCATGTGCAACTCATGACAGAGGGCACTCATTCTGCAGCTGTTCTGGAATCTTGTGGCTGGGTATGGGGGAGGGTCCACAGTAACATGGCAGGAGTTTGGGGCATGCCTGTCTGTGCCCAGCACCCATTCAGAGGTAGTCTGGGTGGTCAGCTGCAATCACCAGTCTCTAGCTGCCTGGGGAGTCCACAGGGCATGCTAGAAAGTGTGCAGAAGTGTCCCCAACATCCTGGCCTTGGCCAATGCAGGTAGCCTGCATTGGCATTCCTCCCCCCGCCCCCAGCTAAAGGGCAAACATTTGTACTGTTCATCACTGATCTAACCTAAGCCACTTAAAGAAAACCACGTAAGTTAGATTGCTTCCTTATTGGACTTTTTGAAAGTATGTATTAGCCTAAGTCTAAGAGGACTGGATAAGACAGGAAATTAAGATACTATAGTTGGTACCATCAGCATACTGTTGTTTCTTCACTTCAATGCAATCTCACTCAGAGTCCTCATATCCGCATTGGACAGGAAGGTCAACAAAATGTAAGGAATCCCATAGAAAAGGTCCAGAAGGGATGAGGAGCAAGTGCCCACCATCTGGGACCTCTCTGCTAGGAAAGTGTAGAGTCAATTTAGACTTGTCATATGAATACCTGCTATATCATGTCACTGGTTTATCTGCACCTTATGATCAACTGTATTAAGAGGTCCTATAAGCTTTATTAAGATAAGAAGGGCACAGTTGCCTCTGTCAATGTCCAGGTGAAAATTTTTGACCAATGCCTATGGCTTGGTGAACACCACAAGCTACAAATAACAGAAGTCCAAAAAGAAGTGACTGAAGTGACTTAAACTAAGTCTGCTGGGGGATGGGGGGACTACTGCCACTGCTGGCCCACTGAGCAACCCTTGCAAAGCCAGCAGGCCAAGGCATTTAAGGGATCCCACTGCTGCCCTAGCCCTGGAATGAACTATAGGCAAGGCAAGGGCCCCCAAGGAAACACTAGCATGCCTATACACAAATGCCAGGAGCTTGGAGAATAAACAGGAGGAACTTGTCCTCCTGCTAAATGCAAATAACTATGATGTCGTAGGGATAATGGAGACCTGGTGGGACTCCACCCATGACTGGAACACAGGTGTAGATGGCTATACCCAGTAAAGGAGGGATTGAGTGGACAAAAGGGGTTTGGGTGTAGCTCTCTATGTCAAGGATAGCTACGCATCCCTGCAAGCTGACATTAGCACCCGCGGTGGACGACTTGAGACCCTCTGAGTTAAAATCTGTGGAGAACATGGCACAGGGGATACTATGGTGGGAGTCTATTACAGACCCCCTACCCAGGGTCAAGACCTTGACCAGGAATTTGCCAGGGAATTGGCTGAGGCTGCATGCTCCCAGAGTATAGTTGTCATGGCAGACTTTAACTACCCAGACATCTCATATGAGGAGTGCTCAGCCAAATCTGAGTGTTTGCAAAGCTTTCTCTCATGTGTAGATGACCTCTATCTGATGCAGGAAGTTTACAGCTCAATGAGAGGTAAAGCACTGCTCGACTTGGTAGTGGCAACCACAGACAACTTAATCAGCAAGCTAATGATCAAAGGGAAACTGGGTACCAGTGACCACAAGCTGATGACCTTCACCATTCGTCATAAGGCTGACAAGTCAGTCAGTAATACAGAAGTCCTTGACTTTAGGAAAGCTGACTTTGACAAGCTAAGGAGGTTTGTCAGTGAGGTCCTGAAGGGCCACAACCCAAAGGGGAGGGGAGTTCAGGATGAGTGGTTGCTCCTCAAGCGAGCAATCCTGAACACACAAGCAAAGTCTATCCCATCTGGGAGGAAAGGCAGCAAAAGGGTACAGCAGCCCCCTTGGCTCTTCAGGGACCTAGCAGACCTCCTGCATCTTAAAAGGAAGACCGACAAAGGATGGAGGACTGGAGCCACCACCAAGGAGGAATACACTGCACTGGTCCAAACCTGCAGAGAATGAACCAGAAAAGCCAAGGCTACGATGGAACTCCCACTAGCTACAAATATCAAAGACAATAAAATGTCCTTTTTTAGACATGTAGGGAGATAGAGGAAAAACAAGGGCAACATTGGACTCCTGCTAAACCAGATGGGATCCAATGTCCCACGGGATGCCCAGGATGCCTAGGAAAAAGCAAACTTGCTAAATGGGTATTTTGCATCAGTCTATCACCCCTGCCCACTGCAGGACAGGGAGGCCCAGGTGAGGGATATTCCTTACCCTCCATCAACGATGATCTGGTGAAGAAACACCTTGACAAGCTGGATACCTTCAAGTCAGCCGGCCCTGACAGTTTACATTCCAGCATACTCAAGGAGCTGGCTAGTATCATAGCTCAGCCCCTGGCTTGGATCTTTGAGAGCTCCTGGTGCTCTGGTGAAGTGCTTGAAGATTGGAAGAAGGCCAATGTGGTGCCTATCTTCAAGAAAGGGAGGAAAGTGGATCTGGCAAACTACAGGCCCATCAGCCTGACCTCTGTCCCAGGGAAGGTCTTGGAGAAGATTACCAAAGAGGCTATCCTTAACAGACTAGCTGATGGCAATATCTTGAGGGATACCCAGCACAGCTTTGTTGTGGGTAGGTCTTGCTTGACCAATCTCATTTCCTTTTATGACTAGGTGACCTATCACCTGGACAAGGGGGAAGAGATTGATGTCATATATCTTGACTTCAAAAAAGCCTTTGATCTTATATCCCATAATCATCTCTTGGCAAAACTGGCTAACTGTGGCCTCAACCTCACCATGATCCACTGGCTGGAGAACTGGCTCTGCAATAGGACCCAGAGAGTGGTGGTTGATGGAAGTCAATCGTCATGGTGCACTGTGATCAGTGGGGTCCCTCAAGGCTCTGTCCTAGGGCCTATAGTTTTTAACATTTTCATCAGTGATGTAGACATTGGTGTCAGAAGTGGACTGGCCAAGTTTGCCGATGACACCAAACTCTGGGGTAAAGCATCCACACCTGAGGACAGGAGGGTGATCCAGGAAGATCTTGACAGGTTCATGAAATGGGTGGACAAAGACCTGATGGTGTTTAACACTGAAAAATGCAAGGTTCTCCACCTTGGGAAGAAAAACCTGCAGCATGCTTATAGGCTCGGTAGTGCTACATTGGTTAGCACTACAGATGAAAAGGACTTGGGGGTCATGATTGACCACAAGATGAACATGAACCTTCAATGTGATGCTGCAGCTAGTAAAGCGAGCAGAATGCTGGCTTGCATCCATAGATGCTTCTCAAGCATATTCCAGGACAGCATTCTTCCATTGTACTTGGCCTTTGTGAGGCTGCAGTTGGAGTACTGCATCCAGTTTTAGGCTTCACAATTCAAAAAGGATGTGGAGAAGCTTAAGAGAGTTCAGAGGAAAACCATGTGCATGATCAGAGGTCAGAAAAACAGATGATGAGAGGCTGAGAGCCATAGGACTCTTCAGCCTGGAAAAGCACAGGCTCAGGGGCAATCTGGTGGTCACCTATAAATTTATCAGGGGTGTTCACCAGGATCTGGGGGAATGTCTGTTCACCAGAACACCCCAAGGGAGGACAAGATTGAATGGTCACAAACTCCTCCGCGACTGATTCAGGCTGAACATAAGGAAGAACTTCTTTACTATCCAAACCCCAAAGGTTTGGAATAGACTGCCACCGGAAGTGGTTCAAGCACCCACTTTGAATGCCTTCAAGATACATTTGGATGTTTATCTTTCTGCGATTCTATGATCCTTGCTGTCTTCCTGCCCCTGGGGCAGAGAGCTGTACTTGATGATCCTCCAGCCCAAGTGTCTATGAAAAAAACCCTAAAAAGTGCAGGATCATTGTTAAGTTGCTTACAACTGAAGACATCCCCTTGACAATACAACCTGAGCTAATAAGGATATCAAATATATGTCGAAGAAATTCATTGTTAAAGTTGGAAAATATTAATTTTCCATTTCAAGAACAAGAAGTACTGTATTTTCAGTAAACTGTTAGGCTGAGGTTTGCTGTTCCGTTTAGACTGGAAAATTTAAATCACAGGAAGAAAAGGAGCAAGAAAAAATACATATAAATATACAAGACATAGCATCCAGAATAGCTGTGGAGGCATTAGACCTAAAAATAGGATACCTCATGGTAGGATGTTGATTACAGCAACAAGGTCAGAGATTAAACTTCTGTGGAGCCTTTTAATCTAATCACCAACAATCTATATTAGACTCGAGGAGGGGCAGATCTGAAGCTGAAAATAACTGAGATTAGGCCTAGAAACAGCCAGTAAAGCAATTAATCACACATGAAGTACTAAAATGAACCATGAATGAGGAAAAGGAGGGACATAGCTCTGATCCCACAGTGTGAAACCTGAACTGATATCCATCCAGCTAATGAAAACAGGACTCCATTCTTCCAGAGTTCTTAAAATAACTAAATCAAAATATTTTAGATAAATAAGGGGAGATATAAGTCTACAGGTTTTTGAATAAGAAAAAGATTTTTTTTTCTTTTGAGAAGAAAAAAAAGCATATATGTAATTCAAAAACAGTTCAGCATCCAGAGAGGAGTATAATCATATGGCCTGGGTCTGCAGTTATGAGGTACGGAAAGCCAAGGCAGGCATGGAGATCAAGCTGGCAACTAACATAAAAAACAGCAAACAGTCCTTCTATAGGTACATAGGGAGCAAGAAGAAAAAAATCAAGCTCCACTATGGGGCCCCTACTGAATTTGGGAGTGGCATCCCACCACTGATCCCCGCAAAAAGGCTGAGCTCCTAAATACTTTACATCAGTGTTCCTGAAATCAGATGGGAGCTGCTCACCTGTTCAGAGGCCCATGGAATATGTGGAAGACAGCAGTCCACATGGAATCAGTCCTGAACAGGTGAGGATATTCTTAGAACATTTGGATGTGTTCAAGTCTGCTGGGCCAGATGACCTACATCCAAGAATCCTGAAAGAAATGGCTGATCTCATAGCAGGGCCTCTGGCAAAGCTGTTCAAAGAGACATGGAACTCAGGAGTGGTCCCAAATGACTGGAAGAGGGCTAACATAATATTCATTTTTAAGAAAGGGAAGAGGGACAACCCTGCAAACTACAGATCAGTCAGTCTAACCTTGGTCCTGGGAAAAATCTTTGAAAAAATCATCAAGAGGCCATTAACCACAAGCTTGTAACTGGTGGGATATTGTGATGGGAATGCTGATACGAGCTGAAACTTACCCCCAGTGCTAGAGCAGGGTGAAAAGCAGCAGCCACACAAAGCCATGGAAGATCAAAGTCATGGCAACAGAGATGCCGCTGACAGAAGACAAGAGTGGAAGGAAAAGCAGCAGCAGGAAAACGTCACTGGACGTTTGGAGTCCAAACACGCTCCGCCATGTCAACGTAGGCACACTTTATGAATGTATGCTGATGTTGATTTGCCAGCCATCCCTCTGAGAGAGGGATAAAATCCCCACCGGTCAATGTCCAGGGAGGACTGGAAGTGAGGCCTCCTGAAAGCCCAGAGTGGCAGAAAGTGAACAAATGCCCTGGTAGTGGCAAGTGGTGGCAACTCCAAGAATTGGGATGCCCAGCTAAGGTTGGCTCAGAGGAGCCAGGATGCATACCTCTCATGAAGCTGTGGATCCTGGACGAAGCCGATGGAGACTGGGACGGTGATGAGCCCATGAAGAGAAGAAAAGCTGCTGACCCACAAGGAGGCAGCTGTGCCTGATCACCCCGAAAAGGCAAAATCTATAAGTGAACACCATGTGAAACTACAGGTATTAAGAAGCAACAAGCATGCTTTGTCAGGCGTAGGTCATGCCTAACAAACCTGGTGTCCTTCAATGACCAGGTAACTAACCACCTGGAAAGGGGACATGAGGTAGGTATCATTTACCTAGACTTTAGGAAGGCCTTTGATACTGTCTTCCAAGAGATCCTTTCAATTAAGCTGGTGGGTACTGGCCTAGACCAGTCTTCAGTGAGGTGGGTTGGCAATTGACTCAGAGGACAATCCCAGAGAGTTGTAATCAATGGGAGTGCCTCACCCTGGAGGGCCATCTCCAGTGGTGTCCTTGAGGGATCAGTGCTTGGGCCTGTGTTCTTTAACATCTTTATCAAATACTTGGATGAGGGAGTAGAAAGCACAATGATTAAGTTTGCAGATGACACCAAGCTGTGGGGAAATGTGGGCACATCTGAGGATAGGGTAAGGATCTAGGATGACCTTGACAGACTGGTCCTATAGGCTGAATGCAGTCAGATGAGGTTCAGTGGGGACATGTGTTGGATCCTTCATCTTGGTAGGAAGAACCTTGACCACAATTATATGATGGGTGGTGGTTCACTGGCTGGCACTGCATCTGAAAGGGACCTGGGGGTGACAATTGACCAAAAGATGAATATGAGCCAAAAGTGCGATAAAATCACCAGCAGGAAAATAGAACTCTGGCATGTATCAGCCGATGTGTTGCAAACAGATCCAGAGAGGTACTCCTCCCCCTCTATTTGGTGTTGGAGCCACAGCTGGAGTACTGTGTCCAGTTCTGGGCACCACACTTCAGGAAGGATGGGAATAAGCTCAAAAGGGTACAGAGAAAGACCACCTATATGATTAGGGGCCTGGAGGACAGGCCCTATGAGAAGATGCTCCAGGAACTGGGTTTGTTCAGTCTGAGAAAGAGAACACTGAGAGGTGACTTGATAGATGCTTACAAGTATATCAAAGGTGAACACCAAGATCTAGGGGGGCAATTCTTCAGAAAGGAACCCCCAGGGAGGATGAGGACCAATGGGCACAAGCTAATTGAGGAAAAAATTAGGTTGGACATTAGAAAAAAACTTCTTTTCCATAACGGTATCTAGAATCTGGAACACACTCCCGGCAGAGGTGGTGTAGTCACCATCCTTGGAGGTGTTCAAGAGGAGGCTGGATAAGAACCTCGTTGAGCTCATTTGAGTCCAATAACCTCCTTCCCATGCCAGAGGACCAGACATGATGATTTTTCAGATTCCTTCCGGTCCTTTGATTCTATGGTTCTATGAACAATATCTACAGAAGGATGTAGAGACATTGTGGTATATGGGAAAACACTGAAACAAAAATAAACTGTAGGTTGCATTTGACTACGTAGCAGTAGCAGTTATAATAAATAATACAAAATTTTCCTAACAATGAACTATATTAGACTGTAGAATATTCTCTCAAGGGAATACAGTACAAGTCCCCATCATTCCAGACAAAACAATGCACAGAATACAGTGTAACCATTCTGCTGGGCACTGGTCAGCAGCAACAAGGACTGAATTCAATTTGGGGATACTAAATATATTTTACATTGGCTCAATCCCGCACCCAAACCACCTGGGAAGCACTAAATGAGTTACTAGGGTGTCCCACATAAACAAAAAAAAACATTTTTGCAAACAGTGAAAACACAAAAGACAGATTTATTACAGAAAATGGAGGAAAACACCAAAAGCAATTTAAAACACAGCTAACTACAAGATGTAGTATATGGGTTGCGCTGCATCAGGGGAAGCTGCTAGAAAGTGTGGGTCTTTCTGAGGTGCAAGGGGCCCCTCATTGCTTGTGGAGAAATGGTAGCATGCCAATTGTTGGTCCCACAGAGAAGCTGTATATGTGTTTGGGGAGTGACTGTGGCTCCAGACAACAGGCACCCACCCCAAAACTTCTGGGCTAGATTTTGCGGCCTGCTAAAACAAAACTGCAAGAAAAACTCCAAAAGGAACCAAGTTGATTAATGACTACAGCTGGCCCAATCACACAGTTGGCTAGAGCAAAGGACCACCAAAAGAAACAAGGGGAAAGACCAGGCCTGCTCTCTAGGCCTGGGCTGAAGGTAGTTTGGAGGTCACAGCTCCACTGGGAGCAGAAAGTTGTACACCTCAACCCTAGCCCCAAAATGTCAAAATTAGAAACTCTCAGGTTTCAACCCTGTTTAAACTGGGAGGTCTAACTCCTGGCCAGCAAACCTAAGGAGCCAATACTCTTCCCCAGCATTAATCTCAGTATAGATCCCTTGACCAAGGGTCAAGATAAGTCAAGTCTCCTAATGGGCTTTTAGATGGGCAGCAGAGGGACACCAACCCACCAGCTGTTGACACGGACTTGGTATAGAGTCACTTGGATGGACTGGATGTGTTCAGGTCAGCAGGCCCAGATGAGCTTCATCTGAGAGTACTGAAGGAATTGACCAGTGTCATAGCAGAACCACTGGCACAGCTGTTTAAGTGCTCATGGCACTTGGGTCAGGTCTCAGAGGACTGGAAAAGGGCCAATGTGGTCCCTATTTTCAAGAAGGGGAGGAAAGAGGATCTGAGTAATTACAGGCCAGTCGGTCTCACCCCCATCCTTGGAAAGTTCTTTGAAAAGATTATGAAGGATTATATCTGTGGGAGTCCAGAAGGAAAAATAATACAGCAGAGAAACCAGCATGGATTCGTAGCAGGTAAATCATGCCTGACCAATCTGATTTCATTTTATGACAAGGTCACAAAATTCTTAGACACAGAAGTAGAGGTGGATGTCATTTTCTTGGATTTTAGCAAGGCCTTTGATATGGTATCTCATCCATAAATAAATTAAGTGGCTATGATATAAATGTTTACACAGCCCAGTGGGTGGCAAATTAGCTTAGCAGTCGCACCTGGAGAGTAATAGTAGAGAGGTCAGTATCAACCTGGAAGGATGTGGGTAGTGTGGTCCTGCAGAGTTTGGCCCTTGGATCTATGCTCTTCAATATCTTCATCAGTGACTTGGATGTGGGTGTGAAGTGTGCTCTGTCCAAGTCTGTGGACAATACTAAATTGTGGGGTGAAGCGCACACTTCAGAGGGTAGGGAATGATTGCAGGTAGACCTGGACAGGTTAGAAAAGTGGGCTGTACATAATAGGGTACAAGTGCAGAGAGCTGCATTGAGGTCACAAAAATATCCAGCACACCTACTGGCTGGGAAGTGGCCCTGTCAGCAGCACAGAAACAGAAAGGGATCTCAGAGTCACGGTGGACTCCAAGATGAACATGAGTCATCAGTGTGATGAAATCATCAGCAAAGCTAACCATAATTTATTATGCATCAGCAGATGCATGACAAATAGAACCAAGGAGGTGCCCTTTCTGTGGCATTGGTCAGACCATAGTTGGAGTATTCCGTCTAGTTTTGGGTTTCGAGAAGGATGTTGATAGACTTGAGAGGGTCCACAGGAGAGCCACTTCTATGGTCAGGGAGAGAGACTGAGGGACCTGGACCTCTTCAGCCTCCGCAAGAGCAGGCTGAGAGGTGATCTTCTGGCCACCCACAAATTCATTAGTGGGTTGCAGCAAGAGATCAGAGATGCTCTGTTCACCAGGGCACTTCTTGGGGTAACAAGGAACAATGATCACAAACTGACAGAGAGCAGATTTTGGCTAGATATCAGGAAAAAACTTCTTCATGGTAAAGGTGGCCAAATTTTGGAATGGGGTTCTATGGGAGGTGGTGCTCCTTGGAGGTCTTTAAGAGAAGGCTGGATAGGCATCTGGCTGGGGTCACGTGACCCCAGCACTCTTTCCTGCCTAGGCAGGGGGTCAGACTCGATGATCTGTTGAGGTCCCTTCTGACCCTAACATCTATGAATCTATAAAACCTCAAAAGAACAAAAGGGGAAGAAAAGAAGAGAGGAGTTCCCAGACACTGGGACAATTCTCCCTCTCTCTCTTCTCTACCTGACCTTATAGTTTCATAGTTTCATAGTACCTAGGGTCAGAAGGGGCCTAGATTAGGCCATCTAGTCTGACCCCCCCCGCCAGTGGCAGGAACAGAGGCTTCCTTTTCCTCTATTTGTATGCTCCTTCTGCCTTGCAGGAGACTTCACTCTTTAACAGCTCCTAACAGCTTACCCTTCCCCAAACCAGCCTAGCTCATCTTGTATCTCTTTATATATCCCTTATATCCCAAGGCATGACATCACCCTGGCCTTGTCCAGTCAGGGAGTGCCACACTCCAGTTCCTTTCCCAACCAAACAACCTGAAGAATCCTTTGCCTTCCCTGGCCAATGAGGCCAGAAAGTTTTATATATCTTCCCCAGATACAAGCCCCAGGTGGCCATATGCTAAGCATATGGTCAAAACACAGGCCATCTTGCCCACATGAAAACATGCATGCAGACAACAACACAATATACAACACAAGTGTGTGTGTGGGTGTTAAACAATAAAGAACTATCCTGTATAGTCAGGCCTGAATGAAATAATGTTTTTTTTAATATAGGACTGATCTGAAGCTCATTGCTAAATAGAACAACTGCAGTTGATTTGAATGGGCTTTGAATCAATTTCTACAGGGACTCCAGCCTTTAACCTGTGTAATTTACATATGTTTTGGTTTTCACTTGTATATTATATACTGCATCTGATGATGTGAGCTTTTGCTTGGGAAGCTTGTGGGTGTCTGATTAAGTTGGTCTATAAAGTGGACCTCTACCCTGCTTTCTGTATAATATCTGTGTTTATTCCACATAACAGAAATAGAGGATGTCCTTTATAGTACATAGAGGGCACATGCTTAGTTTTATTATTTTATAATCATAACTTTTTGGACTTACTGTTTTGATACAACAGAATTCTAAAAAGTATGAATAATATTATCTAAAGCAAACTTAACAGAAGAAAGTAACCCAATGTCTTTAGAACCTCTATTAGTAAGGAGAGTTAGTGACAAATATTGGGCTTTTCAGTAAGTGAAAGTTCAGCAACTTGTATTCTATCCAATGCATTCTGACACAGGAAGTTACTTTACTGAAAAATGTGCAGACTGTCCTTATTCAGTTACAAGTTTAACCACACATTTGACTTAGAGGTTATGGATTATGTTACCATGCATAATAGGCAGGTTGAGGTCATTTATCACTCGCTGTCAGCCTCACTGGTTAACCTAACGGGGCTCTGATGTTACATATCAAATCCCTAATTCATTTGTGTTAAGAATGACATACGGGGCCTTTATTATAATGGATATGTTAGCATTCCTTCAGTAGAGCTTTACAAAATATGACTAAGTTGTTGTGGCATTACTATATTGCTCAAAAGGTAGTCAGAATGGGCATCTACAGACTGAATCAATAATACACTATTTTCCAAGTGCATATTTTTTACATCAGCAGTTTGGAAGCTAAATAAAACTTTTCCTCTATTGCTGAAATGAAACGCACCCTTATGCCAACTTCAAATAACATGTTTTGCATCTTTTCAGTATATTGATACTTTCCTTTTGCATATATATTTTCTTCGTGCACATATTTTTTTTTGTTACGGTCCTCACTTGTAATACCTAAAACAACACATTCTTGAAAAGTCTTTTTCTTCATTTGAAATTTATTTGAGGAGATGGATCTTAGATGAGTGGTTATAGAAGATCAATGATTTTCATTCATATTTCCAAGCAAAATAACTTTAATTAATTCCAAATTCTGCAACACCTGTGACCAGGACAAGCCTCACTACCCTTTTTATAATTGCGTAGCAAACTGAAAGAAATATGAGCTTGGCATGAAAACCCAATAATGTCTCCAGGAATTAATTAAATTATTTGGATTAATATAAATGCTAAAAAGGGGTGATAATCTATATGCTCTAAAAGCCTGTAATATAAGAAACACTCTTAAGGGCAACATTTTGAAATAATGAATCATGAAGCTCTCTTTCTTCCAAACAGTGTGCTATCTGTATGATTCCATGTATCTTTCCTGTATGTTTTCAGATTTTATGAAAAATGAGAGTTACAAGAAATATGATGAAAAAAGCCATTATACAATACAATACAATACAATACAATACAAATACCATATTCATCAGCATGTCTCTAAACCTGGCATTGCAATTGGAAAAATTCTTCACAGACCAAATGCTAGTTCCTACTACACTACACTATATTGAGTCAGCACAGCAGACCATTGTACAAATGGAGCAAAATGCAAATTCAGGTATATACTATTTGCAGTACTTTAGGTGTGTATGTAGATCAGTGTCATGTTTTGATGCTTTTCTGTCTGTAAGATACAGTGATGTTTCATATAGGGTGGTTATTACCTGATGCTACTCACTGAGATGGAACACAGTTCTTAATTCCAGTTATGTTTTTGTAGTGAACACTGTGCATTGTATGTTTTTAGGGCATTGCTTTGTCATAGAAAATGGCATTTGTGTGTACTGATGTCATATAGACATCCTGCAATATGCTCTAAATATTAAGAATACAAATAATTTACTGCAAATATAATATTATTTACAAATGAGCCACAGTGTCATTGAAGAATATAGTACAACCTTCTATAGAAGATGAACTGAATGTTTGTTATAAACATTTTTGTTATGAACATAAATGACCTTAAAAATGTTAAAATATTGTCCTTCTTGTTTATTTATCCAAAAGCACAAGCTATCTACACAAGAATTATAATGAATTGCATTCAGATCCAAATGAAGAATGTCAGTGTTGGAAAAGCACAAATACCTTTGTTTATATTGTTTTCAGCATTGGGTAATGTAACTGACTCAAGCAGAGAAAAAAATACTATATATTTCCTTACAATTTATACACATGCATTTTCAAGAAAAGTGAGTCCTGTCATCAAAGTGCAAAGTGCTGCAATCTGACTCTTTTCATGTGTCTCTTCTAAAATAACATACTCATATACCATGAGACAGATACTTCCTGCTCCTACCTAAGCCCAAATCCTACTCTTCACCTCCAGTCACCAAGTATACTTTGGTATGCCTATGTAGAAATGCAGATACCTATCTAGCTCTAAATTAGTTCAGTTGCATATTGAAAGCAGTCCAGCCATAGCAGTATAGAACTCCATGCTGAGCAGGGTGCATTAGCCTTCACAGAACTTTATGGTGCAAATGCTATGCTGCTTCTAGTGCTTGATCTTGATTGTGATAATATAAATTTTCTGGCTGCTAGTGCTACAAGGTGGAAACTAGTGTGATCACCCAGCCAAGTGCACCTGATCTAGCCATGCATTGGCCAGGTCCACTGGAAAAAGCATCTTTGGGCGTCATCTAGCTCACCTGTTAAGAAGTGCTTTAAACTAGGTTCCATGGGGGGTGGGGGCCGTGATCCAGACCCTCTAGCAACAGAGTATGCAGTCACGAGGGGAAAAGATTCAGAGAAGCAGCTTAACTCTTGGGAAAAGGGCCAGAGAGCTATAGGACAGCCACAAGTGGCACAAAATGAAAGTGAGTAGGTCAAAATTCAAAATGCATCCAATGAATGTATACAAATATGAAAAACATGGGGAATAAACATGATAAGCAATTGCAAAAAGAACTATGACCTAATTGGAAGGACAGGGTTGGAAGAAAAGGTGTTGGTGTTACTCTGTATATCAAAAACACATGCACTTGTTCCCTGGAAACATGTTTCTTCAATAGGAAAAAGCAGCAAAGAATACGTTTGGATGAAGATAAAAGGTAAAAGATGCAGCACTGATGTAATGGTGGGGAGTTACCTTAGGCCATCATATCAAGAAAAGGACATAGATGAGGCATTCTTCAAACAAGAGGCAAATCTAACAAAATGCTATGGGATGGTACTTAGGAAAGACTTCAATTTTCCATACATCTGCTGGAAGAAAAATGAAGCCAAGCACAAAATGTTAACTCAGATTCTCATTTGTATGGAGTACAATTTTCTCTTCCTGAAAGTGAAAGGTACAACTAGATGATCACCTGTCTTAGATCTTCTCCTGGCCAATAGCTGGTGGAGGATGTGAAGGTGATAGTCAGCTTGAAAAGTAGTAATGACTATATCATAGAATTCCAGAACTTCACACAGGGAAAGTGTTAGGTTAGCACAATTAGGATGCTGCATCTCAAAAATACAGCTTTAGTCCAAATAAAGGTATTAATAGGCTTGGTGCCTTGGGAAGACAAACTGAGGATAAAAGTGTCCAGGAAGGCTGGGAGCTTCTAGATCAGGGGTTGGCAAAATGTTGTCTGCAGGCCAGATCTAGCCCACCAGGCCATTCTATCTGGCCTGCGGGACCCCTAAAAAATCTAGAAAATTAATATTTATCTGCCCCTGGCTCCTGTCAAAGATGAGAGGAGCCAGGGGCAGTAGGACCCAGGGGAAGCCACAGCAGGCTCCTGCAACAGCAGGGCCTGCCTGCCCTGCCGTCCCCCAGCCAGAAGCCCCTGCCTAGTAGGGGCTTCTGGCCTGTGACCATGAGGCTGTTTGTGCCTGACTGTGCCAGAGCAGGAAATTCAAGTAAGAAGTTGGAGGGGTGGCAAAGGAGGACCGCAAGCATTGCCCAAGTCCTTGGGGCCTGGTTACCTCCTGCTGCATCCCACAGTCCAGCAATGCAGCCAGGAGCCATGTAGTACACAGTGGCCAGCAGGTGGGGGGCAGGAAAGTGGGGAGAATGGTAAAGGTGGCAGGGCAAGTAAAAGTGGGCAGCATGTGGGGTTTCAGGGCCTACACCTATGCCCTGGGTCCAGCGCCAGGTGGGGCCCAGACTGGGGCAGTAGGAGCATGGGTTATGAGCTGGAAGGAGTCCATGGAACCAGGCTGGGCTGCACCAGCAAGGAGAAGGGGGAGCTGACCCAGCTTCATAGAGCCGCTGCCAGCCAGGACCGTGTGCTCCTGTCACCCTGCTCTGGGCCCCACTGGCACTGGCACTGGCCCTGGGACACAGGTACAGGCCTCATGCTCATGCCCAGCTGCCACTGGCTCCTGCGTGCCCCCTTACTTCCAGTGCCCCACTGCAGCACTCACAGTACAGGCAGGGAGCAGCATGCAGCCGTGACCCTGCGCACCCTGTGCTGCCCATCTGGGATGAGCAGTGGCAGTGGAAATAGTGCTCAGCGAAAGAGAAAAGTGACCACTTCCCCTCCCCATGGCCAGCATTTCCTGCTGCAGCTGCTTGTAGCTTTCACAAGGCTGTCCTGCCTCTCTGCTGGACATCACCACCACCCCATGGGGCAGCAGAGGCAATGGAGAGCAGGTACAGGCATCCCAGCATGTGCCCCACACTGGCTCTGGGCTTGTCTGTTGGGACTGAACTGTGGCAGCAAGAGCTGGACAGAAACTGTTGCTCGGTATGAAGGAAAGTGTCCCCCTCCCTTCGCTGCCAGCGAGCAGTGTTTGCTGCTGCTGCCCACCTGGAGTTCCTTCAGCATCGCTTGTGAGCTGTCCTGTAGCTGCTCCACATGACCACTGCTGCCACACTGGGCAGCATAGAGGCAGCGTTGAAGCAGCCACACTGCAGCATAGCATATCATGAACTCCAGGTGGGCACCCACAGCAAACACTGCCCAGTGGTGGCGAGGGAGGTGGGCATTTTTCAATAATCAAAAGCACAAATACAAAATGGGTGATACATGGCTGGATGGCAGGATCGCAGAGAAGCCTGTGGGAGTCTTCATGGATCACAGGTTCAATTCAAGGTTGCAGTGTGATATAGCCACATAAATGGCAAATGTTATTTTTGGATGAATCAATAGAAGCATTGCGTGCAAGACGAGAGGTGATAGTACCTCGACTTGCACTAGTTAGGCCACATCTGGAGTACTGTTTGCAGTTCTAGGCTTCATATTTTGAAAATGATATTGAGAAATGAAAGAGGATCAGACATGGGAAACAAAGATGATGCAGGTCTTGGAAAGTAAGACATACAAGAAGAGGCTGAAGGAACCAGGCATGCTCAACTTACAGAAAAGGTGCTTAAGAGGACACATGATAGCAGTCTTCAAATACTTGAAGGGCTGTCATAAAGAAAAAGAAAAATCCCTTTCCTTTCTGGTTGCAGCAGGTTGGATGCAGACCAGTGGCTTGGATTTGCACCAAAGCTGGTTTAGATTGGATATCCAGATAAACTTCCTCGCTGTGAGAATAGTCAGGCAGTGGAATAGATTGCTTAGGGAAGTTGTGAACTTTCCATCACTGGATGTGCTCAAGAAGAGGTTGGAGAGCCACTAGTCAGGGATGATCTAGGCATAACTATGCCTATGTTCTACTATGGATATTTTCCATGTTTCTGGGCTTTACTGGTTGCCCCCTCCCCTCCTTTCTGCTACATGTGTCAGGGTATTTTTAAGTCTTTTTAGAGGCATTGGGTGCTGGCTACAGCCAAGGCTTGGAATTTTGGCTAGGTCCTGCTAGAGTTTCTGCTGGGACTTAAAGCCAGATATTCTTGGCTAAAGGGTCTTGTCCCTTTGCTCAGGGTCAGACCAATCACCATATTTGGGGTCAGGAAGGGATTGTACATCCAAATTGGTCTGGACAGCGGGGGTTTCTGCCTTCCTCTGTAGCAGGAGGCGTGGCCCTCTCCCTGGTTCTCTCAAGCATATATCAACAACACTTTATAGACGCAGGCCATTGTTTGCTGTGGTTCCCTGACTTTATCTGTGGCAGGTTCAGATGTTATATCTCATATTAAGTCAGGGACAATGGCAGTTTTACAAAGAGTTTAAATCATGGATTGTATTGGATGGTCTGGATAGGAACAATCCTGCCTCAGGCAAGGGTTGAATTAGATGACCTCTGGAAGTTCCTTCCAGCTCTGTTTCTCTATGATTTCTATGCAATCTAGCTTGCATCACACCTTATCCAGCTTGCAGGCTCTCCAGTGGCCCAGAAATTTTGTAGCAGGTGTGTGCCAATTAACACTGCCACTACTCCTCTGCCACCAAATTTCCAGACTTGTGAGAGATCAATAGGCCAGATGACATGGTCTTGAGGGCTGGAGGTTGAATACATGGTCTGCTATCTTGTAGGCATTGCTGCTAATTTGCATTAAGTAGATGAATCTGTGTGCACGTCTACACGATATGATAGCAACCATAGCTCGTCATATGGCAATGTAGCACTGGCAGTCACAAACCATGACACTGAAGCTACTGCTCAGTAGGAACAAGCCCTGAGTAGTAGCTTGTTGCTACCACACAGGAGGGTCAGAAATGACCTGTGCACTGCCAGGACTGTGCAGTAATGGCGGTTACTGTGCAGTAACAGCTCCGTGGTTGGGGGCATGTGTAGATGTGCCCTGTATAACCTTGCATCTCCTGCTTCTGGATCCTGACTCTAGATATCACAAAAATTGGATTGGTTGATGCACCTGAGTCTGATATTTCCTGTGCAGAGTTCTGCTCCGTAAGTGCTGTGTAACCATAGAGAAGTTTACCATTGCTGCAAAAGACCATTGAGGAGAAGATATTCTTTTCTTCCATATTTAAAAAACGTTTTTATTTTTGTGCTGCTAATTCTAAGCCTTGCAAACATGCTGTTTATAACCACCAAAAGGTAACATTAGGTCTATTTTGTTTTCAGAAGACCTGAACAATCTAATAAGAGTATTAATTAGTACTATGATGCTCCTCATTTAGAGTGCTGAGCCTGCATTGAAAGAAGAGGGAAAAGAAATAAAGATAGTAGAAATAGGCAAATGAAGACAAAACATAGTGGCCACATCTATACAAGACGCTGACTGCTCAGTAATCAGAAATGACTGCACAGTAGCATCGAGTGGAAGTAAGCGTGATGCAATACTACTGCGCAGTAGTCATACACTACTGTGCAGACAGCCTCATGAAACAGCTGCTCCTTGGTGTGGCTGCTCAGGAACTCCAGTTACTGTGCAGTCATTTAGTGCTTGTATAAACTTGTACAAGGCCCAGGCCTGAGCTCCTGGGGGTAGGGGAAGCTGCCTTTCAACCCTGAGCCTGATCTGCATGGGGTAGAGGGTAGGGAGCTGTCTGGATTCCTGGGCAGCTGCTTCCCAACCCCATACCCTGATCTGCCCCCCACCCTCCATCCCATGCCCCATGCAGATGAGGGCATAAGGCTGGCAGGCAGCTGCCTGGGAGACCAGACAGTTCCCCACTCCACATCCCATGCAGAGTGTGGTGTGGGAATGGCAGGAAGCTGCCCAGGATACTGGACACACCCTGTGAGGTTTCATTTTTTAAGAAGTCATTTAAACAAAAACAGAATTTCATCAGAACTATACAGATATCTCTAAAAACTCTGTAAAAAAAAATTATGTTCAATTATAAGTAAAAGCCAATTAATAAAAAAGAAAGAGACAAACCATTTTATCCTGTGTTATTCAAACCACCCCATCAAAGATATTTCATCCTTTCTGCACTTTTCCTTGAAAATGCATCTGCGATAGAAAGTTTATATTTTATGTAGTTGATTCAACAATATTTTTTACATATGTGTTCACAGAGTGCTGTGCTCCTGTTTTGCATTGAGTGCACAGATAATCTTGTAAATTGAAAGGGGTTGGAACATTGAAAAACTTTGTTTAAAATCATATTTGAACTGATACTCGTGGCTGGAAATTTGCAAGGCATCATGAAAGTAGAAGTATCAGCCAGTCACCTTTGCACAGCAATCAATAGCAGAAACAATGTTTGGATCAATGAACACAGTCACTTCACATGCTATATGTCTGATATTTTGCTACCCATTGGAAGGCAAACTCAAAAAAAAATTCTACCTCAGTAAAGCTAATGGGGCACACTAGTCTGAAAGATGTCTCATCTTCGTTAAAGCTTACCACCCTTCTCAGTACACTGTGTAGCCAAATGGGGATGAATAACGGAATGTCTCTCCGTGAGGCTCGCCTGCCATGCTTTGGAATGATGGAAGAATAAGAAGTTAATTCCCCAATGAGAGAGGGTGTAGTAAATCACTTCAGAACCAGGATAAAAGAAAATTGGTTTATTAGTAACTTCCCCACAGGTTGTGGAGAACCCTGCCTGTTCTCACAGGTCGTAGTCTTCCTTTCACCCTCCACCGCCGTACAGCACACTCCCTCAAGCCAGTCAGCTCCACTCCAGTCCCACTCTCTTTTCTCTTTCCTGCTGGTGCACACAGATCCTTTTCTCCATGAGACCTTCTCTCAGCAAGTAGGTTTCTCCTCTCTTCCTCACCTCCTTGCTTTGCCGGTCACTGTGGTTACCTACACTCAGTCAGATGGTCTTATCAGAAAGCTGCTCCAGTACTGGGTCTGCCACTTCTGGCATGCCCACTGAATCTTTCCAGGGATGGGCAAAATACAACCCACAGGCCAAATGCAGTCCGCAAGGCCGTTCTATCCAGCCCACAGGGCCCCTAAAAAAATTTAGAAGATTAAAATTTATCTGTCCTTGGTTTCTGTCAAAGATGACAGGAACCAAGGGCAGTAGGACCCAAGGGAAGCCCCAGAGAGCTCCTGCAACAGCAGGGCCCACCCTCCCCACCCCCCAACTGTGAACCCCAACAGGGGCTTCTGGCCAGGGACCATGTGGCTGGCCCAGTGCCAGAAACTCACATAAAAGTGTGGGGGAGGACAAAGAAGGAGCTGGTGCTGAGCACAGGGAAAAGTGGCCCCTCCCTCACCCAATGTCTGGCACTCCCTGCCGCAGCTACTTGCAGCCTGCATGGAGCTGTGCTGTCCTGAGCAAGCACAGGCAGCCCCATGGGGCTGTGAGCAGCTGCAGTGTGGGGCACCAGGCCCAAGGCAGGGGAGGGGACCCTTTTCCCCTGCACTCAGCACCAGCTTGTAATCGGCCCTGGGCCTACCCATTGGGGCTGCGCCACAGCGGCAGCAGCCACAGCCCCTCTGCTTGCCACACTAGGCAGTGTTTGCTGCTGCTGCCCCCCCAGGGCTTGTGCTGTGGTAGGCTGCAATGAGACTGCCACCACTGCCTCTGGGCTACCCAGTGTGGGAGCTCCAGGTGGGCAGCAGCAGTAAACAGTGCTTGGTGCGAAGTGGCAGGGCTGCAGCTTCTGCCACTGTGGTGCAGCCCTGATGGGTGAGCCGGGAACCAGCGCAGGGCCCAGGCTGCCAGCGGGGACAGGTTACAAGGTAGTGCTGAATGTGGAGGAAAAGCGGCCCCACACCCACCCCGTGGCTGGCGCCCCACAATGCCACCACTTGTAGCCCTGTAGGGCTCCCTGTGCCTGCTCAGGACAGCTCCGTGTAGGCTGCAAATGGCTGCAGCAGGAAGCACCGGCCATAGTGTGGGCGAGGGGCTACTTTTTCCCATGCTCCACACCAGCTCCTTTCTGTCCAGCGAGCAGGGGGTCAGGGCTGTGCATGCCTGTACCATGGGGCTGTGGGGGACTGGGAGTGAGTGGATGTGGGAGCAGTGTGGGACCCATGTCCCAAGGCCAGCAGGGCCCAGAGCGGGGCGGCAGCAGTATAGGGTCCTGGCCAGCAGGGGCTTTATGGAGCTATGGTAGCTCCCCCTCTCCCTGCTAGAGAAGCCTGGCCCAGCTCTACAGACCCCTGCCAGCCTGCACTCTGCTCTGGGCCCCACTGGTGCTGGCCCTGGGAGCGGGGCATCTGTCAAGGGGCATGGCACCTCTCAAAGGGCAGGGCTACCCATGCAGCCCTCGACAGCTTGCCACAACTTGGTAAGCAGCCCTCCACCTGAAATAATTGCCCACCCCTGCTCCACGCTGTGCCCTAGGGAGCAAAGGGAAACCCCTTGCTGTGGACTTAAGTAATTGCTGGCTCCTAATCAGTTAACATTCACCCTGGGTGCAATCCCCTTCCCAACTGTGTTTACTAAGTAATTAACTTTGCCCTGTCCTGGATCTGACTCTCCCCAGTACTTGCAACTTTGTAACATCAAAGGAACAGGGCTGTCTTTGCCCAATTACACATTGTTTGTTGGTTAGTAACTATGACTGTAAAAAAAAAAAAAAATCAGTTATTTTGAATCTGACTTTCTCTAGTTTTAACATTTAGTCATGGGATCTTGTTGTGCCTTTGCACAACTTCTCTAATCACTCACTGTAAAGTAGGTATTCCAGACTTTCAATCATTCTTCTAGCTTTTTTCCTGAAACCTTTCCAATTTGTCAACATCATTTTTTAAACTGCATGCAAAAAAAACCAGGACAGAGTAATGGTCTAACTACTACCACAATGTGGCAATAAGACCTCTATACCTCTGCTTGGTATTCTTTGCTTGTATATCCAAGGATCACATTTACTTAATTATCCACTGCATCACACTGTGAGCTTTGAGAAATCTAGTGCACTGCACTGATTTTTTTCTCTGGGAGATGTTTTAGGCCAAAATCTATATTGAGTATAGCCACCTTTCCCATCACAGGATACTTTAAAATACATATACTCAACAAAAGAGAATGTCACTTTTAACATGAATTTCTATCATGATATATTTATTTTACAGACTATTGTCCATTCACAGCTCCAACAATGTTTACCAGGCTACTACACAAATATTTTATTAAAAGTGTTTATTTAAAATGATGAAAGTTTAACACATTCAGGGCTAATGCAGATAATTTCATAGGTATATGTTTTAAAAGTACTAACTGAGGAAGGAATATATATCAGAAAGAATAATTCTTCTTTTTTCATCATAACAGTATTAATCTCCAGCTCCATTGTGTCATATTCAGTTGTGTTAGTTACATAATGATGTTGAACCCAGTTAACTGATCTGTGGGTAGCTTAATGAGTCAGATTTCTATCAGGGAAACATTTAATTAAAACATGATTAATAACCACTATCACAAAGATACTGAGATAGTTCTGTAATTTTGTCTTTGACTGCTGAAATTTAGCAACTTTATTTTATTAATATGTGAATTACTTAGGACTATTTAATACCAGGAGAAAAGATTTCCTAAAAACAGATATAAAATGTGCCATCTATAACTAACATGACTGGATTTGTTGTTATGTACTACAAAATTATTTCAGTCTCATCCTTTTGGTCCACGTGTTCCTGGGGAAAATGAAGTAACCTGAGGGCCTTGTTACACATTAATTTTAGGCAGGTCTTGGAGCTCTTAACCCACAGATGTCTATATCACTGTCCTCCACCCCCATTTCCTTTCCACTTCCTATTTCATTACCCATCCCCATCCCATTAACTCTGCCACCCAGCTTCATGTTTCTGCACTCCCTCCCCCACAAACCAGGTCTCACACATTCTTACCAAGAGCAGGGATATAAGCCTGTCCTGGCTCACCAGTTAATGGCAGCTAAGCTCCTAGGGTGCCTGTACACATGGCGGGAGGCTGCTCTGACGCACTGTAATTACAGCATGTAAGAGCAGACTTGATTAATCCTGTTACCAGAATTAAATTTAACCATTGCCTAGACATGATTTGATAATGCCCCCTTTGTTTCCATGACTGCTTTAAGATCCAGTGTTGTTTCATGTAGAAATATGTTATTTAAATTATACAAACTGTTGCAGACACCAAGCCCAGAACCATAGTGTAGTTCATGATCCAGTCATAGATTGAACACAAAATTGCATTTTAAAAAATCACTAGATATTCAAATGTTTTCAGTATCCATTTGTTTTGCTAAAATAAATAATATACAAAATCAAATATGATGTGACATTTGCAGCTTCATTCAAAAGGCATATATCCAATTTACTGTTTGTGTCAACTAAAGCAATAACACAGATATAATCACTATTTACAATTTTATATTAAAAATTGATTTGACTGTCTGCTTGAATTTGCAGAATTACTGTTTCTCAGCTTTGCCACAATTTCTTACTAACACTTCTAGAGGCACATGAGACTTACCTAGGTTCACTACAAAGTAGTCAACACCTTTTTTCCAGTAACCATTACTTAAAGTACATAGAAGTTAGGGAAAGAAACAGAATAATAAAAATATTTTTTTTAAATTTCAATACTTTTGCACAATCATAGTAAAATTACCAACACATTTATTTTCCTAGAGTACCCAGAGGTTCCAGTTAGGATCAGAGTTTTATTTGATAATCACATTTGATAACATATTTGAAAAGATAGATTCTGCACTAAAACTGTTTACAATCAAATGGGAGATTTGGTGTGTCTTAGTTGGGTGTCCAATTTCCATTGGAATAAATGGAAAATGTACATCCAAATCTCCTAGTCCAATTTGAAAATCTGAGCCATAATGTTCAAAGTGCAGTCTGATTTGTTCTGTGGGCCACAAAATGTAACTTCTCACTGTGAAAAGGAGGGATGATAACAGTGATAAAGATAAAATGATCTGGGGCCTCCACTCATTTCTGTCATAACTCTTTTGAGCCTAACTGGCCATGTCATTACTGAGCAGTCATTTAGTATTTGTTTATACTAAATTGGACTCCACTTACTGCACAGTTATTTAGTACTTGTTTATACAGGTACTGGATCCTGGGGGAGCCAGGAAATCCCCCAGGCTGCTGAAGCAGGGTACAGCAAGGCAGTAACAGCCCTGCACTGAACATCTCCGATTGGGAGCAAATTTGCTCCTGTCCAATGCACTTGTTGATGCATTCCTAAGGAAAGCTAAGTACACCTTACTTTACTGTGCAGTTACCCTAAGGTGCATTAATAGTATGTGTAGATGCACCCACTGCAACTAAATTTAATTTATTACACATTACTTCTCTCTTTGCTGCAAACAAAATCCAAGCTGGAAATTTGTTTAAAACTTGCATTGTACTCTTTATTTCAATAAATACCTGAAATATTTATATATTTAATTTGTAGATTTTGTCTAATACAGCATTCCAAAACTGGAAAAACTGACAGGATATTGTCATCACCCAGTTCCAGGTAGTCACCACGTATTTGTCTTAGGCAAGAACACAAGAAAATTGAGGACAATTATGCCCTATTTCTTGCCTAAATCTTACAGAAAGAATAAGAGATTGCTTGACAAATGGCAGTCTGTTTATCTGATATTCTAGAAAATTTTGCACACCATTTTTTCTGGGGTTCTCAACAGTTGCCTTTGTAGCACATAGAAACATGGAATGCTGAAGGTTTTCTCAGCTTCTCTAGATAAGCTTTGCAACCTAAAGGGGAAGGAACAACTTAGGTAGGTAGACATGTTAGTGTAAAGTTAGGCAGAAGGCAGAGCAGTATGGAACTTTATAGACTAATTTATGCAGGACCCTTCTTTATGTTATATTTATTATGCAATTAACTGATTGACTGCAATTAATTTAGACCAGCTATACATGCAAAGTAGCTATCATGCTATAGAAGGTCCAACCACCTAAAAGTTAGACCTCAAAAATAAGCAATAACTTTATAGTTAGTTGCTATTCAGCTTTAATTTGCACATGTAGCAGGGGGTTGGGAGCCTGTCAGCTGAAGGGACTCTCAACTGCAACTGTACTGCTAGGACAGAAAGTCCATAGCTGCAGACTTCTTGATCCCAGAGGCCATCAGGTGCTGCCACAGCTGAGTCCTGTCAGCTATGGGACTATCAGCTGTGGGAGCTGGGTTCCCCCTGTACCAACAAGAAGACATGTTAGGATCCAACTCTGGATGCCACAATCATGCCCCACACCATGCACATGTGTTGGCAGTACCCTTCAACATGTAGAGGCAAAGGGTATGCTGATATAAAAAGCATTAGGTTTCCCTGGATTTTTTTCATGCTATCAAGGTAGCATGTTACCCTGCACAGGCCATGTCTGCATGAGACCCTACTGCACAGTCCTTACTCCTAATTTGTTTAATACTTGTTTATAGCAGAGTTACTGTACAGTAGCACTGGCAAATGCCTCTTTTGTGATGCTACTGCACAGTAGCCTAATACTGTGCAGTAGTGTTGTGTCACAGTTTTTGCCAAGTAACGTTACTGTGCAGTAGCATTGAGCTATTGTGGAGTCACATCTCTTGTAGATGTGCCCACAGTATACTAGAGAAGTAGTATGATCTAATACAGAGGACATGGGACTCAGAGTAAAAAAGATTGTCCTATCTGTACCACTGACCTACTTTGTGATCTTCACCGATCATTTCCCTACCCTTTTGCCTCCCACCTTTTGTTTGCCTCATCTATTTAGAGCTTCTGCTGACTTTTTCTTTTTACTCTGTGTCTATATAGCACCTGGCACAGTGGACCCCAGATCTCAGCTGGGAGACACTAGTACTTCAGTAAGCAAAAGAGTATTATTACAAATTATATAATAAAGTAAATCATAATAAAAGAGCCTCTAATCTTCAGTCCCTGTCCATGTTCCAGTTTTGGTTTCATGGGGCTGAAGTCCTTTAAGGATCAGGAATGTTTGTCTCTGTGTCATTTTCTCTCATTTTATAAGGTTCAGTTTTTCCTTGTACCATATAGTGTGAAAACAATACAGTAATGAGAATAAGGCTGAAACTTGTACTGGGTCATGAAGTGACAGTATTTAATTTTTTAAGTGTTTTAACTAAAATAATTAAAAAAACTAACATTGAAAAAATGCCTGGATGCTTACCTTGCTGGGGTCATCTGACTCCAGCAGTCTTTCCTGCCCAAGCACAGGGGGGCTGGATATGATGATCTCAAGAAGTCCCTTTCAGCACCTAACATCTATGAAACTATTTTTTTCCAAAATGCTGTAAAGATAATGCATGAATTATTGCTGCACTGAATCATTTAGACTCTCCTGAGATGAAAGCCTATACCAAATGGCATTTTAATAAAGGTGGGCCAACACAAAAGTAAAGTAAAGGTAACTTTTGATTATGTCCAATATCTGGTGATACATACAAAGGAGATAAGGAAATAGAAAGCTTATACTCAAAGGTGACCCTGAAAACTGAGGAGACAAGTTATGATCTGAGTTAAGGAGATGGATAATCAAAGGAGAATAAAGTATTACTATAACAGCCAGAAGGAAGTTTTCCGTTTTGACTCATTTGGTAATTGGGAACTGTAGTGTTGTTCACAAAGATACGAGTAGAGAGACAGAATTTAAAAAAGACAAAGATAATCTGCTGAAACCACCTGTACTTGCTTAAGGTCTTCTAAGAGTTGAACTAAAATCAGAGAGTGAACTGTTACCTAAAGACCTTGATTGTTTAATGGATCTCTGAAAGTGTCTCATTAAATATTAATGTTTACATTATACAATTCTTCTGCGGTTAAAACAATGTATGCAGTAAGACAAAAGTATATTCTCACAGTTATATTGGTTTCCTGTACTGTGGAGTCACTAAAAAAAATCTTGTTTTGGTGTTCAGCAAGATTGTTACTAACAGCTATTTGAAAATGCCAGTTATAGTTAAATAAACTTGTTACTTTAAAAATACCTTACAACTCAGAAACATCTCATAGCTACAACTCTGTACTATGCATCATTTAAAATAAAATTTTGTTCTAGTCCTTTTTTTGGATTACTGCTTTAAGCAAAAATTTGGGTGGGGGAAAAAAAAGAACCAAAATCCCACACAGAAATAATCCTCCTAGCTCCCTATGTGTTAATGCTGACAAGTTTGTATACTTTCATATATCGCTCATATTGATCTTTTTCTAACAAGATTGTGAAAATGTATAGCTTTAAATGTAAGTGCCTGAGGTTCAAACAGAATAATAAATGTAATGTTTTAAAATATAGGCTGTGAATTTTACAGTAAAGAAGAAAGTATTCTAGGTACAAAGAATACAAATAACTATACTGAAGCTTTTAAAATTTGTATTTACAACATTAAGTTTAAAGTGAATGGTTTTGGATAGCCATAATTCATAACATGGTATATATTTAGTTAGTGACAAATAATTCCAAGAGGCTAAAACTGTATCTTTTGCAAATGCGTCATTTCTATATTCCTGTTTAATGTGGGTATATAGAATAGGTTAGAAAAATGTTTACAGAATATATTTCAAATAGATCATGTTTAACTAAAATAACATCTCGAGCTGGCCTTCTCTGCACCAATTGAAGGTCTTACAGATCCTCTTAAATTAAATTTAGACTTGCAGAGAGAGAGAGAGAGGAAGCGCGCACAAACAAACACATGGGATTACCATGGTTTATACTAGCATTAAATCTGGCAACCAAACTTAGATTAGCAATGGGAAGCAAGGACAGCAAGAAGTCCTTCTTTAGGTACATAGGGAACAGGAGGAAAACAAATTGGAGTGTTACTCAACAAATCAGGAGAGCTGGTTACTGACATACAGGAGAAAGCTGAGCTCCTGAATGATTACTTCACCTTGGTCTTTCACCAGACCAAGGGGAAAACCACACTAGGTAGAGCACAGGATGAGCACAGTAGGGATAATCACCTTCCTACTATTGCCATAGAATTGGTGTATGAGTAATTAATAAAATTAGACATATACAAGTCAGGAAGACCAGATGATCTTCATCTGAGAGTGCAAAGGAGCTAGCTGAAGTCATTGTGGAACCCTGGGCAAAACTCTTCCACAACTCCTGGTGCTCTGGAGTAGTCCTTGAGGACCGGAAGAGGGCCACTGTTGTGGCCATCCAAAAAAAAGGCAAAAGAGAGGACCTGGGTAAGTATAGGCCAATCGGTCTAACTTCCACCTTATGGAAAATCCTAGGAAAGTTTATCAAGGAGTCTTTCTGTGACAAGCTTGCAGAAGGTAAGATTCTGAATGACAGCATAGCTTCGTCATGGGCAGGTCTTGCCTTAACAACCTCATCTCCTTCTATGACCAAGTAACTCGCCACCTGGACATGAGAAAGCAGGTTGACATAGTATACCTAGACTTCCAAAATGCCTTAGATCTAGTATCCCAAAATGTCTTCATAAGAAAATTGGAGGATTGTGGGCTTAACTCTTAAGTCAGGTGGGTGAGAAACTGGCTGCAGGATAGGACTCAACAAGTTGTAGGGAAAGGATCTGTGAACTCCCGGTGAGAAGTGGGCAGCGGTGTCCCGCAGGGGTCAGTAGTCGGTCCAGTACATCTTCATTAACGATTTGGATGTGGGGGTGAAGAGCTCGCTGGCTAAATTCATGGACAACACCAAGTTATGGGGAAGTGTGGTCATGCTTGAAGATAAGCTACAGTCACAGGTGGACCTAGACAGGTTAGCAAGTTGTGCAGATTGAAACCTGATGAAGTTCAAAGTTGAGAAATGTAAAGTGCTCCACCTTGGGATGAGCAACCCCCAACACACCTACAGGGTCAGTGGTACCAAACTGACTAGCATCACAAATGAAAAGGAACTGGGTGTAATAATAGACCACAGTATGACTAGGAGCTGCCAGTGTGATGCTGTAGCCAGCAAGACACATAATACTCTGGCATGCATCAACTGATGCAAAGCCAAGGAGGTGATTTTTTCCACTCTATTCAGGACTGGTGAAACCATAGTTAGAGTAGTGCATCCAGTTCTGGGCACCACACTTTAACAAGGACATGGACAAGTTGAGAGAGTCCAAAGAAGAGCCACCCATATGATCAGCCTTAAAAGGTAAGCCATACAAGGAAAGGCTGAGAGATCTGGGACTCTTTAGCATGAGCAAAAGAAGGCTGAGAGAGGACCTGATAGCAACTTACCAGTACACTAGGGGAATAAATCAAGAGCTTGGTGAGCAACTGTTTACCAGGATACCCAAGGGGAGAACTAGTAGTAATGGCCACAAACTCCTGGAAGATCGAATCAGGATCAACATTAGGAAAAAATTCTTCACAGTCAGGGTGTCCAGACTGTGGATAAGCTCCCTCTAGAAGTGGTAAAATCACCTACTCTGGAAGCCTTCAAGAGGATACTAGACAGTCACCTTGCTGGGGTCACCTGACCACACAGCTATCTTTCCTGCATGGTGCAGGGGGTTAGATACAAGGATCTTCCAAGCTCCCTTCTGGCCTTGCCATCTATGAATCCATGAATCCTACTGTATGCTATTTCTTAGCATGTTTTAATAAGCCATATTGCTTACATAACTTTTACATCATCAACCTTTACTGCCCTTCACAGTGGAAAATAACTTCTATCAAATCTGTACAGATAAAGATTTCAGATAAATCATCACTAACTTAATTCATTTCACTGACAATATCAGTGATATTGATTTGTTTCTCCTAATTTTTGTTATGGAAAATAAAATGCAGATTTTATTCATGAGCTATAGATATTTTTGTACAGTACTCAGACTAGTGCTTTGATAGTGGCTTGAAAGGTTACTGTACCCGCCTCCATTCTAGTAGGTGTTCCCGCGCTGCCTTTGCCCGAGCCCTAGATCTTGCGGGCCCTGGGCTTATGGGTGGACCCCAGAGGCTACCCCTGCTGATGTCAAGAGGACCCCTGAACTCTTCTGCCACGACTTTGAATGTAACTTCAGTGGGGGGGTCCTTCCTTGGGGTAGCCCCCAGAGTTGGCATGGTCCCCACGGGTAGCCTTGGAGTTCCATCCTCCCCTCACCCCGACCACTTGCCACCTGTAGCTCTACCTCTTCTTGGCTTCCATGGTGTCCTAGGCCTGCTGCTATCTTACCCCCAACCTGCCGTTCATCCGTAAAGGTCCTCAGCTCAATGGACCATCTGCCGGGTTGCCAGCCCAGACCTCCCCACTCAGCTCCTTCTTTAATCCAGCTGCCAGTTCCTTCACTGGCTCTGCTGCCTAGAATGTGGCTGGCTCCCTCGCTGGCCCTTCTGCCCACAGTGCAGCCAGTTCCTCCACTGGCTCTGCTGCTCAGGATACCACCGGTTCTCTCTCCGGCTCCGCTGCCTGCAATGCAGCCAGTTCCCTCCCTGGCTCTGCTGCTCCAGATGCTGCCGGTTCCTCCACTGGCTCTGCTGCCTATAATGCAGCCGGCTTCCTCACCAGTGCTGCTGACAGCGTCGGAGCCGGTCCCACCACCAGCACTGCTGCCAGTTTGCTGCTGACTTTCTTGGAGCCCGCTCTGACTCCACCCCTTGCTCCTGCTGCAGCTGGGTGTGGTGGCTGATCTCCTCCACACTGGAGCTCACTCCCCTTGTCTCTCCTCATCAGTCACCCAGCTGCCTCGGCAGAGCCGCATTTTGTTTCTTCCGGGAGGCGTCCTCCTCCCCCGCTGCTCTGCCACAGCCGGATAAACTCCCGGCTGATCGCCTGCACTGGCGTCCTCAGCATATGCGTCTTCCCCAGCTCTTCCAGGTCTGTGGGAGGTAAGTAGGACTCCTTGCTGCTCTGGGGTTCCTTCAGTTTCCCAACTCCCCTGGGACAGTTACCACAGCAGAGTAGATAGTCCAGATATAATATGAAGTCAATGGTCAAGATTTTTAGTGAATGCATAACTGTAAATCTCTGTATTTGTCTTCGGGAAAGAAATTCCAAAGCCCTGTAGTGATTTAGAAACCTTATAAACTGTTTCCAAAAGAGGCTTATGACTATGTTTACAAAAGAATGTAAATAACTGTAGCCCTTGCTAGCATGCTAGGCCAGGCAATAGACTGGATTCTGGATCCCCAGGGTGCCAATAGCCCTTGCAACCCACTCAGGCAAGTCTGCCTGCTGAGGTGTCCCATTGATAGGTGTGTCCCTCACCCTCACTGCCCAAGAATTTACTTTATGTCCTATAAACACATGGGTTTCTTTATTACACACAACTATATACAGAAAAGGAATGATTAATCAATATACAACATCAATAGTTAATAAAATAAACAATTTGAATAGAATTTATAAGTGCAACAACAGATGAGTGATTCCACCACACTGGGTGGTCCCACTTGCATCAGACAACCTCAATGATTACATTCACCTTGTTATAACACTTTAAAACACCGCCCCCAATAACCCAGGTTGATTTTCCTCTGGTGGTCACACTCCCCTTCCCATAACAATAAATGGCAACACTGCTTTAACTATGATCCAGCACTAGGTAGCAGAGGCGAGGCTTCTGCTGCTCCGGGGAAGGTGTACTCTTTGCTCTTTCTTGGTAATTCAGTAAAAAAAAAACAAGTAAAAAAATTCAAGTAAAAAATCAGATCAGCCACTGCAGGCAATAGGCTTCTTTTCTTTAATTTCCTTCTGAAAAATACACCTGCAAACTGTAGGGGTTAAGCATCCCCCCACACACCCATGCGATTTGGGATTCTCACAGCCTGTTCCCTCTTTGGGCTGTCTCTGTCCCCCAGCACCACATCCACATGCAGATGGGGGATTCCCTCTGCAGGTGTCTATTCCTGCAATACAAGCCTTTCCAGCCCAAACAGAGGTTGTCCCTCTGCAGATTCCTGACCAGGCAGCTTCTCTCAGCTCCCAGCTAGCTTACCAACCCCTCCCCACTCTTTCCCTGGGTACCTGCATCCCTGATTGCACAGCGCAGACCTGGGTGGGGAATCAGCTTCTCCTGGGATGACTCAGGCTCTCCTCTGTCCTGAAGTCTGCTCCCCAACAAGCCTCTGCTCCATTCTCTTTGCCTGAGGGGGAAGGAGGGGTTGAGTCTCTGCCCGTCTCTCCAGGCTGGTGTAGTTCTCCTGCAGCTTCTCTCCCACTGCTTTTCCCTCCCTCAGCTTTAATGGCTCCATAGTAGCCAGTCAGAGCCAGGGGTTTGCAATGGGGGCTCTGGTTACAGTTCAAATCCTCCAGTAAAAAGCATACATTGTGTACAGCTTACCCACTGTTTGGAAAAAGCTATTGCACCCTTTGTAAATGTTTTGCCTCCTTTCTTGCAAAGTTCTTAGGCACAACTCACCCACTCAGCTTGCAGCCAAGCAAGATTTTGCAGCTGTTACACAACTAAAGATATGATTGTCTAACTAGTTGGCTTACAGAGGTGAAAATCAGCAGAAGTGTGGTAGCTAATCTTAGACTTTTTTTTAATTCCCACTATGGGTGTACCTATATCAATTGATAACAAAAATAGCTTCAAAATGTAAAAAAAAAAGTGTTGCAGATCTGGTCCTTAGGAATCTAAGATTCATTGAAAGACAAAAGGCCTTATGGTCCCATGTCACTTCTGACCTAATGTGTTACCCTTAATCAGCATGTATGTGTGCATTGGGTTGTAAATCAGTAAGTTTTAGAGAATTGTCTTATGGTGATAGTGAGCTGCATTTTTTCCAGTGAGAAAGGATGAATTTTCTACAAAATAAAAGATTCTGAAGCAGAGCTGCAGTTAGCCTAAATATTCTTGAAGGATGTGACCATCTCTCCTTAAAAAAGTGTTGCATTCTGTCCAGAGTGGATCATATAAGCTATCGCAAATCCACGGGGTGGAAAGGTCAGATAATAAAGGAATAAAAGCAAGGATAAACTTGTATCATTGTAAAAGGAAGATGTTACATAAATTACTTCAGTCCCAGGGCAGTGGCTTGCTTACACTATAGCAATCGTTACTGTCTCAAATCATTTTAGCTAGTGCCATACCATGTGTTAAAAATATGAGATTTACAAAGTTCTATATATTAATCCTTGGAATGCTAAGTATATTTTCTCATGACAGGGTCAACTGTGCGTTTTACAGTAGATGTGTAACTGCAATACTCCTAAGAACACAATGGTATCAAGGGGACCTTTACTGGGCTTCAGGAAAAAAGAAGTTGCTACAGCCTTTTTTCAGAGTATATGTGTCCAGTAAACTCTGCAGCATATAAAAGATTTACACCCCACAAACACGCAACCCTCCCCCGCAACCCACAGCTCTACCTGTTTGCTTTCTGTTTATTCCTTAAGGCAAGGAGTTTGGATATAGCACCTGTACTCTCCTGAGCACCAAGAGCTAAGAGCCAGGTAGGGTATTGCTCAGTTGGTGGGGTACCCTTGCTTCACCAAATCCACTGTAGTTACACAGCTATGTATGCACTACTTGGGCACTTGAAGGATAAATAGGATCTGGTCCCTTTGTGTCTAATATATTTATTCAATAAGTTTAACAGCTTTTAAAAACAAAGGCCCACAAAATGTCACCATCTGAATTACATATAATTCTTTTTACTTGCTGTGTAAAAGTATCTGCTCAGGTTGTATTACTCCTGACTTCATGTGAAACAAATTCATTGACGTCAAATATCAAGTTGCATTTATAAAGGTATAGGAATACATTAATATACAAATGTCCTTATTCAAACAAATAGGGTATACTAATATTTAATACACTGCATTCTTTGTAGAACTCATCCATTACGGTAGATGCATGCAGTCACAGGAAAGTATTTATTTTTTCCTGAAATGTAGATATTTATGTTGCATAATTATTGTCATGAGAATAATACACATAAAAGGAATAATTTATTAGATTGTTAGGTTTAGAAATTAGTTTGTCATACACAGAAGAAAAGAGAATCCAAACAGCTTTACACTCTTTCTGGTTTTGAACCATAAATGGTCAAAATATATTCACTCACTGAAAGAAAATCTGAAGAATTCTGTCCTGAAGCAATTGTAGATCTTACAATAAATAATATATGTGGCATATTGTTTCTTGTTTTTATTAAATATTTTCATTTTGTTGTAGTTAAAACTGTGTGTATTCATTATGAAAATCTTAGTTAAATGTGGTTACACTTGGCACTTCAAAACTTGCCTGTTAGGTCAAAAAATAAAAGACTTCTCTTGGAAATCTGTTATTTGAAACAGCTGATTTTACATGTAATGTTAGCTGATGGGAAGAATAATCTGGAAAGTAATAATAATATGAGCAGATTTTCATTTTTCCAACATTTGCAAAGTGCAGGTTAGTCCTGGATGATATGTGACTAAGGCATATTCCTGGGATATTTACAGTACTAGAACACAATAAAAAAATGGCTATAAAAATATTTCAAAGATAGCTCACAAAATCTGTTACCTGCGAATGAACACATTTCATACTATGTCTTCTGATATCTACTAGGAGTGTGCAAAACAGGCCATATTTGATTTGGATTCAGATTCAGCCCAAATCGGGGACAGTGATGCAATTTGTTGATTCAGATAACTGTCATGATTCAATTCAGCTGAATCTGAAACTGAAGACTCAATGCTGACTTGGAGAATGAGTGATTTGGCCATACACACAACTTTAAAAACTTTTTCTACATACCTCAAGGTACCAGGTACGCTCATGAATGTTGCAATGGTGGGGCAAATGAAGCACCGCCTGTCTTGGTGGTTGGCTGCAAGGGGCCCCTGGGTACCCCCCCAGACTCAAAAGGCACCAGTCGCTGGGCCGGAGGGAGAGGCAGGGGGGCCCCCAGGCATGCTCCCTTGTGGACCCAGAAGTGGAAGTGCTTCTGGTCTACTTTCAGGTCTGCTGCTGAGCACTCTGTCCCATCCCATCCTCCCCTATGCTCCTGTGGAATGCTCCATCTGCCCCACCATCTCAGCATTCTGGTACCTTGAGGTGTGTAGAAAAAACATTTAAAGTTGTGTGTATGTCCAAATCATCAAATCTTTCTGAATCAATTCGGAGGGTTCTGATTCAATTCGGAGAGATTAAAGGGTCTCTTTGTTTGATCTGGATTCAGAGATTCAGCCACCAAATGGGTCCAAATCTCTGCCAAATCAAATCAGTGACCAAAACTCATATAGCCCTAATATCTATTGATCAGACCCACCCATCTATAAGTTTGAGCTTTTTTATCTTTTGCTCATTGCAGTGACAAGTATTTATTTCAATAAGAAATAAATATTCTGCTCAAATTCTATTTCCTCCCTAGGGTCCTTAAAATTCACCATCACCACCATTCAGCACTCCTTCCTTATTGTTTCTTAGACACTTTGCACTTTTATATAGGTTCTGGGGGTGAGTAGGATTGGTGCTTTAATTAGAGCAACTCTAAGAACTGCTCTAGTTAAAGCACCACAGCATCTATTGTATTAGTGTCCCCAGGCTTAAAAATGGTAGCAGAGAAGTTTTAACTAAAGCTCATTCAATGATGTACTCTGCATGCACTCTGCTATGATTTTTAACTGTAGGAATGCTTATACAGAAGATGCAGGAGGCTGCAGACTCAATTAACTGAGTCTACTCTGACATGCTGGAATTCCAGTGCATTGAAACAGCCTCTGTGCTCATGTATAGGTCCCTTTTATTCACGTGCTTTCACTAATGTGCATTTAATTAGGTCAATATGCCTTCTTCTAGTACCTCACAATGGAGGCACTAAATGCACACATATTACCCAAAAGTGCATTAATGAACATGTAGCTGGTTGTACCAACTGTGTCTATCTGCTGATCTTGTCTGTGATGTACATTAAAGTCTTTGAGTTCTTCCTATTGGAGAATGGAAAAAGAAGACATGATCATAAAGTTCAGTTCAGGTATTTCACTATTTTCCTCTACTTGAGGCAAAAAACCCCTTCATATCTTTCAAACAATTGAAATCATGGGACTTTGATCTATGCTTTATCTTTTCATCTTCCATTTCAGGTAGACATTGTCTCTTAAGAAAAAGTCTGATACCAATGAACCCATGGTGGAAACTGATGCAGACAGCTGTAGCATGGTAAGCCTAATGCAAATCAGATTATAGAAGAAAGCCACAAGCATAATTAAATATAGAAACCATTCCAAGAGTAAATGAAACACAAAGTAATGATTAAAAACAAGATGTTAGCAAGTGCTGTATAAATTTTATGAGTGTTTATAATATTTTCTGTTGCCACCTTTGTTTTTATATGGGAAATTTCATGATATTTAATGATTCTTTTAAATCTCCAGCTTTCAAAATCATCATTAATTGAGCATATAAGTTTTTATGTTTTTAAATGTATGGCTGTGAAGTAAATTATGAAAGTATGGCACCCAACATTTAAAAATAAAATGAATCATTTTAAAAAAAGAAAAAAAACCCACCTGTGAACAAGCTGATATTACAATTTTAGGGGTTCATGAATTAAAAAAAAAGTGGGGTTGACTATACAGAACAGTCTATTTTAAAAGTAATAAAATTCCATTCATTAAAACAATAGATTAGACTGAAAGGAATACTTTTTCCAATGTATAGCTTTCTGTAGGTGGTTAGATGTGTAATTGGGCTTCTTTGATGGACTTAATATAAGCTACCACTGGCTGTAAAATACAGAACTTGACTGACATGATTGGGTTTTAAAAAATTCTGTGTCTTACACTGGATTAAGTTTCTACGTATCTTCATAAAAGGATTACAAATTTCTGCATGTTAATCAGATGATTGGAGAATTGATATTAGTGGTAATGCAGATATTACTGCATCCAAAAATATTTCCTTCAAATCTCCCAGGTGCCAAGACCACATGTTTATTAAAACCAAAGAAGAATATAGCAGGAGGAAGAATATTGAAAAATCAAGTTAGGCTATTAGGTTCCCCATTTAAAGGCTGTCCATTTAAACTAGTATATATTCATTATGGTACAGTTTTTAATTATGTAATCACATATTACCTTTTCTGATGTTGCCAGGGTAGGGGTAATGCATTTACCAAAATATAACAAGTCTAGGACTATATGAGTTACAAGTGCTTTCAGTTGGAACTTTTGAAAGAGAGGTGAGAAACTGGTATGTGCTTCATCTACTAATCACACAAGAATGAAAGCAAGTTCAAGGTAAAGATTTTGATTATACTGCTCAGAGATGGGAGGTACTTAGTGGCCTAGAGGGTGGTTGAATTGAAAGCTTTGAAAGCAGTCTAAGAGCCCTAGGCTGAGCCTCAGTGGAGGGCCTGAGTCTCCACCTGAAAACACTTCTCCCCACTGAACTGGGAAGATCTTGCCACTGGACAGTGAAGGCAAGCTCAAATACCATGCTCGAATGTAAATTAGTAAATGGATTAAAGATAAGAGTTAGATATAGGACTCTAAGCCTTCCCAAACTCCTTAAAGCATAATGTGGCACTGTGAGCTTGTGTTGGCCACTCCCAATTACAGGGGAGAGGAATCAGGTGGACTTAAGAAGAGAGCAGAACTCCTTACATTGGTCAATTAGTATAACTTGTTCTATGCAAAAGTATTCTTTCACCTCTGCAAAATTTCCAGTCCCTGCTTCACTGTGGACTTACCAGTAAGTCTAAACAGATTTTACAGCCAATTGCTTAGGTTGGGTAAGTTTGATAGATTGCTTAAGACAGAAAAATGCTTCTTGGTCAAATGCTTTTTGTTTTAATCTTTTTTTTTTT
>JAGPOW010003642.1:45592481-45632940 GCA_030014935.1 Caiman crocodilus
TTTTTTTTTTTAAACACCACTCACATGGGTGTTATTTCAAAACCTTGGTAGGAAGATATTTATAGGTAGGACAGAGGAATCAGGATATAAGGCCCTACATGATCACAGTGTAACACTCACAGTTATGTGAGGGTGGGTTTTTCTTGAGTCCCCACTAAGTTAGGCCTCCCCTCAATTTTCCTGCCACAACTTTGATGATACACAATTTGAAAGGAGGGGTTCAGTGTTGTTCAATACAGGGGTCACATTTGGGGTTACTGGTGGATCCAACAGCATCTGATAAAGGGGGCACCACTTCCTATACACCCCCAGCCACACAGCAGCCATTGGTGTTGAGACGATAGATTGATGCAGGATCCTGACTTGATCTAGGTTTTGAGCTAAGGTGCAATTTCAAAGGGTCTTCCTAGCCTTGTCTAGATTGCTATTTTGCTCCCTTGCTGACAAGGGGTTAATCTTGAGCTGAAGCACAGACTTCTAACTCCACCGGTCCCAGGCGGTCTTTTTTCAAAAAGAGAATATCATCAACCCAGCGCCACCCAGTGTGATTGACAGCTGGCTTTTAAACCGCAGCGGTGGCACCACACATCATCACTGACCTACCGCTTCTTGCTCCTGGGGTGAGTTTTGTGTTTTACTGGGGACTTTTTCAGCCCATGCCATGTTCTGGGTCTTGGTTGTTGGGTCTTTTAGACCCCTTTAATTACACACAGGTAATAGTGTTCTCCTGATTCTGTTAAACTACGTAAGAGATTTTAAATGCACAGGTAGCTTATGTTGTTATTCTAATCCAAGACCTATTTGAAGTCTAATCTCTTTAGTGATGTTGGTAAAAAAAAGCATAGTTAATATCTCCTGTGTTTCTGTTAGGATGACTATACTTCTTTAACTTAAAGATATAGAAGATATTATTGGAAGGGTGATTTTACTTAGTATAAAAAATGATATACATTATTATAAGTATACTATAAACAGGAATGGATATAGAAAAATATCAATTTTTAGATACAGACAGTCCTCAGCTGTATGACAAAATTGGTTCCTGAAAACTGCATCTTAAGTCAAAACGTTGTAACTCAGAACTGATTTTCCCATAGGAAACAATGGTATAAATGGGAGATTGGTTCCTGAACCAAGACCCAATACCCTATTTTCACCAAAAATAACCCAGAATTTTGTACTCAATCTATTATAGATGAATAATATAGCTACATTAATGTATTTATATTATAAATAGCAATTATATTTATTTGGAAAGACTTCTTTGATGTGACTTCGCTGGACTTTTTGAAGGGCTCTTGGTTAGAGTCTTCTCAGGAGTCTTGGCTGCAGGTTTTTCTGGAGTCTTGTCTGCTTTCGAAAAGAAAGTCTCCAAGGAAATTTGCACAGATGTTGTCCAGGGAGATGGGTGATGCAGAGAACTTGTTCATTGTCATGGCATGGCATCAGATCAAGAATTGTAAAGTCAAAACTGACATCAGAAAGTTGAAACAGGGTGTCAATTTATAAATGTCATAAGTGCCATTCATTGCAACTCAAAATATCTTAAGTCAAGGACTGTCTACACTTAGTTTCCACTCTCTAGATTCCCTTAATTGTAAATCACTTCTCTATCAATCAGAGTATTTAGACTTGCCTTTTCTGGGTAGTGAAGTGATAAAAGGGTAAAACTTCAAAAGACCCCAAATGACGTTACGATCTGAAATCCTATTTTCAAAACTGACTTGGATACTTTTGACTTCAAAACTAAGAGATATTGACTTTCATTTAGACTCCTGAGTCACTTTGGGGTTTCAAACTCCTGGGCAGGCAGACAGAACACCAAGGTGAATGCTAGCAAGGATCTCTCATATCAGATTGTTAGTTACAATTAGATGTGAGAGGTGGGTTTTTACTGTCTTGACCAGCAGTAGTCTGATACTGTTAGTGTTGAAGATAACATATAGGCTGCCTGAGTGCTCTCTGTGCTGCTTAGCTGAAAAGTTTAGGACACTCCGCCCATTCTTCCTAAAGATTAAAAGACTGAGGCATGTGGTCCTATAGAAATAATAGGGACAATATATTCAGTTTCTTTTCCTGTTGCTGGGATGTTCCGTTAAGTAATTATTGAAGCATATAAGCACCTTGTTTTTCACAAAATATAATGCTGTTAATAAAGAAGCTATTTGTCATTCATTATTCTCATTAATCACTGACTATTATGGAAATGCAGAGTGTAGCAAACCCAGATATTATGTGAACCATTGGGCCTGGGCACAGCAACCTGCATGCCCAATGGCAATAAAAATAATGAATAAAATTAAATAAAAACTGCCAGCTGAGCACTGGGTTCTGTTGAGTTTTATTAACTTCTGTCTCCATTCCTCTTAGACTATAAAGTCCTTGGAATAGGGAGACAGCATAACTATTTAGGAAGCAAAATGAAACTTCATTAAAAAATTGATAAAAGTTGCATAGTGACAGTGCTATACTTAGCACATCACTTATGAAGTCCAGGCACTTAAAAGCAAGTAAATGCTTAGTTAAGAGTATGCAGGCAGTATAAATTCATGATAATGGAACAAATTATTCTAATCAAGGGTAAAGAAATGCATATATCATCATCACAACATAATAACCTTAATGTCTGTAGAGTACCAAGTACATTGTCAGCACTTTACAAATAATAAATACCCACTGAAAAAAAATAATACCCAATGAAATGCAAGATCTTCATCTCCTCCTAATCTAAGTTTTTAGTAATCTTTCCACAAATACTGATGGGCTTTCTCCTTCCACAGATTTCTATTATGTTACTGTCAACTCTTAAGTTCTTGTTCTAGAACATTTAATGGTTTCATGTATCTGTTTTCAGTTCAGTTTGAAATATGCTTAGATATCGTACTAATAGGAAATAAGTATCAGATTTTTCCCATTCTAATTTCACCATGCATCCATCATGGAAAGAAAGAAAACCATATCACATCTCAGAATGCCAATTATATGTTTCTTAAACATGCAAACTACTTACTTCATATTACTCCTATAAAAAAAAAAAACAGCTTCTAATTCAGAACAAAATAACTAAGAACCAGACAAAATAAAAGACAAAAGCAACAAAAAAAACACCTGCACCCTGATTCATTTAGGTTCATAAGGCTAGTGTGCATTTAATGCCCCTCTGAATTAGGTGACTTTTTACTGTGGGACTTCACACCGCTCCTGAAATTAAGGAGCATTTAATACAATTTCTTACAGCCCTGCTAATATGGCTTCCCACTTCCTGAGGCGTGCCCTCCTCACTAACCACAAACCCTGACTTGGACCTACTCCAGCCTGAGGGAATTCAAGCCCACACTCACCAATTTCCAGTGCCCTGTTAGGATTTTGGTCTGTAGCCAAAGGATTCCTCCTGTATTTTATATAACTAAAAATGTACTAAAAAGGTATAAATACTCCTGAAACTAAAGATCAAAACCCAGGTCTCCTCTGTCCCAGGTAAGCGTCCTAGCCACTGGCTAGAGAATCATTAACTCTTTTGTGACCCCTTACTCTCCCTTGAATTCTATTCTGCGCTGTCACTTACCTGTAACAAGAATAGTGGAGAGTGCTTATACCTACCCCAAATTACCTATGGTTACATGGTTAGAGCACTTTCCTGGGAAATGATTTGAAACTTATCAGGTGAAGGCATTTCTCACTTTCTGGATGAGTGCTCTAACTGCTAAGTTAGTATACATTATACCATTACATTCTTCTCCAGCTATGAAGTAAAAACAGTCGCTATTGCATTTTGCAGGAAGTTCAGTCCAGTTTGTGTGTGCGGGAAGAGGGCACTGTGAGGACCACTACAAGATCAGGACCCTATCAGTAACTTTGGAGTGCAGGGTGCAGGAGAAGACAATGTAACAGAACAGAGACACATTGAGATTCAGAAGCAATGTAGGCAAGGGCAGCCACCAATGTATGTTTATTGTTCAGATTACAAATAGTTTAGTGTTAATTAAAGTATTAAGTACATTGTTTGGTACATGTGCATTGCAGATACAGGTGAGTTAGGTAGGTAGAGAATCATCTAATTGCTAGAGCAGTCAGTCTTAGGTTATCTCACATTGGTACTCAGCTGCTAAGACTGAGGGAGTTATGAGCATGTACAGAGGAATGATTGCAGGTGTCTGTCTCCTTTATTGGATCTGACAACAAAACAAAATCTAAAGGCACATCCACACATGCAGACCTGTGCCCTTACAGCAGCTCAAATAAGAGTGGCACAAATTTGTGCCAGGGATTTTTGCCTCCGCACACGTGCCTGAACATATACTTTGGTATGGGGCGAGTTGTGCCACTTGGGGCAAACAGGCCCTACCCAGCTCCCTCTGGATCTGCAGCCAGGGGGAGCTAGAGGCTGGGACCAGTCCTGAGGATGGGGCTGTGGGCTACTGGCAAGTCCTGAGCAGGAGCCCATGGAGGACACCCCTCACACTACTGGCCAGGACCTGCTCCCTGAGATCATGGGAGCTGCGGCTGAGGAGTAGTCCCTGGTAGATGTCTAGAGGACCTGTCACCCTGACAGCCTCCCTGACTTCAACTGCATGAAGGTGGGGGAGAAGCAGATGTGCCACACCCAGTTGGGTCAGCAGAGTCAACTCTGCTGGGCTGCCTAGGGCTGTGTGGGGTCCAGGGCATATCAGCCTGTGCAGGGCCTATGTGAGACCTGTGCGGGGAGTGGGGGGTTGGTAGCAAGTGGATGGAGTGTGGAGCATGGGGGGTGGCAAATGGCTGGAGGGCAGGAAGTGGCTGAAGCATGGAGTAGGGGGTGGGGGGTGGCAAGCAGCCAGAATACAAAGCCACCACCACCAGCCACATGGAGTGGTAGCTCCCTCAACACGTGCCAAAGGCGCTGTCCACAAGACCTATACAGTAGTGTCTGTGGGGCCCCACAAAACATGAGGCCCAGGGCATGAGGCCCAGGGCAGTATCCACAATTTGCCCCCTGCAGGGGACTGATCTGCAGACTGAATTTATATCTCATTGCCACACTTTACCCAGGCCCACTCCTCCGTCATCCGGCCAACCCCTTTAAGCAATCATCACCTTGTCTGGACCAGGCCATGCTGGGCTGGGGCCCAAACATATGGGGTTGGCCTACTGGCATTTTAATGCCATTCTTCTAGAGGATGTGGGATTCTGGGAGTTCTGCCCGGCCTGGCAGGAGCAACGGACAGCTTTCCTCAGTTCAGACATGGTGGGATGTGGGGAAGGTGCTCATCCTGCTCTTTTGCCACAGCTACACTCAGGGGCATACCTGGCAGAGGAAGGCAGTCCAGGAGCAGCCTGAGCAGGAAGTGCTGGAACTGGAAAGGTGCCTGGCCACTGACCTAATAATAACCTGTTCTTCTGTGGAGAATGTTGGGACTGGCAGGAAAAGATTTGCAATGTGGATCACCTCCACACCCATGGTATATTTGTCCACTCGTGCATCCAGCTCCTTTGGGAGATGGACTGCTGCTTCTGCTTCTTCTACACTCTGGAGAGGAAGTGGGGGGGCCAAGAAATGCATTACCTGGCTCCTGGCAGGTGACAGCATCACCCTCACAGATCCAGGTGAGATGCGCACACAAGCCTTCTACAAAGAACTCTTCTTCCTGGAACTGACTGACACTGAAGCCTGTTGGACTCTGTAAGAGGGATTCCTGTAAGTCAGTGCATGTGACCAAGACTGGTTGGGGGCTTCTTTTACCCTGGTAGAGTTCTTGGCCACCCTCCATCTGATGCCTGGCAACAAGGCATTGGGCATCGATGGGCTGACTGCAGACTTTTACCAGGCCTTCTGGGATATCCTTGGCCCAAATTTTGCTGCTGCCTGGTCCAAATCCAACAGAAGTGGGGAGCTCCCATTGTCATGCAAGAGGGCCATGTTGACACTGCTTCTGAAGAAGGGGGATCCCTGCAACCTGAGGAACTGATGTCCCATGTTCCTCTTCTGCATGGACTACAAGGCAGAAGTGAAGGCCTATGCCTGTAGTTTGTGCTGGCAGACATGATCCCTCTCAACCAGATATACATGTTGCCTGGACATTCCATTTTTGACAGTCTGTACCTGGTTTGGGACCGCCTGGAGCTGGTGCATGGGGAGGGCCTGTATATTGCCCTCCTGTCCCTGGACCAGGAGAAAGCATTCAAGAGGGTGGATCATGGGTACCTCACAGATACGCAGAGGGCCTTCGGCTTTGGGCTACACTTTGTGCAGGCTTTCCAGGTACTGTCCACCTCTGAAGTGTTTGGTCAAGGTCAACTGGACCCTAATGGAGCCCATCCAATTCAAGTAAGGGGTATATCTAGGCTGCCCACTTCCAGGCCAGATGTATGCCTTGGCCCTGAAGCCCTTCCTCGTCCTTCTGAGGAGGTAGGTGGTGGGGTTGGCACTTCAGGAGCTGGCTGTGTGGCTGGTCCTGTTGCCATATGCCAACGATGTGCTCCTTGTGGTCCAGGACCTGGGTGACCTGGTGTAGGTGGAGGCCTGCCAGGCATTGTACTCAGTGGCCTCCTCTGCCTGAGTCAACAGGGTTAAGGGTTTGGGCCAGACAGTGGGTGACAGGTGGCTAACTCCTCCCCTCCCCAAGGCATTCACTGGAGTGTGGGCTTGCTGCTGTACCTGGGATCTATGTGTCCCCCATGAACCCCTTCTTACTGAGGAACAGGCACCAGCTGGAGGAAAGGGTGGTGGAGCAGCTCTGGGCATGGACAGGACTTCTACAGTGTCTCTCCTTGCATGAGAGGGTGCTGGTGTTGAACCAGCTTTTCCTGTCCATGCTCTTGCATTGCTTCCATACCCTGACAATGCCCCCACCTCACCCCGAGGTCCTCACCAGGCTCCATAGATTGACACTTCCACCACCACTTCTGGGGACTCTGGTATGACTGGCAGATCCTTTGCCTCTTGGGCTTCTCCCTGCAGGACCTGCGAGGGCTATCAGAGTTCTACTGGGACCTCCTCCGAGCCTGGAACCTGGAGGCTGATCTCCTTCTCCAGGTCCCTTTGCAACACTCACTCACCTTGTCTGCCTTCCAGCTGGGTCCCCAGTGCTGGCCCTGGGCAGACTCCTTTGCCCATGTCTCGCCACCTGTCTCAGTAGCAGAGCTCCTGGTGTTCCCTGGTGAAAAACTGCAAATTCTCTCATAACCCCCCCCCCCCCAATTTTCTAATTAAAATACCAAAAATCCATGTTCTTCCATGATTAAAATGAAATTTCACTATATACAGAGAGATAAATTATGCAATGTTTACAATTTTAAAGCAATTTGAAAGCTTACTAGTACCACTATCATCATAAAAATTCCAGTTATCTATACAATTTGTTGTTTGCTTTTGTTTTTTTTTACACTGAAAAATCAGAGCTGCCCCTGCCTTTGCTCATCAGGATGTGGAGCACTGAGCTATACTGATATGCCAGTGCCCTGCCTTTCCCTTGCCCCTCACTCCCAACTCACAGCCCTCCCCAGCCCCCTCACTACTGACCTTCAGCCTCTGCCTGCCCCACTTGTCAGCAGCTCTGTCCCTGCACCAGGACATGGGTCCAGCTGCAGCTGTTTCACTGGCTGTTTTGTGGCTCTGAGCAGAGTCAGCCCTTGCTCTTCTGCTCCTTGTGCCTGTCCCCATGCCCCAGACATCCCCATGCCATTCCTGGAAAGCCTGTGACCAGCACTTGAGGACTGGTATGATGAACACCCTTCCCTTGCAGGGCAGCCTCCCCCTGCACAGGCTGCTCTAGCAAGAGGGGTTGGGGGGGGGAAGGGCTCTAAGCTTGGCTCTAGCAGCATCTCCTACCCAGAGAGCTTCTCCATCACCAAACCCCATCTCTCTTTCTCTCACACCCCTCCCTTCTGCCCACACCCCCAAGACGTTCCTGGGATCAGGAGCTGCTCCAGGCTGGAGAACATGTCCCAGAACTGGTATGGGCATGGGACAAGTCTGCAGGTCCCATCTCGTGTGGCTGGATGGGAACATAGGGTGAGACATTTGTGGGGGGATGTGTGGTTGGGGGGAAAGAGGTATGGGATGGATGTGGGGGTTGTGGGGAGGGTTGGGGGTTTGTGAGTGGGTGCAGGGTTTGTGGGGGTGAGGTTTGGGGGTATGGAGCTTGTACAGGGGTGTGGGGTTTGTGCTTGGATATATGGATCAGGGGTTTCTGGGAGTGGTTTGGGGTGTGGGGTTTGTGGGTGCATTGTGGGGGTGTTGTGGGTGTGGGGGGCTTTATGGGGGTGGGGAGGCTGCTCAGGAGGGGTGGGTTCCCTGCCCCCCACAGGGTGCAGTCCCCCACACAGCTTACTCATAGCCCTCCCCCAGATGGCAGACAGCCCCCCTGCAGCAATAGCAGCCATGTGATACTCAGGGCCTCCTTGCGATGTGGTGTGACCACAGCTGCCTCAGACCTACTGAAATGTGTGCCACATGTCACAGGTGTGGCTTGGGCTGGCCCAGGGCCATGTGCCTTTGGGCAGTACAAGGCTTCTCTGGCTGTCACCCAGGGCCCCAGCACTGCATGCAGGAGCCATGCATCAGGCTGGGTTGGGTCCTGCTTCCATGAAGCCAGCCTCACCCTGTGGTGTGTGGGGCACTTGAAGGCAGGACACAGGCCAGCCCAATGCATGGCCCCTGAGTGTGGTCCCCAGGTGACAGCCAGAGTAGCCCTTTGTTGCCTGAAGGCTTATGACCCTAGGCTGGGCTCAGCTGCACCCACAACATGCCCTCTGAGCAGCTCCCTACCCCTACCTCCACAGTCCCACCCCATCCACGTCCCTACTTACCAGGGATGGTGCCAGGGTCCAGGTCATGCTGCAGGCTTGCCCTACTCCTATTTGCTCCAGAATACTGAGGCACAATGCTGGGGCAGCAGGTGATGGGGGCAGATATAGAGATGCCCTGGCCAGATGCCAGAGTGTCTCTCTGGAGGATGCAGCCTGTGGTTGCTTTGGGGCATGTTCCTGAACTGTGCCCTGCCCTGTTTTTTTTCTCTGCAAGTTTTTGCCTGGGATTTCTGGATTTCCAGGTATCAATTTTAGAGCCACCACTGCAAATATACAGCCTGGGGAACATTTCTTTTTGTTCCCAGAATGCCTCTTGCAGCATCTCAAACTGCTTTGAGATGCCACAACAGGCATGTGCACACTTGTCTGGACATATCCTATAAGACATAATCTTTGCCTCAAAGCAGGAATGACTAGTGAAATCTCTGGAGTTATGCCTGTGTACAACTGACATCAGCAGGAGTGGGAACTGAGCCCCAACAGTTTATCACTGCATTTACTGTTCTACTCTTAACCTTTTTTCTGAAACATCAGTGCTCTATATCCCTAATATAGAAGTTTTAGAGATTATTTAAACATACTTACTGTTTCAGGTTTAGATAGAGTCCAAAATTATTGACATAATTCTGCTGAAATCATTAATAAAAAGACAGCAGAATTTGGTCCATTATTTTAGCTTTAGAGAAGGCAAACATACGTAACTAACTACATATAAGAAGGAATTACAGTCTTGCCAAGGAAAAGAAAATGAATGAATAAGAAGAATCTAAATGACAGAAAACTTTTATATTAAATTAGACATGGGAAGATACACTGCTGTTGATATGGTTTCTACACAAAGGTAGAAAAACTGACAAAGATTGCCACAACCAAAAATATCCCAAATTAGGCTAAGATTTGCCTAACAGCAATTAGGTGCCTTTAAAAAATGATTTCTAGGTTTTGGATTTTTTAATATATTGTAATGCTCATTTAGGTTAAAGTCCACATGTATTCACAAGTATAATTAGAAGTAGTCACTGTAATTTTTAAGACACAGGGAAAAATGGAACTTGTGCATAACAAACTAAAACAAAGCACATAATAAATAGTGATAGGCTTTGTGTTGTTAAAATACTAAGAAGTTGTTAACTGTATTAAATACTCTGTATTCTCCAATTACTTATTAATAGGGTTTTTTTAGATAAGGATTATAGAATTAACTTAGTAGGAGTTACGCCATTGACTTCAGGGAGATTAGGAATTCACTGAGAGAGAGAGTTTGTTTAAGGACTCCTGTTTTTGTTTGGTGTGACTATGTTATAATATACGTCTTGTGACATACTTTAATCTTCCCAGGCAAATACTCCTTCACGATCAAATATAAATAGCACTGAAAACTCAAATTATTCCACAACAGCAGTTATCCGATCTACATGGTGTCTTTGAATCTGTTGAGCCATCCATCAAACTAAATGCTTTCTGTATATTCAGAAAGTCCTCTTTGGTGAAGAGCTAAAAGGTACTACTAGAAAAATACAATAACCACGTATTATAACTGTTTTTTTTTTACTTACATGGAAGAAGGAAATTACTGAGTTTTCTTTCAATAGAGGTACATTAAGGCCCAATTCTAGCCCTTAGCATGTGGTGGGATATAGTTACACTGCCTCTGGAGCAGTTCTAGGAAAGCACTATAAGTCAGAAACTTATTATTCATTCCCAGATTTTCCTGGATTCAAATAGAGAGTGAGTTGTTGGAGCACTATAGTGTCGCATACTCATCTAGTCATGTCAGCTCAACTCTGATGGCAAGCATGTTGGGGTTTTGGAACAAGGTTTGTTCCTTGCCAGAAAGGGTTAGTTAGCCATGTTAGTTTGAAGTCAGACAGGAGACAGGGTAGATTTGCACTTTATAGACTATCTAAATCAGATGCTTAGCATAAGCTTTTGTAAGCATTTGATGAAGTGAGCCTGTTGCTTACAAAACCATATGCTGTGCATCTCTGATTTAATTAGTCTACAAGGTACAAATCTACCCTGCCTTCTGCCTTTCCTCCTTTACCTGCCACATTCTACCTACTTGCCTAAAAGAGGGAGTAGTGTTCTTGGTGGAGTCATCTTCCCAATGTACTGCTAAGGAAGGAAGGAAGATGTGTGCCAGTGACCCTCCTCCCTTTTGATAGGCCTGGGTCTGCCAGTAATCAGCTGTCTTTCTTCTGCTATTTGTGTGTCTGAAACCCCTTGGAATTTCTCTCGACCTCCCTCCCCGTCGCGCATTCCCAATGTTCTTTACTATGCAGTGTGTGGCTCCTTCTGCTCAGATCTGATAAAGTATCTCTTGCATTCAAAAGCTTGTCTAAGTCTATCCCAGTTACAGTTAGTCCAATAAAAGATATCACCTTAAGAAATCATTGCTTCTCGCATTTACCCTGATGCACCTAGACTCAAAGACCAAAGAGACCACATAGTAACAGAATCAAGCTTTCCATGTGCTCCTGCACAGATGCATAACTGGAGACACAATATCGTTCCAAAACAGTTGTAATTTGTTATTTAGCAGTAGCATCTTTTAATCAATTTTAAGCATTAAATGGCACATACTTGGTACCAAATGAGTCTCATTTTAATATATTTAGCATTTGTAAGTAAAATAACTTTCATTAATATTTTGTGGGGTTGGCAGTAATTCTTGCAAGCAAATTATTTTTCAGTGAACAAGCCAGTACAGAAAACAATGCTTGCCTTTACTTTTTAATTTGTAAGTATGATAACATGACAGAGTGTTTCACTGTAAAGGAATAACTGTCTTAACAATTAGTAATTCTAATAAAATACTGGTATAATGTGAACTAAGAACACTTGACAGGTTTGGGGGCAAAAAAAACACTTGTCTGTTTATAAAAACTCACTATTGAAAAATAAGAAATTGATTCTTGAATGTATTACATCAATGTTTATAGGCTTTAATCAACAAGCAAAATAACTGACAGTTTTATTGCCTGAGTAAATTTTTATATATGTTACTCTTTATAAATAACAAAGCTTTTCTTAACCCTTCAGGCCCTGTACTTAATTATCTAGAGGTATAACTAGATAATTATAAAAAAGCAGTCTTGTAAATTACTTTCTGCCTTGTAGCTACATATAAGAACTGTACTGGAATGGATGCACAGTCATATTTAACTGCAAGGCCACACTTAGATCAACGTTGCTGCAGATAACTCTGAATTTATTTAAAAGAGAAAAAGAAACCAGCTATGTCTGCAGAATAATATTCTCACTTTTGACTCCCTGCTAGCATCTTCTTCTGTTTGATCCTGTCGTTACAAACCTGTAATCACCAAGTTTCAGGCAGCAGGCTCTTTAATGTGAAAATTGAAATAGGCTGAAAAGATTACTTCCAAACTCAGGTAACACAGGATTGTGCCCTGCAGTGCAGTATGATACAATTCAGAGCAAGAGTAGTGCTGCTTAAATTGTGGACATATGGAATGGGATCAAAACAGTCCGGCAGGCATTGTGGGAATGCTGCCAAGAGGATCTTTCAGAAGACTGTTTCATTGTCACCTTTACTTCATGTAGATAAAAGCTTAGCAGGGAACAAGTGAATAGTTCTGCTGCTGATGACAGAGTAAGATGAGCTCCTGGAGGGAGGTTATAAAAATAGTATGCTGGAGGTCCTAATTGACACTCTGCTAATTTGGAGGCTTTCATCCTCTGTCTAAATTTCATTATTGATGACATATCAATGAGTAATGTGTTTGTGCAAGGAACTGTCTCTGAACATTGGGAACTCAATTACCCTCAGTGTTAATATGGGTTGATTAGCTAGTGGCCTTCTGTGGGAATGCAATGGTCCTGGTCATTGTTAACATCATTTTAGACTGGCAGCATGCAATGGATGTGGATGTGCACATGCTGAAAAAGAATGCTCAGCATTTTTCTGTGTAACTGTGTTTAAATTCAAAAGTAAATAATTCATATGTGACACATTTTAGTGATACACTAGAAAAAATATTGTTTGTTTGGAATGAAAGATTTTAGATGAGTGTGTTCAATAGCTAAGAGAAATATTGCTATGCTAATCAGTTATTTATTTGCTTGCTCCAAGATTTCAAGCATAACCAATTTTCTGTTATTGTATCTGATTGAATGGAGTAAACAGGCTAGCTATATGATGATTTTGAGGGCTTATATTTCTCCTGTCCATGACTATAACTAAATGGCTAATGGCACTTAGTGAATTGGCATTCGAATGATTAAAACAAAGAGATATTTGAAGAGACAGGTATAGAAAAAAAGAGCAATATTAGCATTTCTTGTTGGATTCAGAGAGAAATTTTATGAAGGCCATCCTATATTCTCAGATTTGAAATGCCTGAGTGAAGCAAATGCAGTGTCATTAGTTCAGGTCTGGCTCCGGTACAAGACTCACAGGTGAAAGTCTGTTGCACCCCTGTGAGCTTAAGACCCCAGAAGGCACTCTGGTGGACCCAACCCTGACCCCCCAGCACAGCCAGGAGGTAGGTGGGACCCTCAGTGGCTGGGTGACAGATAGGAAAGGGAGGCAGCTAGAAGAGCCAAGGAGGAACACACCCACCCTCTCCCAGCTCATACTTGGCCCAGCCCCCCATGGATCCCATGATCAAAGCTGCTCAGTGAGTGAGTTGGCATGGGACTAGGGAAAGGGGGGGGGCACTTATCTGCCCCCTTCTCTGGCTGGACAGGGATCCCAGACCCTGTGAGTGATGCAGTGCTGGTGGCAGACTGTTTATGTATGGGTTTTAAAAAGGACTCACCAATGGCAAAAAGCCATGGTTTGGGTACCGCTCTGGTGTGAGATACACAGGTTGAAGCCTGTTGTGCCCCCATGAGCCCAGAACCCTGGCAAACACTCCAACGGACCCCGATCCTGACCGCCAGTGCAGTTGGGAGGTAGGTGGGGCCTGTGGTGGGTGGGTGACAGATAGCTGCAGGAGGCAGCTGAGGGGGGCTGAAGAAGGTCATGTCCTCGCCAGCTCCTACTTAGCCCACCCCCTCAGAGAGGCAAGCGACTGGAACCATGTGAACAGAGCTTGTAAACAAGCACACTTGATGTGATCTCTGGGCCCAGCATGTGAGTTAGCGTGGAAGGGCAAGCAGGAGGGTCAAGCAGGAGGGTCATGAAGCTCTAGGCAGTGAGCCTGAAGAGAAGGTCACTAGCCTGGACTACTACCTGTTCCATGGAGGGGACACACTACACCCTGAAGATCATCTCCATGACTGCCCCCCCACCCGATACCACTAAGGCCTGCACTCAGATGTTTACCCATGTTTACCCATGGTTCCAGCCTCCATTCAGAAAGAGACCCTGGTTCTTGGCTGTGGGGGCTGCCTAGCACAATTGCAGGCACCTAGGATCAGGACAATGACACCTCTTGTGAGGTTTGCTTCACATTGGAGTTTCTAGAATGCCACATGGGGAGCTCCAGACTGCTGTGCAGAGGCTGTGCCATCAGGGATGGTGAAGAGGAAATTGACTCTTACTGCCAGCCTCTTTGCCTGAAGCATGAAGAGGGAAGAGCAAGGATGGCTGGCAGGACAAGGGTGGACAAAAGCAGCTCCCATGAAGTCCAGCCAGGGGTCACTTGAACAAAGTTTGTCTCTGGCCCCAAGGCACACTGCACCAGGGTAACCATCTTCCTGGATCTTCACAAAAGGTACAGATTCCTTGCAGTACCAGTAGAGCCAGAAAAGCTGCCAGCTCCAGCACCTGAGGAAGAAAGACAAACAGCAACCATTCCTAAAAAGAAATGCAGAGTGGCCATTGTGGGAGACTCCCTCTTGAGGGGACAGAGGGAGTGATCTGCTGCCCTGACTTTTAGCCCATGAGATCTGCTGCCTCCTAGGGGCCTGTATCCTAAGAGGATCCCAAAACTTATCCTGTCCTTCAACCACTACCTCTGCTCCTTATCCATGTGGGCACAAATGACACAGCTGAGAGCAATCCCAGGTGAGTTATGAGTGACTACAGGGCTCTGGGGGTGCGGCTCAGAGAGTTGAGGGTGCAGGATTTTTCTACTCAATCCTTTCAGTTACAGGTCATGGACATAGGCGGGAGAGATGAATTGAGGAAGTAAACAGAAGACTGCAGGTTTGACACCTTCACAAAGACTTTGGCTTCGTCGACCACAGTCCACACTTCAGAGAGAGAGACAGCAGTATATCAGAAATGGATGGCCTCTAACTCACTCTAATGGGTAAAAAGCTCTTCTCAGTCAGAATGGGACCTTCTTGACAGGGCTTTAAACTAACTTCACCAGGAGATGGACAGACAATCACCACTGCACACCTACGAAGCAGCACCCACAGATCATGAGGTCAGACTGCACAAGGGAATTCGCTCCTACCCCAGCCCAGGAACAAGACTCTTCTAGGAGCACAGGGAAGCCTAGGGCTTCTGATGGCAGACTTATTAGCCTATTTACAAATACCAGGAGCCTGGGGAACAAAAAGGAGGAACTTGTTCTTTTGCTAAACAAAAATGAATACAATCTCATAGGGATAACAGAAACCTGGTGTGACTCCACCTATGACTGGACCACAGGTAAAGATGGCTACAGCTTGTACAGGAGGGATTGTTTTGCAAGAAAGGGTGGGAGTGTAGCTCTCTATGTGAAGGAGGAGTACATTTCCCTACAAGCAAAGATTGGCACCTAAGGAAGGTGACTTGAGACCCTCTGAGTTAGAATATGGGTGGAATGTGATGAAGGGGATATAACAGGAGGAGTCTACTACAGACCTAATTAGGAAGAAGAGCTTGACTGTGAATTGTCTGGGGAATTGGCAGAGGCTGCACACTGTCAGTTCATGGTTGTCATGGGCAACTTCAGCTACCCTAACATCTCATGGGACAAGCACTCAGCCAAATCTGATCAGTCAGCTTCCTCACTTGCATCAAAGAGCTCTACTTGTCTCAAGAAGTCTACAGGGCAACAAGAGATAAGACACTGCTGGACCTGGTACTGGCCAAAGGGGATGATCTAGTGAGTGACCTGAGAATCAAAGGGAAGCTGAGAGACAGTGACTATAAGTTGCTTACTTTCTCTATCCATTGCAAAGCTGACAAATCAGTCAGAAATGCAGAAATCCTCGACTTTAGGGAAGCTGACTTTCACAAGCTCAGAAGGCTAGTTGTTGAGGCCCTGAGAGGCCATGATCTGGCAGGGAGGGGAGTTCATGATGAGTGGTCATTCCTTAAGGATGTAATCCTTGAAGCACAACGGAAGTCCATTCGATCCTATAGGAAAGGTAGCAAAAGGGATGAGCACCCCCCTTGGCTCAGTAGGGAACTCATAGACGTCTGGTACCTGAAAAGAGAAGCTTATAAAGGATGGAAGTTAGGCAAAACCACTAAGGAGGAGTATTGAGCACGGGCCTGTACCTGTAGGGAATGAACTAGGAAAGCCAAGTCTGAAACCAAATTCAAACTAGCTACAGGAATCAAGGACAATAAAAAGTCCTTCTTCAGATATATGGGAAGTCAAAAAAAATCCAAGGGCAATATTGGACTCTTGCTAAACCAAATGGGGCAGCTGGCAACTGACACCTGGGAAAAAAGTTAATCTCCTGCCTGACAAGATGAAGGATTACCAGGGTAAGGGTGAACATACGCCCATCATTGGTGACGATCTTGTGAGGGAACACCTTGAGAGGCTGGACTTCTACAAATCAGCTGGCCCAGATGGAAAGTACCCAAAAGTGCTAAAGGAACTGGCTGAAATCATAGCATGGCCAATGGTAAGGATATTTGAGAACTTGTGCTCAGAAGAGGTTCTTGAAGATTGGAAGAGGGGCAATGTGGTGCCTATCTTCAAGAAAGGAAGGAAAGCAGTTCCAGGGAACTACAGGCCAGTCAGTTTAACCTCAATTCCTGGAAAGATCTTGGTGCTGAGACAGATGCCAGTAGTCCCACCAGGCCTCCCTATCCTGGCAGGGTGCAGTTTTAAGGATCATGTCCAGGACCTGGGGCCTCCTCCTTCCCCATAGCCCAGCCCATACCTCCAAGTTTGTCCTGGCAGGGGAGCAAGCTCAGCAAGGACATGTTCTTCCCCTACTGGCTGGTGATGCAGTGATGGCCCCCTTCAGTTGAGAGCAGGGCATTACCTGTTTTTTAAAAAAATGAAAAATGGAAATTGGTGCAGACAGAGTGAGGAGGGTGGCACTCAGTCCATCTGAAGGTGAAGCTTCAGGTGAACACCAGCTGCTACACCAAAACAGGATCCAAGCAGGTGCGGTGGGATCTCACAACACCTTCAACAATGTTGAACACCCTCTTGCCAGTTCCTGACACATCTGGCTCTGGCTTACCCAGTAGGCCAAGGGGTCTCAATCCAGTGACTTCACATCCTTGGCAAGATAGGTAGTGACAAAAGCCTCAGTGCTACATGCCTGAGACTGGTGCCTGGTGTATTTGGACCCCATCATTTAAACCATTGGACTCACATTGTCAGTGGCTAGCGTGGAGGAGACTGGCTGGTGTTGGTGTCAGTGTTGATGCTGGTGCTGGGAGTGCTGTCATGGGAAAATGGATCCCCCTTTTCCACATCCTCTTGCCTCTGCCCTCTGGCCTGCCTGACTTTGTTGACCAGCACCTGCGTCCAGTGATCAAGGGTTTTGGTGTGCCAGTGGGCATGCTCCCCTTCACCCCTGGGTCCACCATACTTGCCAGCATGTGGACTATATTGGACCACAAGGGATCCAGCCATCTCCTGATGCCCTTCTTCAGCTGCCTCACCAGTGCCTGCACATCTGGTGACAGCGGCCTGCCCCAGCCAGGAACATTGGACTTGCAGCTCTAGCTCTCTCCCTTCCCCCTTTTCCTCTCATGTTAGAAGACATGGCACATGCCTTTCCATCATACTTCATATTAATCTTTCCTGTTCTGCAAAAGGAGTGTCTGACTTCTAGCTTGTCTAATTTGTTTGCTTTGTGTACTAGACTGCGGCTTGATCATTGGTTGATTGTTAACAAAATATATAGTGTGTGTGTGTATGTTGTTCTGTAATATGCTCTCTGCCCTGACTCTGACTGGGTGACTTTTGGACTTCTTCTTGCTCTTTTAGCTTGTCTGATTTGTTTACTTTGCTTTGTATAGTAGACTGCAGCTTGACTATTGATTGTTTGTTAATAAAGTATATGGTGTGTGTGTTGTTGTTTGGTGATGTGTTCTCTGAATGGGTGACTGTCTGACTTCTCTCTCTTCTTCTGGGTTGTGTTTTTCTTTACGGTACTGTTCTGTGTTGTGTAGTGTACCTAAAATATCATCTTCTTCTTCAAATCTGAGTTCTGCATTGTGTGTTCTAATCTCAATCTGAATCTCTGACTTTAGTCAGTATGTAAACTATTAAAGCTAAGTATAACTAATATTAATAACTAATGTAATAACTGTATACATTATATAATCTCTTTTTCTTCTATGAATATCTGATTTCTATGATCTGTGTGAGTGTGTGTAATGTGTGCTTACACAGTGATGGATCACACTGCCAGGGAAAACACTGAGCTTTCTTTTTTTTAAAGTTTGCAAAAAAAAAAAGAAGTGAGAGAGAACAAATATAAGCTGAAAGAAATGAAGCGGAGAAGTATTAAGCAGAAAGATTCTAAGCTAAGCTATAACTTATCCAATCCTTTTTAAGAACAAAAAGGAGCAGGTGACTGACTAGGAAGCAAACCAGGCAATCCAGTAACTTTCTGATGCCGTTGCTCACTCAGAACCAGCTCACAAAAGGTACAGCAAGCCTGCAGACAGAGACAGAGGTGTTTATGCTGTTTCTCTGCCCCCCCCCCCGACACTGTGACTAGAAGGGCAGTCAGAGAGAAATCACACTCACTGATCAGCTAGATATGTCAGTCCTTCCCCCGCTGCTCCCCCCCCTGCTCTGCCCCCACTCCTTCTCCTTCTTCTAAGTTTCTATTTCCACAGAAAGACCACCTTCCAAATCTCCAAATCATTGAATCTCTTCTAAATCTTTTCCAAATTGTTTCAGAAGCTCTGAATCAGTTCAGAAAGTTTTAAGCTTCTAGCAATTTGATTTGGATTTGGAGATTTGGCCTCTGAATCGAGCCAAATCTTCTTTGAATAAAATCACAAACTGACACTTTACACAGCCCTACTCAGCAGTGCTACACTTGCTAGAACCACAACTAAAAGAGACTTGGGGGTCATTATTGACCACAAGATGAGCGTGAGCCACCAATGCAATGCTGCAGCTAGCAAAGCAAACAAAACTGGTTTGTATCTACTGATACATCTCAAACAAGACCAGGAAGTCATCCTCCCACTTTACCTGACCTGCAGCTGGAATACTGTATCCAATTATGTGCTTCACAGTTTAGAAAGGATGTGGAGAAACTTGAAACAATCCAGAGCAGAGGCATGTGCATGATTAGAGAACTAGAGAGCAGGCCTTATGAAGAGATGCTGAGAGCCATGGGACTCTTCATTCTGGAGAGGTGAAGGCTCAGTGGTGACTTGGTGGAAACTTATAAGTGCATAAGGGTTATGCATCAGGAACTGAGAGAACATCTCTTCACCAGGGAACCTCAAAGGAAGACAAGATCCAATGGTCACAAACTCCTGGAAGACTTCTTTAGGTTGGACTTAAGGAAAAACTTCTATACCATCCGAGTCCCCAGGGCCTGGAATAGTTTCCCACCAGAAGTGGTGCAAGCACCTACTGTGGACACTTTTAAGAAACACTTGGATGCCTATCTTGCTGGGATCATTTGACCCGAGCTGACTTCCTGGCCCTTGGGCAAGGGGCTGGATCCAAAGATCTTGTGATGTCCCTTCCAGCCCTAATGCCTATGAAATCAATAAATCATTCCCAATTTCATGAGGAGGAGTGCTATAGGTTGCAAAACTTGTACTTACCAAGGGCTTAATTTAAATCAAACTATATTTTAAGGTTGTTTATACGTTCTTTTATCTCTGTAGTGTCCCAAATAATCCCTTTCCATGAAAAAAAGGACACACAGAGGAGAGTGCTTTAGAGATTGCTCCACAATTTCTGATAAAAGTGGTAGAGTTCATTGTAAGAGCTGTTTCCCAAAGCTAGTGGATCTTTGGCATTTCGTTAAAAGCCAAGGGCATCCAGATAAGCTTCAGCAGCTCCCTCTGTTCTCCAGGTATCATGGACTGACAGCAACCACTATCCTAGAACCTCCATCTTAATGCAGCTGTCCTTGCAGGGAGTACTCCAGATTTTGTTGAAAAGATAATACAGCATCTCATTAATCTGTACTATGTGTGTAGAAAAAGGAGTGTGATGAATGTATGGATGGATGGATGGATGGATGGATGGAGAATGGTTCCAGCTGTTTTTGCCCGTAAAAATACCAAAATCATTTAAGCGAATAGAGGTTTATTAGGCCAAAATAACAAAAATAAGCAATGATCAGCCAATGGGGTTGTTTCTACCCTTAATATTAAATAGATTTGATTCTCATTGAAAGAAACCATACTTGGTTGCTTAAAGTCTATGAAACAAAGGTAGAACTTCAGCAAGCAATTTGTCTGAAGATTCTGTAAGGGAAGTTGTAATACGAACACTTCGGGGAAGAGGCATCCTAAAACTACCTGAAGGTAGGTTATACTTGTTTAAAGGCAACTTACTTTGTGGAACAGTAGTAAAATAAGACGATGATCAACCAGTTTTCAAACTGAATACTCTGATATTAGCACTTAAAGCAAATAGATTTTTCCAGGGAGTCTTGTAGTTTCTTAAGCAATCATTTTGAGCGACACTAATTACTGTTTATCTTATTACTATTTTCCTGTCTTTTTAAATTGTGAACAAGCCAATGAGAATGTAACTATGCACTTTAATGTTTTGGGGAAAGAATTCTGCCACTAAGCACTTATGTTTTCTTATTTTTGGGGTGTGTACAGACATTTGTGGAGGTTAGGGGGAGGCTAGTTAAAGGTGGCCACCTGATCTAAAATAAGTTTGTATGTCGGGGGAAGCTTAGAGGAGATCAGTGGGAAAAGCAGGGTCTGTGGGGAGGCTCGGGGGGGGTTGAAAGGATCAGGGGCAATTGGGGTCTATCTAAAGACTCAAGAGCATTTTTATCCTTCTGGCGTCCCCACCTCCAGATGAACAACCCCACCAGCAAACCAAGTCCTGCCCAATCTTTTATGTCCTTCCCTTCAACCTGACTTACTTCCTCAGCTCCCAGCACTAGTTAACACTGGTAAAACTGGCACCAGAAAAAGCTTGTGGGATGGGAGACTTTGTCAGGCTTATGGGGGGGCTCAGTGGTCTGCAGGGGTTGGGTTGTTGTAACCCTCTTGGGGTTCCAGCAACCCTTGCGGTAAGTATATATCCATGGGGATCTTGCAAGGGACCACCCTTTACTGTCACATCTTTAATCTTATGGAGAAAATAAGGGAAAGTTCAATGATGGTACTATGGCTCCCTAGCAGGTATACTTTTCCCAAAACGTGGGCTGTATACCCTGCCAATGCCAATGAGATGTTTGCAGGTGTTGGGCTGCAGAGATGTCAATTGTATCTGCCCCTTCTCATTTGGTCATGTAGAAAGGAACTTTGGCTACCGCAAAGACCTCCTTGGTCCAAGAAGCAGTGAAGAGAGAAAACAAAAGGAAAAGAAATCCCCATACTGGGGCCAACATGGGATATACCAAACAGAGTTTTCCCCTTTTCCACAATATGACAGGTAAGTTAGTCTCTGACTCTTACAGGTCAACAAACTTTCCCTTGGCCGACGTGGCACACTTTACCATGGCACCTCTCTGTGCCTATATGAATGAAAAAAACAATGACAGCTTGGTAGGTTTGCCAATTTCAACAGAAAAAAAAACAAACCCAAGAATGGATCCAAAGGAGAAAAAACATAACCTGAAAAAAAATGCTCACCACTGTCCTCAGACTGAACCACAAAGCCCTACTCAGAGTCTAAATAAAGTTCTTGGAGCTCTCCCTCCTGGGGTAGTGAATTCCTCCACTCCAGCCTTCACTGCCTGCGGAGCCAGGTGCTGGGGGGACATGTTGGAGGTCCCTCTGGGTCTCCTCATTGCAGAGGTGAGCCTGCTCCCTTTGGATCCCTCTGCCCAACATCCTATGCTGCCCAGCGTCTTCTCCCACTCCCCAGGCTCTGTTCCCACTTTCAATTTTAAACTGCTAGGGTGGCACAGCTTGATGACATCATTACAAGCACAACCTCAGAGTTGCACATATTAAGGACTAATAAAGCAGTGCAGTGGTGACATATGCTGTGCTTGCTCTACCTCCTCCCTACCTGAAGGTGAGGGGTGGTTACTTTTGATCCAAGCCAGATCACAGACTGCTGTGCTGCATCCTAATGGCAGGGTATGCCTGTCTCCAAGTGGCCCACCGCAACAGTTGTCCATCTAGGAAAGAGGTGAGAGGCTGGGAGGCTAAAAATAGCCCTGTGCCAGCATACGTAGGAAAAGTACAGCCCCAGGGCTGGAGCCAGCAGCTGGGCTTCCTGGGGCTGCGTTGGGAACTGTACAGGAGTTCAATTAGATTGGGCTCAGCTGACTGCCAGAGGTATACATAACATAGATTGGGCTGGCCCTCTTTAGATCAATCAAACCTTCTTGAACTTCTGTACAGTTTGCAGTTAGAATGACCTAACTAAGGATCTAAGTATAAGGTCCACACCTGAGTGAACTAAATTAGATTGGATGACCATTTTAATATAATCTAAACTCCCCAAATGTCTGTATGTACCCTTGATGTCCAAACTCAAGGCACCTTCACATGCTTCTCATTTAACCAGTATGTTTACCCCTAAATCTAAGTCTACCTAATTTGGTATCCTAATCAACACTGAAACTATTCTACACCTCTACTCAAAGTTTGTAGCTGTTTTAAATGATCTGCAAGTTTCATTACATGCTTGTCTTTTATTAGACAGGATTATAATGAAGCCTATTATTGTATTTGAACTGTGCCACTTCTGCCACAGTCTTGAGAGCTCTGCTTTTATACATGATACTGCTCATCTGCTCCTGCTCTGCATGTCTCAACCCAGAATGAGGGGGGTGAAGCTCCTCTGAAGGAGCTTCTTGCCACTATGGTCACAGAGTAGTGCTTCCCACACTGCTGTGGAAATGTTATTACCCTATGAATCCAACTCTGCTTGACAAAGTAGTAGTTTGCTTCTAGGCCCTAACTTGATGATGTTTAATCTCAACTCCATCCTCACTGCAGAGGGTTTCCAATATACTATGTGGAAGATGGCCTAGACTTGTTGTGACAGGCGAGGTCATTTAGAAGTCCTAGAACACTTAAGCATTTTGCTTTTTATGTAGGGTGATATAAAGAAAAGGAAATGATTTTAAACAGGATGTGCATTACTAATATTAAATCCTTCTTCTTTATTTCTCCTTGTCAGTGCAGAATTAGGTTTTATCTGAGGTCAAAATGCTGGATGCAGCTTCTTTTTTCTTCTAACCTCTTTTCACCATTTTCTTTATGATGTAGGCCTTCACATAAAACTTGACTGGCATATTTGAAGCATTGGTCACTGCTAAAATATTGAATTTGTCTTCAACAAAATTCAGTGGAATTTCTTTTACTTAAAAAAAGCAGATGACAAAGATAAGGTACCATACTTTTGTTTTATAGTTAATTTTCTACAAAACTAATCTGGGCATGTAATGTACATAGACTGTATATATAAGAATAATAGGTAAAATATAATGCATAGATTTTTGATGGAAAAATTTGTCTTTTTTTACATAAGTGTATTATGAACAACTATGTATATGTAACAATTATATTTTTTGTAGAAAACCAATTAAATGCCTAATTTTTCCTTCTAAATTTTATTCAACAACTGGCACCATGTCACCATACCTTTCTATAAGAGTGACTTTATTTGAAGCTACTATAGAAATTGAGCAGCCTTTCAGGATTCTAAAATGAGAACGTACATGGAATTATTCACTTACAAAAGTGAAAATAAAAATATATTTATAGAGTACTGTGTTATTCCTAAAAAACATAATTGTACAACTTAGCAAAAATGATGAGGCCATGGCAGCCATGAAGAATGATCTGAATAACTTGGTAAACTGAGCCCATTCAGGCCAATTGCATACTAATGCATTAAACTACAACATTATGAATTTAGGAAAAATAAATGCAAAGTATACAAACAGAATGCAGGACTTCATTTCAGAAAGCAATGACTCTAAAAAGGATGTAAGTGTTGCAGTGAGCAAGCAAGTCATCATGAACTTCAGTGCAATATTTTGGCAAAAAAGCTAATTTAATCTTTAGAGGTAAAGACAGGGGCATGGAGAGTAACAGAGAAAGGTGGTGATTTTACATCTATATCTGGTATGGTGAGACTAGTCCTTGCATACTGTACACAAATCTCATGCCACCTTTTAAAAAGGGTATTGAAATATTGGAGAGCAAAAATCTTCAAAAATTATTCAAGGGTAGAAAAAATGCTGTACAGTGAAAAATTCAGAGACTTTTCTGTTTTAGCTTCACTAAAACAAGATGGAAAGGTGATTTGATTAGAATGCATAAGTGCTTTCATGGGGGGAAAATACCATGTACTAATGTGCTCTTTAGTTAGCAGAGAAAGACATAAGAGCCAAGGGCTGGAAGCAGAAACCAGATAAATTAAAACTGGAGATCAGGCACATGTTTTGAATAATGAGTGTGATTAAGCGTTGGAACAAACTATCAAGGGACAGTCTCCCTTTCTGTTGGATTGAGTCTCAATTTTCCGATGTCTCTAAACACAAGGTATCAGACTCAGAACTGGAGTGAATGAAGATTTGCAAAATAAATCTAATGGCCTGTATTTTACAGTAGATCATGTCATATGAGTCTTTCTTATACTCTATAAATATGTTCTTTGTGTGCCTGACCAGCCTTACTGGCCAGAATAGCAGGAAACAGAACCATGGATAACTTGCTTTGGACAAATCTAGCAATGAATATCAGCTGCCCTTTGAGGAGATATTTGTTATAGCAGCAGGAAATTCTTGCCTAATATGGCAGTCTTAATATTCTATCTTAATATGGTCATTGCATCTGAACAAGCACTTCAAGTCTGTTGTACTCTCACTACCTGTCTTACCCTGAAGCTTCATATTATACTTCTTTAAATGTAAACTCCAGTCTTTATCCTGAAGGCACTTCATGATCCAGATGCAAAATGCATTTATGTTCACTTAGTGCTTCTGGATGAAGGTATGGCAGCATGAACTTTCTCTCTCAAGGAACTATATTTTCTCAAGCACCAATTCAGAACTGTTGGGAAAATTTCCACCTGACCTAAAACTAACACAAATCTCATACTTGTAGTCCCAGTGTAGTGGATTCTGCTTTCGTTAACAAAAAGGTTAGTGGCATAAATTATTACACATATTTTTTTTTTTAAATCCACACACCATTTCCTACTGGGAATGAGGATAGAAAAAAAAAGAACTAAGTATAATAGAGGCCAGTCACATAACACTGCTGGAATGTGCTCAAAGTGTAGAGAAGTGCTACAAGACATCTTACCTTTATTTGTTTCTCTCTCCTATCTACTTATCTTCCTGTGTTTCTTGTCTATAATTTATCCTTGGTACATTCTTCCCCTCTGTTTTTTTCCTGATGGACTCTGGTTCCTTGAGCCTGATTCAGTGCCACTCCAACAACCACCCCCTTTCATGACTCCAGTTTTAGAGAGTTCACTCTCTACTGAAATTAGTGGCATTACTCCAACCAAATACTGAAGTGACACAGTAGTGAATTGAGCCATTACTGTCCATTTCTTTCTGTCGCTTTCATTTTGGTTTGTTTACTGCTTTTCTTACTCTTTTTTTTAAATCTCTCCTTTCTCTTGTTCCAATGTCTTTGTCTGTCTCTGTATATGTCTACATTTATTATGGTTTTCTTTTTCCATTTTCCTACTCTTGTATTTCTTATTTAGGCTTCCCTCTCTAGTACACAGAGTTCCTTTACAGACAGTTTATATTCATAAGAACCTGAAAGACATCCTCAGGTTTACTACTTTTTTAGCTGAAAGTTAGCTTAATTTGCTGTTTATCTTTGTGTTCTTAAACTGCTTGTTCTTCTTATTGGATAGCTTCATAAACAGTGCAGGTTTTTAAAGTATTGATGTGTTTTGATTCATAGATGTTTGGGTTGGAAAGCACCTTAGCAGATCTAGTCTGACCCCCTGCCCTGGGCAAGAAAGAGCACTGGGGTCAGCTAACCCCAACCAGGTGTATGTTTAGCCTCCTTTTAAAGAGCCAAAGGTAGGGGAGAGCACCACCTCCCTTGGAAATCCATTCCAGATTTTGGCAAAATCAACACTGAAACTATTCTACACTTCTTATTGTAAAAAAGTTCTTCCTGACATCTAACCTAAATCTGCTCTCTGTCAGTTGGTGGCCATTGTTACCCAAAGGGGTGCCCTGGTAAACAGATCCTCTCCTATCCCTTGCTGTCACCCCGTGATGAGTTTGTAGGCAGCCACAAGATCACCTCTCAGCCTTCTCTTGCAGAGGCTAAAGGCCCTCAATCTCTCCTCATAGGGCTTTTCCTGCAGGCCCCTAACTATACGAATGGCCCTCCTCTGAACCCTATCAAGGCTGTCCACATTCCTCTTGAAGTATGGCACCCATAAGTACACTGTACTCCAACTGTGGCCTGACCAATGTAGCATAAAGGGGAAGTATCACCTCCTTGGATCAATTTGTCATGCACTTGCTAAAGCGTGATAAAGTGTGGTTAGCTTTACTGATCATTTTGTCACGTTGACGACTCACGTTCATCTTGGAGTCAACAGTAACCCCAAGATCCCTTTCTGCTGCTGTGCTGCTGATAAGGTCCTCCCCCAGCCTGCAAGCATGTTGATGATTACTTCTCCCTAAGTGCAGCACCTTGCATTTGTCCTTATTGAACTGCATCATATTCTGTTCTGCCCACTTTTCCAGCCTGTCCAGATACTCCTGGATTCATTCCCTACCCTCTGGTGTGTTAACTTTACTCCGTAATTTGGCATTGTCTGTGAATTTTGACAGAGTGCTTTTCATGTTCTCATTTGTAATATAACCCCCAGTTTGTTTGTTTTTGGATAGATAGATAGATAGATAGATAGATAGATAGATAGATAGATAGATATGTATTTCCTTCCCTTCCCCAACTATTTCTGACTTTTTCTTTCCCTCTCTATTCCCTATAGATAAGTATAAGTGAACTAAGATATAGAGTAAGCTAAGACATAGGATAAGCTTCAGCATTTTTATTTTGGTAGCAAGTTTTTTTGTCTCTCTCTTCTCTTTTGCAAATAAGTTCCCAATTTTGATATGGCTAGTCACTGTTTTATATTGTATAATTATTATGTTTACATTAATGTAACTACTGTTTTACTGATTTTTACTTTTTTTTAGTCCTACTTGTATAAGTTAGCATAAGTAATGTCAAGCCCCCATCTTATAATGTCAAGTCTCCATCTTGTGTCCCCTGCCCGGGCATACCATATTTTAACTCTGTTGTAACTGTGACTCATGACACTCCTCCCGTGTAAACTGGTTCTGTGCATGAGTGGATGATTGACAGACAATGGCAGTAGGTCTAAAAATAGCTCCCTCTGAATGACCAAACCATCAACTCGATGACCCAGCCATCATATTGCATTGACCCTCCCTGGTTCAAGATTTGGAAGACAAAGACTGCTGCAGAAACCAGTCAACCCACTATTACAGACACCTGAAACTGCACGTCCTAGCCTGGAGTGCACATGCTTAGTACACCAGCGGCTGACCCTTGCCTGGGCATGCCCCTGCCACTAGGGTTATAGAAAGCCTGCCCCTATAAAAGGGGGCAGTGAAGACAGATCCAGTGGGAATGCCATTTCCATCTGAATCAGACTAGCTCCATGTCACACTGCCTATCCACCCCAGAGGCCCTACCAGCAACTCCCACTGGATAACACCTTGCTAAAGAAGACCCCGACTGGCAATCGAGGACCAACTTTCAGCCTGGGACAGGTAGATATTACCCGTACCTTTCCTTCTCCAACTCAGACCCTGTCTCTCTCTCCTTCTGGACTTCAGCCCCTCTACCAAGCATCTCTGACCTCTGCTCCCAGTGTGTGTGAGAGTGGGTATAAAGGAACCAATAAGCTCTAGAGTCCATATATTGTGTCACCATCTGTTCCTGTCTAATAAACCCACTGTTATTTGGAACCCCGAGTTGGGTTGTGTGTTAGTGCATCCGCGCCCTCACATCTAACAGAGCAATTTTGAGATCTTGAGAGTTGGCCTGGTGCCACAGGACAACACATCCAAGTCACTGATGAAGACACTGAACAACACTGGTCCAAGGACCGAGGCTTGTGAGACTCCACTGCCCGCATCTTTCCAGGTCAATACCAACCCATCCACCACCACTCTCTGGGTACAACCCCTAAGCCAATTTGCCACCCACCTGACCATGTAATCATCTACATCTTAGTCACTCAGTTTATGTATAAGAATATAATGAGATACTGTATTGAAAGCCTTCTTAAAATCCAAGTAGATTACATCCACCTCGATTTCTATGTCTAAGAATTTTGGACATGTGTAGATGAAACAGGGGCCCTAAATTGAAGTGGTGGGTTTTTAAATACACCATTTCAATTTAGGGCTGATTAAACTCGTGTATTGTGCACACACCCTGCTGACTTACCTGCCTCTCTGACGAGGAGGGAAGGCATCCTGCTGGCAGGCGGAGAGGTCCCTAGGCCATGGTAGGAGACTCGAAGGAGCTTTAATTTGATGCACCTCAAGTTATTTAAGGTGCATTACATCGCCGGATTTCTTATAGCAGCTGGAATTAATGTGCATTACACTGCTGATGTGTGCAAACACTGAAACCATTAAAGCAGTGCAAAAGCATTTAATCCACTTCAAAGTGTCATGTACATATGCCTCCTGTATCATCTACTCACAGCTTTTTTTGTGACCTGGTTGTAAAAAGAAACAAGGTTACTGCTATGACTCCATGCTGGTTGCCCTTTAGCATTACTTTCCCCACTGGACTCCCACAAATATGATCCTTAATAATTTTTTCACAGATTTTCCTGAGGATAGACGTGAGAGTAACCAATCTATAATTACCTGGATCCTCCTTCCTCCTCTTCTTGAAAATAGGGACCACACTGAACCTTTTCCAGTCCTCTGGGATCTGACCTGAACACCAAGAGTGCTCGTATAGCCGTGCCAATGGCTCTGCTATGACACTGGCCAATTCCTTCAGCACTCTTGAATGAAGACCATCTGGGCCTGCTGACTTAAACACACGCACTCCTCCAAGTGTCTCTTCACTAATCTGGTGCTAGCAGCTGGTGGGCTGGTTTCCCTTTTATCTATGATCTAATTGGGAAATTTTGCCTGATCTGAGTTCAAGAATACAGAGGCAAAAAACTCAGCTTTGTCCATGCTATCTGTCAGTAATTGCCCTTGTGTGTTTTGCAGGGGGCCAGTGCTATCCTCCACCTTCTTTTTGCTCCCTATATACTCGAAGAAGGACTATTTGTTGTCTTTAATTTTTGTTGCCAGCCTATGTTGAACCTAGAGAAGTTCCATTTCTGCTTTAGTCTTTCTGACTGCTTCCATGGGCCAAGTATACATACTCTGCTTTGATAGCAACCCCCTGCTCCCATAGCCTATGTGCCTCTATTTTTGCTTCATGGCTTTCCTGGGTTTCCCTGTTCAGCCAAGAGGGTTTCTTGGCTCCTTTGCCCACTTTCCTGTACAAGGGGATTGTCTCCTTCTGTTCCCTTTGGACTGCTCCCTTTAAGAATGACCACTCTTCCTGGATTCCCATCTCACCAATTCTCTTGTTCTTCAATGCCTCACTAACTAATTTCCTGAGCACACTGACATTAGCTTTTCTGAAGACAAGCACTTCTGCCCTACTGGTTATCTTTCCCACCTTATGCCTGTTAGTGAATGTAATCAAGTGATGATCACTGTCTCCTAGGTTACCTTGTGTCAGTAGATACCCCATCAAATCATCCCCTGTAGCCAGGACCAAGTCCAGGAAAACATTTCCCCTACTGGGACTGTATACCTCCTGTGTTAGGTGAAGGTCCTGTATGCAGGTGAAAAACCTATGTGAATGGTTTGATCTAACTGTCTGCTTCTCCCAGCAGATGTCCAGGTAGTTTAGGTACCCATGACAACTATGTTCCTTGATCATACAACCTCTGAGAACCTCTGAGAACTAAGAACTAGAGAATTGCATGTCCAACTCCTCCTCCTGATGTGGCAGCCTGTAGTAGACCCCCACTACCATGTCCCTTTCCCCCCAACCCTCTTGCATTCTGCACACAATACCTATTTGCCCCTCCTCTGATCCCATCTTGATTATGAAAGATATATATTGCTCCTTCACATAGAGAGCCACAACTTCCCCTTTTCTCCCCACTCTATCTCATCTGTACAGCCTATAGCCCTCAATGTTTACTGCCCAATTGTAGGTTGAGTCCCACCAAGTTTCAGTTAGCCCAACTAAACTGAAGTTTTTGTTTGCAAGCAGGAGTGTGAGTTCCTCCTCTTCCTCAGGAGTTCCTCCTGTTTGTTCCCCATGATCCTAGCATTAGTATAGAGACATTTGAGCCCCTTGATGGATGCCTTTGGTGCCCCCCTGTCCTGATACCTATTGGACCCCTTAGTACTTAAATGGGTTGTTCCAGTGCATGGCTCATGGTTCGTTGATCCTAAGGTCTTTCTGTCATCTGCATCCCCACCCCCCCGACTAACCTAATTTAAAGCCCTGCATAGAAGATCAGCTAGCCTGTAAGAGAACAGACTCTTACCTTTTCAAGAGAGATGAAAACCATTCTGTTCCAGGGTGCTCCTTTTGTGGAATTGTGGGTCATGGTCAAAGAAGCCAAAACCCACTTGATGACACTAGCTCTAGAGCCACAGGTTGACTTCTCTGATGCAGATATTGTGATGCAGACCATGACCGTTGACCAGAAGGATTGACCAGAAGACCATCTGTGCCCCTGTCTTCCTACACCTAGACCATGGAGCCCTGTAGCAACTCATGATATGATTTGGACTATTCTTGGCTGCATCATTTGTGCCCGCATGAATGAGGACCATGGGATCATAATTGGAGGGCTGGATGTAGTCAGGAATCCTTGTAGTGATGTCCCAGATCTAGGCTCCGGGAAGGCAGCATACCTCTTGTGCCATGGGATCAGAGTGACAGATGGGTCTCTTTATTCCTCTCAGGAGGGAGTCATCCACCGTAAAGACTCAGCATCTCTTCCTGCAGCTACCTAGCTGACCCTCAGCCTGCATGGTGGTGGCTATGGCTGTAGCTTCCTCCATTGCACTCTCTTCCAGTGCCGCCAGGGACTTGTATCTGTTCCCTGGCTGCACTGGGGAAGCTGTCTCAGCAGCATGATGCCTGGCTCTGGAGGTGACCATCTTCCATTCCTTTGCATTGGGTCCCTCCTGTGTAGGCTCTCCACCAGATGGCTGATCCTGCAGAGAATGAAAGTACTCATCAATCTCCTCCTCTGCAGCCCTGATCCCCCACAACCTGCTAACTACTGCTTGGAGTTCCCTCACCTGCATCTCCAGAGCCTCAAGCAGGGCACACATGGGACAGGTGAGAGGACTGCCCCCCCACCTCCAAGCCCTAGAGACCTTGCTAGACAACCCCTGCAGACAGAGAGGAAATGTGCTGCTGACCCATCCCTGGGGCTATGCTGAGGTCTATATGGAGGCCTCAGCAGAGCCCCAGGTAGGAGTGGCCCTGGCTGTGAGGTAGGGAAACTGCTGGCTCCAGCAGCCTTACTTGGGGTTTTGGGGACCTCCAGGAACTGGAACCATGACATTTCTGCATCTGGGAGACTCACTGGCAGCTGGAGTGTGGCTCTAGCTGGCCAGACTCTTATCTTGGGTGGTGTGTGCTGCTGCCATGTGCACCAACTCACTTTTTTTGGCATTTTTTTTTTTTTAGCCTGGAATCTCCTGTGCATCTGCATGTGGCCTATATGTGATGATTTCTGCCTGAATGATGAAAAAAATAAAATATAATCATTAGATTAGAACTAATTCTGAGTCTTAACATGTAAGGACTAAGGAACAATAGAAGAAAAATTAGAAGCTGCACAGAATATTAAAACATATTAACTAAAATTAGCCTAAATATTAGCAAAGGCATTTGGTACAAATACCCTTATCACTCTAAAACCTAAATTGGAAAGAACATTTTTTTTTGTAAATTTCAAAGAATAAAAATATAATTTGGGAAGTCTCCCCTTGCATGTATAATGAGCAGTTTAAATAGACCTCTTTACCATGAATAGTAGTAAAAAAGTGTTTTTAAACCTTTTTTCCTTTAGTATAAGACCAGCAGAACAATAGAAGTCCTGCCTGAGGAAGTTCAAGAATCACATCCATTAGAGGTTTTCAGGAAGAGGATCAATAGACATCTGTCTGGGATGGTTAAGAGGTAGTGCAGGTGTTTGCACTTAGAGGATGCTTTCAGGTCCCTTCTAAACTCTATGATTACATTCTGTCCTATTCTGTTATAAAATCCTTATAAGTAGGGACAGAAGTTACACATAAACTTGCTTAAGTCATCAGAAACCAGTTTAAACCTGTAACAGAACAGAAGTTCAGTGCAAGTTATCCAATTTCAAATGGTTGAAACTGGTTTAACATAAATCTGGTTGAATGTAGTATTAGACTTAACTGATTTGGGTCAAACTTAACTGATTTTTGGGATGATCTAGTCGGAGATAGTCCTGCTTTGATCAGGGGGTTGGACTAGATGACCTCCTGAGGCCCCTTCCAACCCTAACTTTCTATGATTCTATGAAGCTTCTGTCCCAGACCTCCTTCTGGTTCCAATTAAATCACAGTCTCCCTGGCATCCCAGCATCCTTTCCAGCCTTGGGGTGGGCTGTGCTGTCTGCTTCAGCAGAGAAGGGTTGGAGTTAGGGTTGGGGGTGGGCTGGAGTCAACTCTATACTCCCCTCATGTACAGAGCTGCCCTGCCCTGCTACACTTACTGTTGGCTATGCCTGTGGACTACAAATCCCAGAGGCACCTGGAAGCAGGAAGGGGAAGTGACGAGCAACCCTCAAGTATCCTGCTGTTGTGATTCTGGACAGTAAATCCCATAGAACTCAGGGGCAGCAGGAAGAGGAAGGGAAAACACAAGTGTCAGAAAGCCATGTTGTAGTGCTGCACTCCCCCACCCGCATCTTCTGGCCTAAGTTACTGCAGGTATGTGGCTGCAAAAAGTAAATGTCTCTTCACTTATTAGACAGTTTAATCTGTGCATCTTAGACTAACCTGCAAAGACTGAATCGATTCAGCCTCTGGCTTTTTCACTATCTGTACTTAGCCCAAATGATCTTTTGTTAATAGTGAGTGTGTCTACACATGCAATTAATGTGACTGAATATACCCTGACTCAATTTGAGCTGGAGTAACATAATCCCAACATCACCCTTCTACATATGTGTTGAAGGACAGTAATTTACTTGCTGCTGGATACCACTTGTATCTAATGGACTATCCAGCAGTGCAGTGAGTCTAGTGCACCCTAATTATCATGCACACGTTGATGGTGATGTTTATCTGTATAGAAAATTGGTCTTCAGCACAGTAAAGCATCTCTTGTAGATGTACCCACTGTGGATAAGTTTCAGCATACATGTGCAGTCCATTCAGAAAGCCAGCTAAAAATTACAAACCCAGAATAATTTCTGCAAGCAGATATTATTCAGAAAGCTCATTAATCAAAGGTGAACATTAAGGCAACTACCAATATAAATAATAACAATTTTAGGCACTCATGAGCAGGAGCAGGTCCTGGGCAGTGATGTGTTCAACATATGTTGTACTGTGTGCCAGAGCCAGATCTCTGAAAGCCATATTATTTGGCTCCATTTTTTCCATGGCCTCAGATGCCTCTGGGCCCTCTGAAAAAAATCCAGGTAGGAACTGACATCCAACCACTGTATAGAAGGGTGGGCAAGGCATGGATGAAGTCTTTGGGCTGTTGAGGGACACAAGGGGTGAGTAGAGAGTAGGAGCAGGAAGGGAGAACTCATAGAGTATTTAGGGGGTGGGGATGGGAGAAATCCAGGAACCAGCTCCAGGGCACTGACTTTGTAGGATGCCAGAATGGCTTCCTCCCCTGAGTGGAGTCAACGACATAGGAGCAGAAGCAGAAGCAGCCCCATAGTGTTCCAGTTGCAGCAGCAGTTAGGTGCTTGCATATCATACTGCTGTTGTTGAAGCAACAACTTTAGCATGAAGGCAAATCCATGGCGGTGGCAGCAGCAGCAGCCAAAAAATGTCTTTGTGTCCTTGGAGTAGGTAACCCCCGCTCCACACCTCCCCACATCACTTAGCAGGTCTCCCCCTCATGGTTTATCCAGGCATGGGGATTGGGGGTGCCTCAGAGCTGCTGTTGTCTCACTCCAGCTGTGGGATGCAGGGAGTGGTTGCATGAGGAGCTGGGTTTAGCTGTGGGAGTTGGTGGTAGTAGCAGTAGTGCACAGGTTAGGGTTACCATATCTCATAGTTGGTAGGGTCGGAAGGGACCTGAGCAGATCAACAAGTCCAACCCCCTGCCATGGCAGGAAAAAGTACTGGGGGCAAACGACCCCAGCAAGATGTTCATCCAGCCTTCTTTTAAAGATGCCCAGTGTAGGGGCCAGCACCACTTCTCTTTGAAGTTAGGTCCAGATCCTAGCCAGCCTGACAGTGAAGTAGTGCCTCCTGATATCTAGCCTGAATCTACCCTCTGCCAGTTTGTGACCATTATTTCCAGTTTCAAAAAAGAGAACACCTGTGGGGGAAAAGGGGGAGAGGGAGAGAGAAAGGAAAGAGGAGAAAGGAGAATATGATTGTGGGAGGGGCATAAGCCCATGCAATCCCCTGCCCCTGCCCCAACTCCCAGCCACAGCACCCCCAGCCCTGCTGCTGCCCCCCACTCCTGACCCACTGTACCCTACCCCCAGACCACATTGGTGCCCCTAACTCCTAACCCCCTGTCTCTGCTGATATCCCTCAATCCCAACCCACAGCTCCCCTTGCACCCTCAACCCTGCCAGTCCCCTTGCTCCTGACCTGCAGCTCCCTGCCCCCCCAGCTCTGCTGGTCACACACAGACTCTCTCTCTCGCTCTCTCTCTCACTCTCTTACCTGCCTGCAGCTGCTGGGGCCTGTGCACAGAGCACATGATGCCCCAGCCTCCAATCACCTTCCCCCACTGTCCTCAGCCCCAACCAGCTCCTTGCTTGGGCAAACCAGAAGTGCTGGGAAAAAACAGAGTCAGAACAAAATCCTGGACATTTGCTTCCATTCCAAAAACTCGTCCAGAAGGAGGACAAGAGGACCAAAAAAGAGGACATGTCTGGAAAAACCTGGATGTATGGTGATGCCAACACAGGTATCCTTTTCCTGCTCCTGCTTCCAGCTGGTAGGAGTCATGAGGGTGGGGGAGAGCAAGGGGTGCTCAAACAGGGACCAGGCATAGAAAAGGGAGCTACCCATTGCTGCTGCTGTCCCTTTCCAAGCGTGACTGTCCATGCAGCTGATTCCCCCAATTGGATACGCCCACAGGCCAGTGGGGGACACCCAATGGAGCTGGAAACAGAAAAGGGGTAGGCAGGTTCCCCCTTCCTGCTCCCAAGCCCTCTGCCTCTGCCCACCACTGGCCCCCACTGGCCCAGGGGCTCCAACCAGGCCCCCTCCCATCATGCCATGATGTTACAGGCTGTAAGTAGCATCCACCATACCCCTACGTCATTAATTTTGGATTCAGTGATCTACATGAGCAGTCTATCAGCCTTTGTATGACTTTGTAATAACACATCCCATCTTTTATTTTTAACAGAAATCTTTAGAAGTTCTGCCAGTAAAATAAATAGAATGAGTTTAGTTCCCATAATCTTTCTTTTACAAGCATGAAAACTCATAATTTATTCATTAGAGTAAGTCACTAGTCATCATTTGCTACAAATAACCATGAAAAATCAAACCAAACAACTCAGCTAAAAGAGTGTGTGTGTGTGTGTGTGTGTGTGTGTGTGTGTGTGTAGGATTTAGCCAGTGAATGAGTCTGCAGAAACTGCAGTTACAGAACAATCTTGAATGGAAAAACATACACAAAATCAAATGCATTATCCACTAAAATTCACAAACTTGACTGTAGAGTAGAGACTTTTGTTCTCTGGAGAATGTTCCTGTGAATGAGATTTTGGTGCAAGGCTATTGTAGTAGCAACAGGCATTTCATATTGTTTTCTAGAAATAAACTATATACAACTCAGTTTGTAACTCTGAAGAAACAGCCAGGGAGTGTTGAAAACTGGAAATAGCCTATTAGGATTGCAACTGGATGAATGGATTTATCATTGTCTTTTTGAATTATCCTTGACAAATGCTGTAAAGAAGGCCACAACAGTAGAATACATGCATTAGAATGCTCCTTACAGGGTGTTAAGTAAATTTAAATGCTTAACTATGTGAGCTTTAATATTTTGGAATTATTTTCTTGTTGAACGCCTTTTCTTCAGGATTGTCTTATCCTGCTCCCTGTTTAAGAGCATGCCCACCCCCTGCCCCCGCACCCAATGACCCTTGCCAGCTGGGAGCAGGAGCAGAAAATGGATACCTGTGCTACAGTTACTATACATCTGGGTTTTCCCAGACATGTCCTCCTTTTTGGTCCTCTGTTCTCCATCTGGATGGGTTTTTGAAATGGACACAACTGTCCAAGATTTTTTAACCTGTACCTCAGGTATGTAAAAAACAGTTGCCCTACCTACTGTGTAACCTGCTGCATGCCAGAGGACCCATAGTATGGGCATTTGCACTGACACTGCTACTTGTCCCTGGGAAATGCCCATGCTACGTGTGCTCTGACATGCAGCAAGTTACCTGGGTTGGGTAGGGGAGGTTGATGCCAGCAACTGTGCTGGCCCCAGCAGCTTTACCTGGGGTCTGGGGGTTTCTGGGAGCTGCAGCCACAGTGCTTCTGCAGCTGGGAGCCTGACCGGGAACTGGATTGTGACTCTGGCTGGCCAGGCTCCGGTTTTGGGCAGCGCATGCTGCTGCCATCCGCACCAACCTACTTTTTTTTTTGGCGTGGTCTTTTTTTAACCCACAAGGTGTACCACTGCTACTTGTCCCTGAGGAAACAAATGTCCGTGCTCATCTGAACATGGTTTTAGGGTCCGTATAATCCAAAAAAATAAAGCTTGCTTTCCCAATGCAGAAGCCACAAAGAGTTAACGTCTAGGTCACAAATATCAGGTTGTGAGAGACCCACAGCTAGTTCCTAACAATGGTAATTAATTATTGAAAATGAATGCATCAAATTAATAGGAAAGCTTTTCTTGTTACACATTGCCTTTAGGGTAGGCAAGGATATAAAGCACAGTTTCACTAGCCTCATGCTTCCACAGAAGTAAAAAAAGGAGGCACCTGGTTGCTTTCTGTTATGGGCTATCCATACCTGTCTGGAGCATGGGCAGAGAAAAAGGTTTTCACTACTATGCAAATGGCCAGGAGGAAATATAGAATGGATGGGTGAACATCCCCAAAGAGTTGCAGCTGGGGAGCTGCAACTCTTTTGACTAACTTTGCAGAATGCTGTGTGCTCTTTCTCCCATTGAATTTTCTATCAGTAACCTCAGTCTCTTGCAAGAATGCCAATTCTGAAGTTACCTTTCTGTTATGTTAAGTCTCTCCACATCCTTGGGTGCGTTATGAAATTCATTTAATCAGTTAATTACACAGAGATATTACAGTCTATGAAATTATCTCTTCAATGGCCTTAACTTGTTTTAGCACCATGAAACAGAAGCATATGGTTTTAACATATATATCAGAACCTGTTTAGTTCTTCTTAGGCGAAAGGTTAGAATTGCTTCTGATCTGAGAAGTTTTGTGCTTCTAAACAAGAATTTCCCAAGCTTTGTGGACATTCAGGTATTGTGACATCATATGGTTTCTTCAGTTTTTTTTACTTACACCATCAATATCTCAACATACCAATACACTGTTTCTGACTGGTCATCCACCTAAAATAGGAACCTTTCATATTTAAGGGTATGTTAAATAATCAAAATTATTTTATTAAAAAATAATAATGATCTCCTGATGTCCTGTGGTTATTGTTTCTTAGCAACAAAATTTCCTCTTAATGAGTCTTGTTCTGCAAGAAGTCTAAATGGAGAATATTTTCCTAAAACACGCTGATTACAATAATACACAATGTATGTGGATGGTGCTGAAGGAACATTTAATAAAATGTAGTTGCTTTAGGGAATTAAAAGTGTTTAGCACTGCAGAGGAACAAGCATTCTAAGGTTTCTTTTAGCTGCCATGGTGTAGATACTCAGGGGGTATAAATCAGTATAATTATTTTGAAACAATACAGCTATACCTATTTTCACTCTAGTTGAAGATATGACACCACTTTTGTTCAATACCAACCATGCTAGTACTCAATATAGTAAATACTAAGGTATTTTTCATCTCCTATTTTAATATGTTATATAGTTTTGTTATATTTATAAGTAGCTTTTATCTCTAGGAGCCACTGGATACTCCTTAAACAGTTTGTATATTTTCAGTCTATAAGGAGTTTGGGGTACTTTCATTGAGAAATGTGCTACAAACAGATAGATGTTAGTAAATGGAATGTGATAGGAATGTTTTATAATGATTTTGATAGAGATTTATATGCATAAATTTTGCTAGGATAAACCTGGTTAAAAAAATCATATTCCTCATTAAAAAAAAAAAAAAGTGTTCTAGAGAAATGTTTGCTTTCATAATCTAGTTTGTTGGACTGACTGTGCTGTGCATCAGTCTCTGGAGTCTAGTAGTAACAGAACAGACCTGAGAAATCCAGAGAGTTTTCTGTTCTAATCACTGCTGAGCCACTAACGAAAAGAGTGACCTTCGGTAAGTCACTTGACCTTTCATGCCTTAGCCCAACTGGAAAATTAGGTTAAAGCAGAACTACGCTGGTAACCAGCTGCTGTATCTCAGCTGAATATTACACATTCAAACTAAGACAAAATGTTGTGCTGTTGTTCCCAACACATGTAACACATGGACAGACTAAGGATTAAGGCCAGTATCTTTAAAGATATTTAGATATCACTCCACTCAGTATAGGCCTAAGTGACTTAGGGGTAGGCATACATACCACAAGACTACTATGATAGATAAATGAATTCAGCACTGTAGAAAAGGGTAGAGCCAGCAATGTACCAGTGCTTGTGCTGGGCACCCTTGCATAGGATGATGCCAAATCAAATGGAAGTAATATTTTGTGACAAAAAGTATACCTGCATATTTAATTTTAAGCAGGCAGGATGTAGCAACTTTTACAATATGAAGATATTTATATTAATTGCACTCTGCACATGAACAAATATCTTCTTTGATTTATTTTTTAATGCATTATGTTTACAGTTAGCAAATCCAGCAACCCAGTTTCACACCTGCCATGTATACTATGCAAAGGCAGGGAACACTTAGCTACTCTTGACTTTTGAAGGTTCCGTAGCAATTTTTTCCATTTGAATGTTGGCAGCATTCCATTTCTCAAAATCTCTTGAATTAATATTAATTTGGGGCAATACTTTAATAAATGTTGTTTTCAATTTGAAAAGGGCATCATTTTAATAAAATAAATATTGTTTATGTGTTTGAAACCAAGTGCCATTTTAGTCGGGGATTTTCTAGTATCTATTTGTCATATTTTTCATGTATGGTATTTTGCATTATTATAGGCAGCACCTCGGACAACTTGTCAATCTTTTTCTTTTTGATATTAATTTGGAGTGTAATAATAATACACTTGGGGATCTATGCTCTTTTCTATTGTTAATATTTCCTTTTTGTTAATGTACTGAAGTATTGGGATTGTAAGAGAGCTATATCTTCAAATAAATTGCTTAACGTTTCTTTTTTTGTTTAATTAAGTTACCACGTGCAAGGAAAGCTATGCAGGTTTTGATGTAAGTTTGTTGATGATAATCAAAATATGTGAATATAGTGTCAGACCAGGAAAAAGTTGGAAATTCCCAGAAAAATCATGATATCTGACAATTGTCCCATACAAGATACCTAGAAGATCCCTTAGAAGACTTTTGCAATTTTACATTTAACGACTTACAGTTGACACATTCTACAACAGAAAGATATCATGTTTTTCACTGTTCTTTAACTTATATAGACATCTTGATATAGTACTTCCTGTGCATAGTCTTGTTCATGTGTGATGTATTATTCATATATTTTGTGCTACACACATATGTACTGAAGGTATCCCCATGTTTTAACAAAGTGTCTTAAAAAAAAAGTAAACAATAATATAAAATAAAATTTGTTTCATAGTAGTGCATATAAGGAGCCTCTACACAAGACCTGCACCAGGCAGCAACATACCTGGCTCTGGCTTGCCTGAGTTAGCTCTAAAATAGCTATTTCAGGTTTCTAAAGTGTTAGAATTGTATTAATGTGGTGCCGAAATAAGCTCTACTGAACAGCAAGGTTCCATGGATGCGGGGGTCCCTGTTGACGTAGTCTTTTTAGACTTCAGGAAGGCGTTTGACACGGTCTCTCACCCCATCCTCATTAAAAAGATGGGGAGC
>JAGPOW010003642.1:45633040-45643307 GCA_030014935.1 Caiman crocodilus
ACCACCAGGGGTAACTAGGACCAATGGTCACAAGTTACTGGAGAGCAGGTTTAGGTTGGATATTAGGAAACACTACTTCACAGTTAGGGTGGCTAGGATTTGGAACCAGCTTCCTAGGGAAGTTGTTCCTGCTCCTACCTTGGGCACCTTCAAGAATAGATTGGATAGGTACTTGGTTCGGGTTTTGTGACCCTGGCACTCATTCCTGCCATTGGTGGGGGGTCAGACTAGATGGCCTGTTCTAGGCCCCTTCTGACCCTAGTTACTATGAAACTATAAGGTGCTGTGTGGAGTGGTAGGAGCCTCAGAATAGGATGAAAATAGCTGGTCTGCGGTGCATAGAGCTGACTAGACTGAGGCATTAGGGAAATTACATGGTCACTGGGGTGCAGTAATGTACTTCTGTCCCCTCAGGACACAAATTTTGAAAGTATTTGCTGAATGTAGGAACCTGTGCCTTTACTTTCAAAGAAGGGATCATTTTTGTCTTTTTAAAGCCTAAGCAGGGGGACATGGTGATGCTGGTACTGTGTTTCTCTATTATAAACTTGCATCCTTGATATGGGAGAGATGAGTAAACTTTCCTTCTCTGCCTGCGAAATTCAAATCCATTTCTCTTATGAAAGTCAACTAATGACCATCAATAGGCTCTTGTGGGGAAAAGGAGGGAAGCACTCCCTTCAGAGCCTTTGAAACTATGTACACAAATAGGAGATGCCAGGAAAGTGAAATGAGATTATATAAATGGCAATACAAGCAAAAATTAGACTTGTTGCCTGGCTCTGGAATGACTGAAGTATAGCTGAAGGCTAATATGGATTTCATTATAAAAACTGTTAACATGTCAATGTAGTTTGATATAAAAACTATAATATGGAGATACAGATGATATTTAAAAGGTGATGCCATATTGTCAATCTCAAGGAACTAGCAACATGAATGATGCTTAGAAGCATGAAAGAGATTTCTCCCACAAACTTTCCTGTGGTGAAAGAAAGTTGCTAGCCAAAAGTAATTTCAAGGGTCCCCTGAAAACTGAGAACAGTCAGAGTTATGGTAAAAATTTCTAAATGGTCTGTGTGAAATGTACATGATCAAGGAGAAATGTTTTGTTTAATTCCTGAATTTTCATTCAGAATTAGTCACTGCCTTAATACTAAGTTGGATGATGCTAACAATATACAGTCACTTGCCAAAGACTGTATAGCTACAACTTATGATGGCTTTGTGAATACAGTAAAATTTACATTCCACAAAAGTAATTAATAAGCCTACTGTGGGGAGGAAAAGTATGCATGTTTATTAATTTATTTTAGCTTTGTTTGCTTTTAAAAGCCATACTTTATAAATAGTACTCAATACAGTGCACAGGCAAGGCTGATAAATTTCATGGTTTTGCCATGCTGAAAATATTAAATGGCATGCTTTGTCACAGATTAATAGAAAAAACATATTAAAGCTATGCAGACAATTTATATAAACTTTAAACAGGCCTTCAGTATGCATGCTTATAAATAAAGCAAAATAAAACAATATTTTACATGGGGGTAAAAAAATCTCAGAAGTGACACAGTTTAGCAATGCAGTTTTAAGACTTATCAGGGATAGGTATTATCTTGGGCCTGCTCCAAGGCCCCATACCTGTGTGATAAGTAGATGTAGCTCTATGAATCTTATTTTCACTTCTACGCTGTAACCTGTGGTGTGACTTAATAAGAGAATGAAAGGGGACATTATATTCCCCTATGTCTTGTGTGAACTGATAGGATTCTATGACAATTGAACCATGTTTTGTTTTCCTTACTTGAATATCACAACTTTAGAAAGTACTGAACTGGACATTGGGAACATATAATAGAACAGCCTAATACCGTCACTTAATATTGTTTGCCATACTGCAACCAACCACGGTAGGGAATACTGGATGCATCTACATGAGATGCTCAGTACTATAGTTTACTACACAATAAGTGTGCATATCTACATGTACACACAATTACTGCACAGTAAATTTCACTAATTGTGAGTAAATTTACTACCTGATTAGTTACTGTGCAGTAGTGCTTGTGTAGAAGCCTGACCAGGAGCAAATCTTCTCCTGGTCAGCCAGCTACCAGGGGGCAGGAGATTGCTTCCTGCCCCCAGGAACTGCCTGCTTCTAGAGTGGGCTCCACCACCGGAGCCTGGGTGGGGACTATGTGCCACTGCCCCAGCAGTAGGGAGCTCCAAGCAGCCTCTCCAAGATCATTATGATTTCCTTATCTCCCAGCCCCAACTTTGCCATCACTGATGGGTGCTGGTGCTGGGAGCCCCCTGCTGGCAGGGGCTGGGGAGTGTATTTCCTGTCCAGCTCCACAATCATGGAGTTCAGAAGGGAGCAGGCTCTCCAGCCCCCACCCCACAGTCATGGAGCAGAGGCTGGGAACTGTCCCAGTCAGGGTCAGGTCCCAACCCCATACCCTGATCAAGTGATCAAGGCATGGGGCTTGGAAAACACTGCAGAAGGGGGGCAGGTCCCATCCACTGGTGGGGCAGCTAGTAGCAAGCACCTGTCCCGGCCCAACTGAAGACTCACTGCTACCTACCCCACTGGTGGTTGGGGCAGGGGGTTGGGACCTGCCCCATCCCTGCAGCTCTTTCTAAGTCCTCTGCCTCTGATCAGGGAGCTGGAGCCAGGAGCTCTCCTGCTGCCAGGGCAGGGGGACATTATCCCCACCCTGGTGGCAAGGAGTCTGATGCTCCCTACCAGCCCCTTGGCTAGCATCCAGGGGAGCCTAGAACTCTCCCCCTAGTGGCTGCAGGGGCCCATTGCAGGGCCGTGGGAAGTGGGAGCTGTTTCCGGCCATTAGCAGCAAATCTGGTCCTGCTTCCCTGCATGTGTAGAGACCTGCCTGGGATCACTTACACATGAATAAACTGCTCCCAGGTCTAATGCATGTGTAGACCTGGGAGCTCTGACACACTCACTGCCATGAAAATATGCCTTGCTAACTCACTCCCACTCCATGTGCCCCTACTGCTGAAAAATTTAAAGTTGCTGGCTTTTGGCATGCACAAAGGTTTTAGCCACGTGGCTTTCAGTCTCAAGTATGCCTGTTAGAGAGACATAGGAAGCATCCAGCATTGTTCTGATAACAGCTACATTTTTTCTGTATACAGGGCACATGGAGTGGGGGGGAGTAGGTGTGAATGCTGTCACAGTGGCAATTTCTAGCACAACCAGATGCTATGTAGATATGTCCATAGAATCTCAAGCAGTACGGTACCTAGAGAACTGAAATGTGGGGCATCCAGTGTTCTGATCTGAAGTGTTTAAGATTTAAAATCATATTTTTTTTCTTTCAGAAAGAAAAGCAATTTATCAACTGAGATGTGCAGACAATACAAAAAGTAATGTTATTTTTCACAGAGATGAGTAAATGATCAGGAATTTTCAAGCACCTTCAAAGATTACTTAGGACTCCATCTTACTTTATTAAATTATATGCACCAGGGAACCATGAAAATGTCCTCCAGATGGCAAACATTACATTCCTGATTTCTGAAAGGTACATTATAATATTTCCTAATCCATTAAGACTTTTATGTTTGGTACAAAATATTTCTTTGTAAGAATCCATCTTACATTTCATAATGACTAATATCAATAAATCAATGTAGCTTTTGCTATTGTCTCTTTGAAGTCAACATAGGATGCTTATAATTCTTCTTCCCTTTTTGTATCAGATCTTATCTTTGTTAAATTTAATATTTTCATCTCTTGTTCTCTGCATTACCTTTCTCAAGACACTATCATGCTCGGCCTCATCAGTTGCAGCAATAATCATATCATCAGCAATTACAGCTTCTCCAGGGATATCACCAAATGTCTCATAACTCATATTCTAAAATATTTCACTGGCACATTTAATCTCAAATGGTAATATATAAAACCAATAATGTCCTTGTGGAGTATTAAAGATACCTAACAGAGAAGAATCCTTATCTAATTTGGCCTTACCCATCTTTCTTGTCTAGTATTTTAACAAGCTGCTAATCTAGTTTTGTATGTCTTTCAGGGTTGACACAAAATAGTGATGGTTTTGTTTAGCTTTTTGGGGTAGAAATTCACTCTTTCTGCCCATTCTTTTTCATATTTTACAATCAATTTTATAAGCCATTCACTTTCAATATATGCTTTCAAAATTATTAAATGTGCTAAGAACTGATTTGCATCACCCTCACTCCTACTGGGCACATCTGCATGTGACTTTGATGTGGCACCAGTTTAGTCATGAATAAATTACTCATGAGTAAATGGTCCTGGGCAGGCATCTACATGATGCTGGGCAGGTGTTCTGCAGGGAGGCAGGAGCATATTTACTGCCAATCTGCTCCCACTGCCATCTTCAAAAGGCAGCCCTGCTTACTACTCTCTGGCCAGCCACTTCCCTGGCTAGCAGCAGGATGTGCAGTGTAGCGTCAGGAAAGTGCCACCTGTGCCTCCTTGCTGCCTAGTGCTCTCCTAGCAACCTGTGCCTCCCCATGCTATTGCTACTCCAGCCCCTGCCCCTGGCAGTGATAACAAGTGCCCTGGGCTCCTTATGGCCACAACAGTGGCCCAGCTGGACAACTGTACCAACCACTGCTGGGACCATGGCCACCTAGGCCCTCCTGGCTCCCTCACACACAGTGACTACCTGCCAGGCTGCTGTGTGCCTCCACCACATACCTGCCACCTCCACCCCCTCCATCTGGCTGATTCCCAGCAGGGACATCAACGATGGACTCCAGAATGCCACTACAGGGGCTGCCATTGCCATCTTGGGCCTCCAGCTCCACCATCTCTGGATCCACTGGGCCCAGCAGACCTGAGACAATGAGCAGGGGCTGAAGGCCTTCAGAATGATCTAAGTCATCTTCTGGGATCTCCTGGAGCAGTTCTGGCCACACCTGGAGTGGTAGAACACTGACATACGATAGCTCCTTCCTGCAGACACCTGGCTGGCCCTTGCCCTGCTCAAGCTGGCTACACCTGCCAGTCTGTGGTTCATTAGCCAGCTGTTTGCTGCGGACAAGGCCACCACTAGGGAGGCCATCCTGGAGCTGTGTGGCACCCTCCAGGAGATGCTGGGGCATGCTGTGCTCTGCACGCATGATCCCCTGGCTTTGGTGACAGGGATATGGGTCTTGTCCAGGGCCTCAGTGTATTAAGGGAATCCCTGGGCACAGAACCCCACAGAGACCACCCCTATTACTGCTAGAAGGGCTTTCACTCCGTCATGCTCCAGGCCATCATTGATCACTGTGGGACCTTCACGTATGTGACCACTGGCTGGGTGGGCAGCACCCATGACATACACATTTTCTGGAACTCCAGCCTGCCAGGCCTGGTGGAGACTGGGCACTTCATGAGGAGGTTGCCAAACCTACACCTGGGAACTGTGGCTGTCCTACCCTTTCTCATCAGGGTCTCATCAGGGACTCCTTGTGCCCTCCCACCTGCTCGTGCTCTGGCTCATGTGGCCCTATACTGGTTACATTGACCCCCATTAGGTCCACCTCAAGTTCAGACCCAGATCCTGGTGGAATGTGCTTTTGGTCCCCTCAAAGGCTGCTGGCTCACCCTCACCACCTGCCTTGAGTTCACTGAGGCCAACACCCTCAGATCATCATCACAGCTTGTGTGCTGCATAACATCTGCAAGGCCCAGGGGGAGCTCTTCCATGAGACCTGGGTGGAGGAGATAAAGCACACAAAGGCAGACTAGCAATGGGATCACCACCTGCAATGGCAGGAACAGAGTTGACCTGCCTCACCAGCTCCCCTCTTCCCCCTGCTGGGGCCCCAGAAGTGCCACACACACCCTTCAATAGAGGCCAGGGCACTAGGTACAGGAGGAGCTGGTTGACCACCTCCTCCAGCATGCCCCACTCTAGCCTACCTGCACCAACAACCCATGGACTCCTGACGACACTCCACAAACTCCCAACAACATTCTAACTGCAGACATCTTACAAAAACTAGTTTTTATTGCACCCACATCAAACATGGGGTGTATCTCCTTCCTCCCCAACAAGCAGAGCCAAACCTCCCCCCTCAATAAACAAAGCCCCTCCAACACCCACCCAACCCACCAGCAATAAAACACATTCTTCCCCATAAAAACGATGTTCAATTTGCTTTGTGTACTTTCCTGGGGTGGGGAGCCATGGGATGTAGAAAACTAGGGGGCAGCTAATGCTCCCCCAGCATGAATGGCTTCCCTTCATCGGGGGGTGTTGAGGGTCAGTAGGACTGGCATGCAGCCCTGGCCCCACTGCAGGCAGCTTTGGCTCCATGCCTGCATGGAGCTGTGGTGAGCAGTGGGACTGGGACTGAGGTGTGGGGCTGGGTGGTGCCAGACCTGGACTGGGGTCCAGTGCAGTGCAGGACCTCCTCCCAGGACATCTGGGGGGGCCCCTGGAGAGGACATGGTGCTGCTGGCAGCCAGCAGTGTCATGGCCATCCATGCCTTGTGGCATGGGCTGTAGAGCTGGTGCAGCAGGCACTGGTCTGGGCTCCCCAAGCTGCTGGTGAAGTACACAGCTGGGGAACTTGGTAGGATGGACTGCTGGACCCTAAGGGGTCCTCCCCTTGTCACATGACCACAGGTGCCAAGCAGGGGTGGTGGGGCTTGGGCAAACCACCTGTGATGCTGTACACAGTACAGCTGCGGTCTGGGTCCCAGAGTATGAAGATGTCCATCAGTTGCTGCATAAAGGGCACAGACTTACAGGCAATCCCTGACCAATGATTGTAGTCATTGATGGCAACCTACTGTGCCCACAAGTCTTTGACCTTTCTGTGTCAGTCCATGGTTACAGGTACATATCTAGATCTATATCTATCTGCTGTCCCAGGTCAAAACTCACCAAAGTATATAGGATAAATGTTACCATCACAGGGCATTACAAAGTGCATCTGTGCAGTTATCATGGGCCAGAATCCTGGGACAAGCTGTCCAGGTGAGCCACTAAACATATTAGAAAATGTTCAAGAATCATGAAAAAAAAATGACAAAGCCATAAGGGAAATACAGAATGCCCAAGTGAGGGACTAACATAAGAGGATGGAGGTGAGGAGGGGAACTCAACTAGGCTACATAACTACACAAAATGTTAGCCATATAAGCCTGGAGGGTAAGGGGTGGGGTGGGAAAGGGGAGGAAGCAGGTCACAATGCTGAGAGAGAAAGAATATGGATACAAACAAACCCATACAAAAGTCTGCATTGGTGGAGTGGGTAGATTCAATAAAGAAGTTACTTTGTCCATAAAGGACTGAGCTAGGTTTGGGCTGGTTCATAGAGTCCTATTGTGGGGGTCCTTGTTGGGCAGAGTGGAGTGGACAATGGATGAGGAGTAGCTCTCAGAGTGCATCAGGTTCAGAGCAGGATTCAGGCAGTCTTCTCTGGGTCTGGTTCAGTGGTGGTCCACCTGGTAGAGTCAATGTGCTGGCAGAGGCTCGTGATGAGTTTGACATAGATGTCGCAGGACCCGTGGATGGTGTTAGACACCATGTTAGACATCAGCTTGGCATAGTGGTGGGAAATACGACAGGCACACAGGATGCTCTCAACTATTACGTTGTAGCCATGGTTCCTCAGGTTGTCAGCCAGTGGGGTGTACTGCTCCCTCTTGCGAACCAAGGCATCAGTGAAGGCTTGGTGCTGGTTCTTGAAGGGGATGGTCACATCCATGATCATAATCTTCTTGGCCTCCTCATTGGTGATGATGATGCCAGGGCACAAATGGCTTTTGCAGCCCGGGACGGGATCTCACCTGGTGAGGCCAGGACAGCCTTCCCTAGGCAGTTCTGGACAGCATTGTGGTGGAGCTGCCAGGCCCTGGCATGTGGTTTGCAGGCATACAGCACATGGGAGAGGGTCTTTGCCTCATCACCACACTGCCAGCACCTCTTGTCCCAGTGGTCATAGTGGATGGCCCCATTCATAGGCATGCAGTTGAGGTGGGCACAGTTAAGGAAGCGCTAGTCCATGAAGTGCATGAAGCTCCTGCTGGGCATGAAGTGGTTGCTGGAGTCCCACCTCAAGGTGAAGTTGACAACCTTTCCCTGGTTGGGTTTGGCCCTCAGGTCACTGGTGTACTTGCACTACTTCCACCCTAGACCCCACTGCTTGAATGCATTGTGGCTACATTATGCTAGCATGGGGGATATAACTCTGCCATCCAGACGTGTTGTCACAGGTGGCCTTGCCCACTTTTTATTGTTCTTCACAGTGACTTGCCATGCATTTCATGCTCACCAGCCACATGGTTGAGCCCAGCACCAGAACATAGTTGTGAATGCCCTCCATCCCAGAGAGATGTCCCAAGTTCAAATCATGGTGCCACCAACCATTTCTACCATTGTCTGCAAGTTCAGTACCAGTTGGAACCATAATGAAGTAGTGGACCTCATTGGCATCTGGGGAGAGGTCGATGCTCTGTTCTAGTTACCACAACCAAGCAATCTTCAAACAAATTGCCACAAAAATGGTAACCTGTGGACACAAGTGTGATTGGGAACAGTGCCATTTGAAATACAAGGTGCTAAGGCAGAAGTTCAGGAGGGCTTGAGATGACACCTCGGGAACATGTGGGGCTGCATCCTTCTTGCAAATGCCATGATGAAGCACCAGCATGTAATGGACCTGGTCCTCATTTCTGGGGAAAGAGATACAAATTCAGAAAACAGTCACTGTGAGTTCCACTCAGTTGTATGCCCCAAAGGCAACCCAATAGACAACCATAGATCTGAGTCCGATCCCACTTCTCCAAGACCATAGCATGAGCCAAAAATTGGACAGTAACGCCCAACCTCTGACTATCTCTGGTCTACAACATCCTGGCCACCTCTACTGACAATGGGTCTACAGCCATTCCTGTGCTCAGAAGCTCCTCACTGTTGCCCAAGTCTCTCCCATCAAGACTGCCATCTTCCTAATTTCAAGGACCTAGCCAGTGTGAGGGAACATAAAGAAGTCCTTCCCTGCATGACATCATAAATTTTCTTGTACCAGTGGAGAGCCCAAAAGCTCCTTTACTGCAAGTAGTGAATCAGTGTATGAGGGGCTGTAAATTATGAGGGGTCAGAAACACTCTGAGGTTCATTCCCACAAACAGAGTGGGAACCCCAGGTTGAGTCATGTAACAAACCATAATCTTTCGCCCCACACTTACCAGTCCATTCCAGTGTCCTTGGATAGACCTGCTCAATTCATTTGGGAAATTAAACCCTATCACTATTTTACAGAGGCATTTTTTAGCTGATGCAACTTTGTCTTTGTATTCTGTGGCTTTCTGTCCTATCACCTTCAATAGTGGAACAGTTATAGTAAACACCCAGTTGGTACCTCAGGTATGCCTAAGCTCTATGCTTAATGCCAGAGCATGAGCTACCAATTCCATTATTCCCCTACTGCTGGACTGGGCTGCATGCCTGTAACATGAAGACCAAATTGGCTGAAGTTGCACAAAGTGGTCTGTCAGAGCTTTCTGCACATATGATTCCTCAAGGTTGATCTCCACAGGCCACTCATATGCTATGGAGTGCCCATGGGTGTTACGGATTGCTCTGCTTCCCCTCCCCATGCTTTGGGAATAGACTCCCACTTTGTTTTGCATGGGCAAAAATGATGATGTGGATCATGCAGCATTCACTGCCATTCAGGTGAGTCCTTGGGTACCTCCAGAGCATTTTGAGGTACCCAACTGTACATTCCACAGCCAGTCAGTAAGTGCTGAAGTGTTAATTAAAAGTTCCTTGAGGGCATCTATTCAGCCCATGATGAGTTCATGAGTCATGGTATCATAGTATCTAGGGTCAGAAGGGGCCTAAAGCAGGCCATCTAGTCTGACCCCCCGCCAACAGCAGGAACGAGTGCCGGGTTCACAGGACCCCAGACAAGTACCTATCCAATCTATTCTTGAAGGTGCCCAAGGTAGGAGCAAGAACAACTTCCCTAGGAAGCTGGTTCCACATTCTAGCCACCCTAACTGTGAAGTGTTTCCTAATGTCCAACCTAAACCTGCTCTCCAGTAACTTGTGACCGTTGGTCCTTGTTACCCCTGGTGGTGCCCGGGAAAAAGATCCTGCCCTATTTCCTGCTGATCTCCCCCCAGCAGTTTATAGGTTGCCACCAGGTTCCCCCTCAGCCTCCGTTTATTGAGGCTGAACAGGTTCAGGTCCCTCAGACGCTCCTCATAAGGCCTATCCTGCTGCCCACATATCAATCTAGTGGCCCT
>JAGPOW010003642.1:45643407-45671987 GCA_030014935.1 Caiman crocodilus
CGTGTAGGGGTCAATGCCACAGCTCCCCATCTTTTTAATGAGGATGGGGTGGGAGACCGTGTCAAACGCCTTCCTGAAGTCTAAAAAGACTACGTCGACCGGGGTGCCCGCATCCATGGATTTGGTCACCTGGAAGGTAACCAGGTTGGTCTGACAGGACTTGCCATTAACAAACCTGTGCTGGTTGCCCTTCAGCAAAAGGTCCTCTGCCAGTCCCTCACAGATGTGGGACTTGAGAATTTTCTCAAAGATCTTTCCCAGAACCGAGGTGAGACTGATAAGCCTGTAGTTCTCCGGGTCCTCTTTCCTCCCCTTCTTAAAGATGGGAACCACATTCGCCAACTTCCAGTCCTCTGGCACTTGTCCAGAGCTCCAAGAGCGCTCGTATAACCAAGCCAAGAGCCCAGCAATCACCCCCTCAAGCTCCCTCAACACCCTTGGGTGCAGGTAATCTGGATCCACCGACTCAAAGACATCTAGCCCTTCCAGAAGCCCTTCCACCAGGTCTACCCTCACCCTTGGCCTAGCAGTGATTTCTGAGGGGGGATTCAAGCTTCTGGCAGGAGGGATGTCCCAGTCCCCCCTTAGGAAGACTGAGGCAAAGAACCCATTGACTATCTCAGCCTTACCATCAGCTGTGAGCGCCACGTTGCCCAACGAGTCCCTCAGGGGCCCAACGTTGCCCGGGGCTCTCTTTTTGCTCCCGACATATTTGAAAAAGGACTTCCTGTTGTCCTTGATCCTAGTTGCCAGGCGAAGCTTTACTCCTGTCTTGGCCTTCCTAATAGCTCTCCTACACTCCCGAGCACAAGAAGAGTACTCTTCTTTGGAGGTTGCTCCCTTCTTCCAAAGATAGTAAGCCTCCTGCTTTGTCCTCAGGGTCCCCTGAATATCCCTATTAAGCCACGGGGGCTTCCAGGCACCTTTGCCTATCTTGCATTGGGTGGGAACGGTCGCCCCTTGGGCCTGAGGATCATCTCCCTAAGGAGTGCCCACCCTTCGTGAACACCCATGTCCTCAACCCTACAGGCCCTCAGAGCCTTCTCAACTAGCCTCCTGAGCTCCCTGAAATTGGCCCTTTTGAAGTCTGGGACCCTAGTCCTAGTGTGGGCTCTAGCTACACTGTGCTGGATACCAAATTCTATCAAGCAATGATCGCTATCTCCCAGGTAGTCACGAACCTGGAGACCTCTAACTAGATTGTCCCCCGAGGCCAGGACCAGATCCAGCAGCGCATCCCCCCTGGTGGGGTCATACACCTCCTGGACCAAGTGGAGGTCCTGCAGCTCTGCCAGGAACCTCCAGGACCTCTCAGACTTGGCCAACTGCTCCTTCCAGCAGATGTCCGGGTAATTGAAATCACCCATGACAATGACATCCCTCATCCTAGCTGCTTCCTTGAGCTAGCCAGCAATTTGGAGGTCCAGCTCCTCCCTCTGATTGGGTGGTCTGTAACAGACACCCACCATTAAGTCCCTTTTCCCTCGTCCTCCTTGCATCCTGACCCAAATCACTTCTGCCTGGTCCTCAGTTGCCCCCAAGTTGATGCTCGATGCAGAGAATTGCTCTTTGACATCGAGTGCAACCCCTCCACCTCTTCTCCCCATCCTGTCCTTCCTGAAAAGGGCATATCCATCGATGCCTACACCCCAGTCATGGGTCGGGTCCCACCAGGTTTCCGTGAGCCCAACCAAATCTGGGTCTTCCACAGCCACCAGGAGAGACAGCTCTTCCTGCTTGCCACCCATGCTGTGAGCATTTGTATAGAGGCATTTAAGGCTACCCACTGCTGCTTCTCCCTCTCTACTTGTTTCCCCCAAGCCACAACCACAAACCCTCACCCGACTTACCTGGCTCAGCGGCAGAGCGTCCTCTCCTCTCTCAGCAGGCCCATCCCCTGGCAAAGCTAGTTTAGAGCCTGCTGCATGAGATCAGCCAACCTGGAAGAAGTCCAGGCTGTGGGGGATAGGGAGGATCTCCAGATAGCAGCCAAGACATTGTCACTCCCTCCAGCTTGCTACTGGGCATGTCATGGGAAAACCCTCTGTGCTTCATTGTGTGGGAGCTCCTGAACATTTGGTATTTTGTATCTTGCCTAATTAGCTAGCACTGATGTGGCTGAAATTACTACAGAGGTCCACTACCATCCATATCACCACCATATCACCCCTTTCAGATGATGAAGTACCAGTCACAGTGTACAGGAGAAAGGATGGTGACATGGGTGCCATCAAGGACACCAACCAACACAATCTGGAAACCCCAGCCTGGCAGAACCATCAATGATCAGGAGAACAGCAGGTCAGCTATTGCATATTATTTGGGGTGCTGTCTGCTGCTGGACCACCAGACACCACAGCACCTGCCATGGATGTGCTGATATTCCAGAAGTTATGAAAACTTGCAACTTACTTTTTTCACTTTTGTCTTCATTGTTCCTTTTGACTAAATGAGATAATTTCTTGGCTGAGATACATAGTTGATATATCATCAAGGGTGGTGGAGCCTGTTCATGCCAACAGAGAATTCTGTCCAGTTTATTTTCTCATGTAAACAACTAACTGCTTTTGTTTCTTGTAACTCTTATCACCTCAGTACCTTCCAAATAATGTCATGGTCATAGCTGTGCCTGAAATCTGTTCTCTAATTAGAATGTAGGGTAAGTCAGAAGTCAAGGATTTGGATTTAGACACAAACATAATAGTTCAAGCTCCTCTTTTAGTCCTGATGGTTTCATTTTTGTTGCAGCATCAATTTTTGCCTCTAAGAACTCAAAGCAAAGTTAAGTCCAGATCAGCTGGCAGAAGCAGTATGTTCCTTGACATAAGTTAGTCCTACAGTGGCTTAGGGGCTCTGCAGATTATAGGGAAATAGTTATTTTCATAGCTTTCATTCCAGAGGGTTTTTTTCCTTCCTCTATCTTTATATTTTATATCTTAGTAAAATTTAAAATCTTGGACACCAGTGTATGTGTTAAAGATAATCTTTATCCAGCTAAACAGAGAACTTAAGATTGCTTTGAAATATATCTTGCTTCCAAATCCTATACAAGAAAAATACCAGTCTGAGAGATGCTTTCCAAATGCAGTTAAAACTTTATTAAGAATCCCACAGGAGCAGCAATCAGAGGAAGGAGCACTTTTCTTGATTTTTATAAAGATATTAGAACTTTCATACCAGCATGATGTGCTTATATATTGGGAATTCTTACTGTTCCCTTTGGGCCTTAATTATAAGGAAAGTAGACTTCAGATCTTAAGATCTGATGTGCTAACTGTTATTGATGGTAACAGGAAGCAGACAGCTTTTGCAAAACTAGTAAAAAAAAAAAGACATTGTTCCTTTTTTCTCTTGAATGTTTTATAAATTACTATATAACATTTCCCTCATGAGACTCTATCTCTTTGCTTCTGGTCTTGCACTCTGTCTTCAGGCATTAAGTAGGAGACATGGCTCAACTAGAAGCTTGAAAAGACTCCTCGGGAGACTAAATCCAGTTCTAGATTTAGCATACGTAATGTGTGTAGAAAATGTCTTCATATCACAAATCCCGGCTTATTCCCTTCCAACAGGAAATTTTACATGGAAACCCAGAATGCATCAAAACATTACCTATTTGTATACTTATGTGGTAAAGCTCATAAATCAAAGGAAACAACTACTATATAAAATTAGATAGTAAAGACTTAGGAAATGGGACATCCACCCTGAGCACTTCACTTCAACTAATAAAGAGATGGGAACTACATTTGTGCAAATAGGCAACTATTTGATTCAAATTCAGTCAATTCAGATTCAGACAATTTGAGTTGGAGATCTGATTTGCTTTTCTGATTCAATTCGGCCAAATTGATTTGGGAAAGATTCGGAAAAGATGTGGTGATTCATAGATTTGGTCAAAGGGTATAATGGTGAATCAATGAAATATCTATAACTTTGTTGTTTTCTGTCTAATTCATATGAAAATTGCTGAGGTGCTAGCTGCTGCTGAGGTCACAAAGCCTGCCAAGTTTCAAGGTGATAGATGCAGGGATTTCTGGAAAACTGCAACTCATATACTGAAACCAAAACTCATGTAACGTGTGTGTGTTAAGCCACAGTGGAGTGAAAACTGCAGAGGTGGTATCTCTTGCTGAGGCCACAAAGTCTTCCAAATTTCAAGGAGATAGGTGCAGGGGTTTCTGGGAAACTGCACCTCAAACTTCTGACAAGAAAAACTCATGATAGGTGACACTGTGTCTTTTAAGGCATGGGGGTGGGGGGAAGGGGTTGAAAACTGCAGAGGGAGCCTGGGTTCTGGGGCCCTGCACCTCTGGCCTCAGGAAGGCAAAGCGCGGACATCTGACTCCCCAGTTAACTCTGAACTTTTACCTGTACTGCTACATCCCCCTCCCCTCCCCATCCCCAGCCTGTCCCTCACCCCAGGACGCCTCCATTTCCATTTTCACTGACTGGCTTTCTTGCCTGCATTGAGTGCCAGGCCAGCCTTTGGCTTCTTTACTATTCCTTCCATCCAGAACCAGGAGAAACACTAACTGCATGTACTTCCTTAGCCTGAGAAAGGGTTTTTCAACCCAAAAGCTTCCTAATTTTTCTAACTAATTCAGGGTTTTTTTCATAATAAACATATAAACATAAAAACACAAGATAAGCCTTCACACACCACAAGTAACATATATCCAACACAGAATCTTTAATTCTTGCTGTCAATTCCTTTATAAAAATAAAGGTCTGTGATAGTGGCACATGTCCACGAGGGGCCAGCAGAAGAGATTATGCTTTGGGGCAACCAACATGGTTTCATTAGAGGCAGGTCCTGTCATACCAACCTGTTAGCCTTCTATGACCAGGTTACAAAACCCTTAGATGCACAGGTAACAGTGGATGTAGTCTTTCTGGACTTTAGGAAGGCCTTCAACACTGTCTCTCACTCCATTCTCATTAAAAAACAAGGGGGCTGTGGCGTCCACACCTACACAGTCAAATGGGTCACTAACTGGCTGGAGGGCTGCACCCAGAGAGTGGTGGTGGATGGGTCTTACTCAACCTGGAGGGACGTAGGCAGTGGGGTTCTGCAGAGCTCACTCCTCATGCCCGCACTGTTCAACATCTTCATCAACGACTTGGACAAGAGGGTAAAAAGCATCCCGTTTAAATTTGCTGATGACACTAAGTTGTGGGGGGAAGTGGGCACACTAGGAGGAATAGGCTGCAATCAGACCTAGACAGGTTACAAGGTTGGGAGGATGAAAACAGGGTGAATTTCAACACTGACAAGTGCAAGGCGCTGAACCTGGGGAGGAAGAACCAGCAGCATACTTACAGGCTGGGGAACACCCTTCTCATCAGTACAGAGGCAGAAAAGGATCTTGGAATCATTATTGATGCCATAATGAACATGGGCCGATGGTGTGGGGACGCGATCAGGAAGGCCAACCATACCTTGTCATGCATCCACAGATGCATCTCAAACAGGTCCAAGGAGGTGATCCCTCCCCTTCTATGCAACACTGGTCAGGTCGCAGTTGGAGTACTGCATCCAGTTCTGGGTGTCGCACTTCAGGAGGGATGTGGACAACATGGAGAGGGTCCAGAGGAAGGCCACTCACACAATCAGGGGGCAGCAGGGCAGGCCCTACGAGGAGAGGTTAAGGGACCTAAATGGCTGAATAGGTCACAAGTGCTCACACCACACTGCTACTGGCTATCAAAATGGCACTAAAAACACTTAATCGAGAAACTGCTTACAAATAGATCATATCCACACTATCAGTATCATGATAGATTAGATAAATTAATTGTTGAAGTCTTGCTTATGAATTTCATTTTGATGCACAACTTGAAAGAACAGTATGACTGACTGCAGGTATGACTGAATGTTGGCAATTCCTTACCAACCAGAACCTGCAGTCTTAATGTTCCCACATTTACTTGTGTTTGATTAAGGTAAAACTAAAACTTATTAGATCACAGCCTTGGATATTAAATCAGCTGGAGAAGTCTTCCTTTAGATGTGACATTAGATAATAGCAGTGGAATGAGTGTGTTAATGAGGATGAGTTGTGAAGCTTAAAAGGCCTTCAGTGTTTGTTTGTAAAAAAACATAGTAAATGGGTAATTGCTGATATGCCATTTCTAATATGACATGCCAGCACATTCAGGAGAATTTAAAAGATAAATTACCAAGTCCTTTTTCCTGAATTAGAGAGCAGTTTGGTCTAGTAGTCACAGGGACCAGGATATGAATGTAATTGTATTTCCCTCCACCTTGTTCTGATAACTGTTTAGAATAGACAATAGAGATTTTACTGTCTGTGCAAAATTAATTCCTACATTAATAATAACTGATATGATGCCTACGTTTATTTTTTATTATAAGTTATAAGACAATTGATGTTTTCAACTGTCACTCATTTCTGTGGGGCTCTCATAGATAATATCTCATGGCTTTCAGATTCTATTTTAGGTTGTTAGGTCAATCATTCTCTTGAAATAACTCATACAGCAAGGTAAAATATGTTTTATTTGAAATTACAATCAAAAGTAATCAATGTTTTGTTTTGTTCATTAATAATAGCTTCTATATATCCAGGATGCTTCTTATCTGTTCTCTAAAGTTTATACTAATGGGCAAACAGCAGTATCATAAAAGCACATTTAAACCATGCTAAAGAATAGACAATGGGCATGTCTATACATGCACTTGATTTGGGATCAGTTTACTTTCATGTCATTGCTCCTGGGCAGGCATCTACACATGAAGGGAAGTGGAGCAGATTTTCTGCTAATGGCAGTAAGCTGCTCACACTTCCTGGGGCCCTGCAATGGGCCCCTGCCATCACTGAGAGAGCTCTAGACTGCTAGCCCAGAGGCTGACTGGGGGCCCTAGGTGTGGAACAGGCTGGGGATTGGAAGGGCTTGGAGCTCCCTGCTGCCAGGGCAAGGGGACATAGTCCCTGCCTGGGTTTTGGTGGCAGAGCCTGCCCCAGCAGCATGCAGCTCCTGGGGACAGGGAGCAGTGATGGCCAGCTGACTGGGAGCAGGCATCTACAGCATGCTACTGTTCCTTTATTACTAACTGAAAGTAAATTTGCTACTTGCAGTTGCAAGGTTTACTGTACAGTAAGCATGTAAACATGTAGATGCACACGTTTACTGTGCAGTAAACCATACAACTACCACGGGAAAGCATCTGGCGTAGACACACCCACTATGAACCTCAATAGTGTAAATGGATGAAACCTGCTGTTTGAGACATTCAAGCCTTCTCTACTGAGATAAAAGGATCAGAGGCAGCTTTCATTTGCAATGCCATGCTGCAATATATAATAAAAAAAGTGAGTTCAGTCCAAAAGGAAAATAGGCCACTGAAGATACAATTGGATTCAATATGATATCAGTGACAATCAGACAAATGATGCAGCTGTCTAAAAATCCAACATGCACAGCCATGGTCATTGCTGAAGTCTGGCACGAATCAAAGGTCATCTGTCACAAGCCACAAGAAGATACGCTAACTGCAGAAGTAAGGAGAAAACCAACTCCTCTGAAGTCATTACACAACACTGCACAGCAGAGGTATGGCTAGCTGCTTTGCTGCCCTGTACAGAGATGCTGTAGAGCAGAAGATGCCAAGTGTTCTGCTAGAGAGAACAGCTGTGCCAAGCTGCTGCTGCTGTGACACCCCTCTAGCTGCAGGATGTCACAGGTGCTGCTGGCTGAACCCAACTGCTTGACCACTTGTGTTGAGCTGATCTGATTGGATAGCCGTTAGCACCTAACAGGTTAGCTGAGTGCTCAATACTAGTCTGTGCCCCAACACCTGGGATTCAGATCTGCTTCGGAAACACAGCAGAGCCAGTAGCAGCTTCTGCCTCTTGAGCATCTGCTACGGGGCAAAAGGCTCCTGTTGTCCATAGTCAGCAGCTACAGAGACCCACATGCTTGCTCACTATGCTGCCCTCTTTGTAGTTAGGAACACTGTTATTTTGTTTTTTCACTCTGCAAATGCTTGTGCTTCAAAAGCTTCTATTACCAAATTTCCTTGCTTAAAATGTGAGCCCAAATTTCCAGCAGCCAATTTTTGTAAGAAAGGTGCATGTTGTATGTGGAAAAAATGCAGTTTATGGGATCACTGCATAGTAATGAATGGGGAAGAAAGTTTGTATTACTGTTGACCACTAGCTTTTAATTGTTCTTCCATTCTGATCAGTACTAGTCAAGATTCTTGTTTATCTCATATTCATAAATGGCGGATCTTTGATGGTTCAGGACCCCATTCTGCTACAGTGTGACTGACTTTGGCACAAGACCTGCTGCTTGTAAGATTACGTTTACAGGGTTTTTTTTTCTTTTCTGTGATTTCCTTCTCTGTGTCCTTTATGAAAATAGAATTTAAAAAAAAATCTATTTATCAAGTGAGAAAAGTAAATCAGATTTAATTATATAAAAAATTAAAAAAAATAATGTTAGTGTGATGAATCTGTGCTCTGTATGAACAGAAGTCTAGTCTGAACATAAATCATTCTGGTTGCTCTCAGCTCAGACCAGCAGGCTGTATTTAATAGCAGTAGCAGAATTTGAAAGTGAAAAACAATATCCAATTAACGGAGATAACTGTACTGTAGAACAGAGACATAAGAGGTACAAATAAAGGGAAATGAAACTGCAAAGGTGGTTGGAGTTTTATGAAAATAAAATGAGGAAAACTTACATCAGAACTTAATATTTGGGGGGGGGGAAACATAGGCCAAGTAAAAAGTAAGGAAAAAAAAACCCTGTTTACTTTGGGGATAAATGAAGGGTAACAAAAATAATCGATCACATACAAGAACTGTAAGGGAAATTGATGGCTTGCAGAGTAAAGGAAGTCTCATTAAATCCACCTGCTTCTGAAGTGAATAGGAACATAGCTCCTCTTAATTCTTTTTGTTATTTGAAGGAATTGCAACAAGAAAAATCTTTAAAATCAAAGTAAAAAATCAAAAAGAATAAGAACATTTACATATAAAGGGGCATGAATTTTTTTCAACCTGCTTTGGTTAAAAATAATTCGGACCAAATAAAGACATTTTGATAACAATGTAGAAGAAAAATATAAGTATTTAGGGTATTTTGGAGAGATGCTGTTCTTGCCACTAGATTTCAGGCTGACCCAGAATTTAATCATAACTCTAGTTTTCACATTTCACTTAAGCTAATCTGTCCAAAATTTCACAATGCAAGTCCTGAATATTTCCTCTTTTCTATGGCTAAGTACAGATATTCAGTAAGCCCTAGGTGGAATCAAGCTAAACTGACTCTTGTTTCTATAAGCTGTATAGGTGAAATCGTGAGAGAACAGAAGACATATTTGCCTTTTGGTGGAGGGGGGGAGGGCAGGGGAAGGCATGCAGACTGCCTGCACTGGAATATGCAAAACTTGTATATATGGGAGTTGGCAATATTGTGAATGGCAGAGGGTGGCAGGAGGTGCCTGCAATCGCAATTCCTACAGTGGATCCAAGTGTCTGCTGCCACTGCCTGTCATTCCCTGGGGCTCCAAGGGGCCTGATCCTTCCTTCTGTGGAGTGCACCTTTCTCCACCACATGGTATGAGGCTGCTTGTGCCTGCTGCCACCACCTGCCATTCACGACAGCACTAAGAAGTCCTATCCTTCCTTCTGCGAGTGCCTCCCTGCCTAGAAACATTGTAAAACGATTTTTAAAAATACTGAGATACAGACAGTCTCTTCCCCCTCCCCATCCACTTGCAGCTGGCAGCTGACTGTAGGCAGGAGGCAGGGGTAGGCAAAGAGGCCACAAAGCCTGTGAGGGGACATTAGCAGAGGGCCACAAAGCAGCCTGGGATGCTGGTGGACAGTGATCTTATTTGAGTTGGTAGGGGATCTGGTTCAGAAGTTGAATATACTGGTCTAACCTAAATTAGTTAAGTCTGAGACTACACTGATCTAGGTCTATTTTAGGCCAGATTCTGCCAGTTTTAAACCAGTCTATGTGCACTGAATTTCTGTTTGGTTATGGGTGTAGACCAGTTCCAGATCACTTATACCAGTTTATGTTTAATTGAATACATATTTAATACTACTTAATAAAACTAGGTTCTCTTATTTATTCAGTGCTTTTCCTGAACAATGAAATACCTATGCCACTTTCTAACTATTATTCTAAAAATAATACTATTGACACAAACACAGATACCAAATTATGATTTAAAGACAGGTTGTAAATGAGTTATCCTGGAACAAACTAAGCAGTAAGAGGTTACTAACTTCCTACATAGCAAACTGTGAAGTTCCTGGGGTAATCACAATGCTACTTGACAAACTGGGAGGAAGGGAAGAAAAGCTAGGCCAACATCCACATTGTATCTAAGCCCTCCACTGGGATCTGATTCCATTTGCTACGGTCCCCAAATTCCTATTTTCTAATAGAATCCTGCCTCTACCCTAAAGGCATAACTCAAGAGTACTGCACCCTTGGCAGTATTGCACCTCCCACAGACACCAGGAACCTTTTCTGCTCTGGCTCTGGGAGGAGGGTTGGCAGAGCAGCAGAAACACAGGAGCAGTGGCTATGAGTACACCATGGTGTGGGAGACGATATTTCTTTTTTTGTTGCCTGTGCCAAGAAAATCACTGGTTTTTGATGGCAAAAGGACATGTGATCTCTCCCAGCAGCAGTTTATCCCAGTCATGGGTCCTGTACCACAAGCTATAACCCCTTTTCTGCCCTTCCTGATGCCAAAGCAGGGAAGGTGCAAGGAGATGGGTGATAGGGGGGTGAAGCAACCCCCAAGTTCCCTTCTGCACCCTAACTTAGGCAGTGCCCAGGGTTCATGCCCTACTAACCTACTCATTGTTATGATACTACTTATACCAATCCTTGAAATAAATAAATAAATAAGCAAACAATGTATATTATATAATTCAAATTACTCTCACCTTTGATATTATTACTCCACTACATTCAGTCAAGCTTCATACCAGAATTAGGAGCTGAACAAAAGAATGAAATATAAAAGAGCGATCAATGCAAATCAATAGGAATATGCATATGCTTATGTGTACCGAAAACTACCAAGTTGTAGCAGAAAGCCCCCTCTTCTTCTTGCCTGCATTTGCTCTCCCCTCTTCATATATGTTTCTCTTCTTCTATCTTTTCTTCCTTCCTATTTCTTTCAGACTAAGATAAGGAATTGTGTTTTAAAATTGATGTGTGTGTATTTTGTATCTTCCCTTATATTTTGGTATTTTTATCTATCTGTGTGACATGGCATTACTTTTGTAGCTTATATTTTATACTCCTCACCGTTTAAATAAATGTCTTTAGTTTCAGAAGTAAGTTATACATTGTAACAACATTAACAAGGGCAGGAATCAAACTGCCGCTTCCCTGTTTCAGGTGGGCCCTTGAAAGAGCGAGTGAATCGGTGATTGAATGTATAACACACTAGCAGGCAGCAATTAACACCTAGGGAAACCACAGATCAACCAATGGAAGAAATCACTAGGAGACAATGTAGCAACCAGGAATTCTCTAAACTTCACTATTCAAGGGCTAGAAGTCCTGGTATGAGTTAATCAACGCCAGGGACCAACTTTTGGGCTGAATATCTCCAGATTGACCACTACCAGAGCCTTACTCAAAATTCATCAACAGACTCCCAAACTTGCACATACATACAAATGACCCCTGGGGTTGACAGATGCCATCCAGTAGCCACTGAGGGGGAAGTCCCACGAGGGTCAACAACCCCTGGATTGGGCAAACCTGAAAACTGGGGAGTCACCAAAGTCTGCCAAACAGATAAAAAGCAGTGAAAAGTGACCCTCAGCAGCACCCTCTTGATCTCCAAATTGACCAGCACCCGACCTGTCCAGCCAGAAGGACCAGCCAGTGACCCCCTTTTGGAGGATAACGCCACTCTGAAATAAGCCTCAACTCACCATTGACAGCAGACTTCAGCACCTGTGGGATAGGTATACCTGACTCTTGTAGCTTGCTACTATGTGTGTGCATGTGTGTGTGTGTGTGTCGGGACCAGCCCCAAGGTTTATGATTTGACTTCATTACAGTGTTTCAATCTACCTAATAAACCAGAATTTTAAGGACCCTGAGTTGGACATTTGTAGCCAACAAAGTCATCAAATTCAGAACATGAAACTAAACAACAGATTATATATCCTAAAACAAGATTTTTTATTTTTTTAAAAAATAAGGAACTTGTCTTACGTTAGCAGACCTTTTACATCATCAGTGTAATTTATGAGACTGTTTGCATCTCCATATGCGTACTTTGAATGGTAAATATCTTACATGTGAAATCTTCATATAGGCTACTTAACTTTCTTCTGACTTGTCCAGTGTTTGAACTTTCTTTTTGGAAAAGCTACTTCATTTCTGGAAGACTTTTCCCTCATTGTAATTAAATAACATTGCTCCTGCAGTTTGTTGAACAAATGATTAGTCCCTTCTTAGAGCCAACTGAACATTACACAAAAGTATTATAAAGCAGCATAATAAAAATATATTGTAGCAGAGTAGCTATTTGTTCTCCAGCAATGGAGAAATGATTTAAACCAATCTTGGTCCTGCTGTATGAAAAATGAAGTTATAGATTTAGGGGTAATGGAAAAGAATCACATACCACATGGTCTATTATATTTGATTCTTCTCAACTTCTTCAACTTTCAATAGAACACCAATGGAAATTTTGAATTCCTTACTAATCTAAACTATATGGCCAACATATTTGCATAGGGCTTCTTGAAACTTTCTGGACACTGCATTGTATATATAAATAATTCCCTGAGAGAATAACTTTAATTCACTGTATCTAAAGATGTTAGCAATATATAACATACTAGTGTTTTTGTATCAATGTGAAGAATACAGCCAAATTGCAACTGCCTGCTGCCTTTATGTTTGGTTGGTACGTATGGTTTCGGTGTACCAAACTATTTCTAAACAATGAATGGACAAAGCCCCTGTACATAAAAACTTTGTTTCAGTTGATGAGCTGCTAACACTGTTATGAAAGAAAAGTCATGAAAGAGTTGGAGACAAACACCTTCTTGGTGAACAGGATGTGAGTATAAAAAGAATTTCCTGAAGCATGCTCTGGCCATCTTTAGCAAACGTTGCAAAAAGTTTTTTTCTTTGAAAAAAGCTTTTCTATTATAGCAAGAAACACACAATTTTAATATCCCTTCTAAAAATAAGACCAATGAAAACTATACAAATGATCACATGGTTGAATGAAACAAAACAATGCATGGTTAATGTCTCCCAACCAGGGACAAAGACTCCATTAAGTCCACTCATTGTACTTCATTATTGGTCAGTTTTATCTGCTAGGTTCTGCTGTGGTGGATGCTTGTATAAAATCCTAAAGTAGAAGTTAGGTGATAGATTCCTCTAAGACAAGGGTTGTCAACTGGGGGTATGCATACCCCAAGGGGTACTTGAGAAGGCACCGGGGGTACATGCGGGTAGGTGGGGATGGAGTACTACCACGCAGCATCCCATGCTGCTGCATAGACATTGCCCACCTGGCTGGACATGGTAGGCAGGGGAAGCCCACATGCAGGTGCTGCTGCCACTCAGCATACAGCCGCACACCACCCCTGTTCCCCCCTCGGCCTGCAGCCACTGGGGTACACTGCTCTGCATCCAGCCACTAGGGGTACACTGATCAAAAATTTTAAAAACCCCTGCTCTAAGACACTGATTCTCAGTCAGGATGGTGAGAGATCCTTTTAAGGTTACCATGGGGTGCCACACAGCATAAGTGCTGTAAATGTGGAAGCACTTAACACATTAATAATTTACAAGATAAGCCCAAAGATTTCAAATAGGAATCCACAATGTCAAAAACATTCTGCTGTGTTCTCAACTTCCTACGTTCTTTGCAAAGAAGGAATTACTTTTATTTTTTTATCAATCAAAAACCGAGTGCAACTAGTTTTTGAACTGGGATGCCATTAAACTCATACAAACTATGGAAGCATGCTTGGAGTTCAAAAAGATTGAGAAACTCCTGTTCTAAGGCATCTTGTGTCTGGGCATGGATGGACCCAAGATCTGATCACCAACAGCAATCTTTATATTCCTAAGATTTGTTTTTCTTTGTCACTGTTCTTTCTGATTTATTTATATACTGAAAATCATTTTATAAAAATGACAGAAAAATTTCATATTAAAATAAATTTGAATTTTATTAGAAAAATAAAAGTGTGTATATTTATTACTGGCTCCAAAACTGATTTTTATAGACTAAAGTAAACACACAATCAACTTTCTCTCTTCATGCATTTAATATAAGGCAAATAAAATCCAGTCCCCATAGCCTTCCTAAATAGTGCAGGGTTATCGGAGGCAGAATTTTTAAAAATGAAATCATTTAAAAAAAGTTATCAAATTCAGTCCTACTAAGCTTTCTAGTTCAGTTTCTCTTTAAAAAGGAAGTATATCTAGTATACTCGATCACACAATCTAAGTGATATAGATTGAAAATAAACAAAATGCCACAAACTACTATCATTCAAAAGATAAAATGTATAAAATCCTCATAAATAATGATGAAAACTTCCAATCCTTTATGCTCAGAATGTTTCCCACATGTTTGGTTTTTTTAATAATATTGTGCCTTAAACTATAGTTTTATTTTCTTTTTACCATGGGGTAAATCTCTGAGGTAGATATTGTTTGTACAGTTTGGATTTGCAAATAGATTTTAATTCCAGCCTTCTGTGCTGATATTCACCAACAGGAGCAGCTCAAACGTTAAATTGAAACACAGCTACTATCTCTTCAGGGGTTTATTTCATGTGCCATTTAGACATCCATCAAACAATGATTCATAAGGATTAAAATACCAAAGTGATGGCTTAATTCCTTAGAGTGAATGTAACTCAAAAAACATAGTAAAAATGTCGACATCAAACCAAACAATGGTTTGGTGAATACCAAACAAACGTCAAGTGAAAAATCAAATCACTAAAAAATGCAAGCACATCTTAAAACCAAGAAGGCTCCAGATAAAAGCACCACAACTGTACAAACCAATACACAGTAGTATAAGTAAGATGGGGTGGTTAGGGTAGTAGTCCTAATGCTGACTTAGTGTTACCTATTGACTAACTTCAGGTGCTAATGTAGGATTCTGGGTGGGAGGGAGGCCATAAAAGTCACAGCTGTTGCCACGGTCACGTAATCATTACCCTGACCCCAGTTCTCATCTCTCACAAGTTATGGATCCCTGACCCTGCTTTCATGCTGGGCCCTTGACCCTTTCTCCACTACTCTTGCTTTTTGCTTCACCCCTGGCTAGGGTCAAGGCAGTTGCATGCTCTGCAGGCACTGCTGGGACCTCCAAACTTCCCCTGCAGGCCCAAATCCAAACCACAACACAATAAGGAAACCTGCTGGCTATAATCAAAAGCCATCCCTATAGTGGGTCCCAACATAGACCCCACCTCCCTCGCTGTATAAAATAAAGCTTCCTCTTTTTGGGTTGTATCCTCAGCTCTCTGGATGAACAGCCACACTCCCCCTCATCCTGGGTCCCACTTCCCTGTAGGCTGTGGGCATCTTGCGTGCAGATCTCAGGGTCTCTTGGGTCAGCCAGGCAGTCTCTCTTAGCCTCCCTGCTCAGGAGCTCCTCCCCTTTCAGCTTGCAGGGCCAGACTGCCTGACTGGGTTAAGGCACTGCCTTTATCTGCCTCCTAAGCCCTGCCCTGTCCTGCTCCCTACTGGTGTTCCCTCCCATTGGCTGATGACCCACCTGACCTCTCAGCTAGGGCTTAGCCAAGCAGCCTGCAGTCCCTTGCCTCTGGACTGCCTGCCTATCTGCCTGGCATAGTGATTCACTGCTCTGGTTCTGTTTCCTGGCTGGGTCAGCCTCCCAGGGCTAGTCCTTGCCTGCAGCTGGCCATCTGCCCACTTGCTGGCAGCCAGCTCATTAATAGCTAGCTGGAGGCTACCATGCCTACTACAGCCTGCCTATTATCTGCAGTGGTCCCCTGACTGGCCACAAGTGTTCCCCTTCTTCTTAACAAACCATTTCCTGACTAGTGATTCCTGGCTTCCCGCCCTCTCGCAGCTAGCCTCTATTCAGGGCCCCTGGGTCTTTAAATGCAGCATCTTCTCCTCTTAAAGTGACAGGAGCCCTAGGCATCCTGTCACAATGCATCCCCCTTTTTTCTTCAGATGTGTGTTACTTTACATCAGTTTCCAATGTGTCCTCAGTCTTACAGAACAATGTTTAAAAAGGGGCAGTGTGCTGTGTAGAGTTTCTTCTCTACAGTCTTTTCCTATCATGTTTTGGTTGACAATCACTAAGGGCTTCTAAGCAGCTGATGCCAAGAAACCCCCATTCCAAAAATCAGGGGTGGCCAGCCTGTGGCATGAGTGCCACAGGCGACATGAACAGTGTGTGTGTGTGTGTGTGTGTGAGATCCAGTAGCTTGGGAAAGGAACAGGTAGCAGAGTGGAAGAGTAAGGGAACAAAAAACAGTGCAAAAACCCCAAAGTAGGAGCAGAAACCCCAAGGTGGGAGCAGAAAGCAGAGCAGCAGAGCAGTCGTGAAGCATAGAGAAGGGAACAGCAAACAGAGCAGAATATCAGGCAGAGGAAGGGGATTGGTATGGCACTTGGGCAGGCAGGTTAATTTGTGGCATGCCTGCCAAAAAGTTTAGGCCTATTTCATGGCATAAATAATGAGTTGCTCTTGAGATCTTTTTCTTGTGTGCTTGTTATAAACTTGATGTTTTTCTGGAATCATGCACATCTGAGACTGTTGATAATAAAGTATATAGCAGAATTTAGTATGTTTGTTGGAATCTGACAGGGACGGCAGTGTGAACACTTGTGCTATAGCCTCTGTGGCAGTTGAAACTGTTTGGGTTCAAGCTATTAAGTGAAAAAATGACAGGAGCTTAGAAACACCTCAATGTTTAGTGTTAAACATGTGCAAACTCCAGGTGGCTCCCTGTTTAGTATCTGGCATCTTTAACTTGTCCTTTAGAGGCCCCTATTGACTGGCTCTAAGGAGCTTACATGCATAAGCCTGTTTCCTATCACCCTTCTGGATCCAGACACCTACATTTTAATGACATTGATGCTTTGGGTAGCCTAAGGCTATGTACAAAAATTACACATAAACTGGTATAAGTGTTTGGGAACTGATCTATACCTGTAACAGAACAGAAATTAAGTGCACATAGCCTGGTTTAAAAATAGTAGAACCTGGTTTAAAATAGATATGGACTGCCTTAATCAGTTTAATCACATTTAATCAGTTTAGGTTAGACCAGTCTGTTTAATGTCTTCTCCCAAAGCCCCTCTTGACACAAGCTAAATCACCATCTGCCACCATAGTGCCCTGCTGTGCAGGGTAGGTGGGCCAACCTTCTCCCACACTCATCTGTTCTAGCTGAGCCAGGTCGGTTCCATCCCTGAGCTGTCACAGAGCTGAAACAACAAAGCCCCGGTTCCCCAACCCTGTTTCCTCCCTGTGCCTGTCAGCAGGAGGTTGGGGTAGGGGGAGGTGCAGTGGGGGCTTTTCCGCCACTGCTGTTCCTGCCCAGCTGAGCTGACTGGGGTGCACAACCCCATCCCCCACCTCCCCCGGTGAGTCACTGCCTCTGAGCAGTTGGGGGAATGGAGTCCTTTGCCATGCCCCGCCCCCCACAAGCTGAGGTCTTCCCAGCTGGGGGGCCCGCAAACTGGAGCTTTTCCCCCCACCACTGTGTCTACCTGGTTGTGCAGCCCAGCCAGGCAGCCAACCCAGACAGGCATGCACAGTGATGGGGGAAGTCCCCCCCCCCCCCCGTGTGGACCTCACCAGCTATTCTGGCTGGGGCTGGAGGGGCTGGATCCACATGACAAAGCCCTCTGCTTTCTGCCCCCCACCTCCATGATAGGGCTGTGCTAGCTGTGGCTGACAACAGGGGATTGGGGGCATGTGCTGGGCAGGCAATCAGGGATTGCCCCTCCTTGGCCGGGCTCAGCTTCCCTCAGCAATGTCTGGCAGGCTGGGATGTGTGTGGGAGCATCCCCTTCCTTCTGGCCTCAGCTACTGCAGTGAAATGCCTACCTCCCCTAACTGAAAAGTGAACATGAGTACCATTTGCTTGTGATCCAAATTGCACAATTTAGAGAAACCAGCATAGATTGGATCAAATTTGCCTTAGGCTTTTTGAATGTCTGTACCTAGCCTAAGGGGCCAACCTGGATTTTTCTCCCAGTGTGAAAATTTTGTGAACCATTGTATTTCCTTATCTTAGATCAGCATTGAAGCAGAAATGGAAAAAAATATAGTAAATAAACTATCTTGAATAATTTCTTGTTTACCTGGAGTCAGAAAGTGCTGCCTATCAATCTTGCAGACCCAAGAGGCTAAGATAATTCCTATAATAAATCTCTTGACCTTTGTGAAATTACACCAGCTACAGATTTGGCCCTTTAAAAATGTAGTTATTTGCCCATACCACATTCATGAGAAGGAAGGGAAAATATTTAGAGTATTGATAATTCGATTTATTCATGTATTTAGATAGATTAAAAATGCATTTATCCAAAGCTCCAGGTGCATCACAAAATGTTAAGATAAAATCCATGAATATAATGAAAGCTCCTTTGTTAGAGGGTAAGTGCTGGATATTGAAAGTTCCTTGGCTCTCCAAAGTTTATTTTTATTTATTTTTATTTATTTATTTATTTATTTATTGTTTTTTAACTCTGGCCTAATGCTAACAGTAAACCTGTGGAATAGAACTTTAGTTTCTCAAGCATTGAATGTAGCTTTTAATGGAAAAACACATACACCCTACTAGACAAGTCTAACAGCAGCCCAGTGTCTACTGTAAGGTATCATGTTATTAGGAAAGAGCTTGATGGTCCATTAGGTTAGTTCAATGCAAAACACAGATTTATTTGGAGAGGCTTCAGTCAGAAAATTTGAAAAACAGTTTATCCTCTCAAGCCTTCAAAAAAAAAAATCATCTGACCTGATGAGACAAATCAAGACCACAGTGGTGATTTAATGGAGCAATCAGCAATGTGTCAAATCTGATTGATGTGTCCCTTCAGAAACCTGACAGGTGATTTGATCCTACTGGCACAGACAAATCTTCCCCTGAAGACCCTATTGCTAGCACAAGCTTTGGAAAGATTTTTCTAGTCTACTGTCTTTTATTTTGCCCTTGAATTGAGGTGATATTTTTGTTCAACCCCTTTGCTTTGATTTAAATAGTATTGTCCTGACCTAAAGATGTTATTTATGACACAGCATAGCTTTTACCTTTCAAAATGTCAAATGTTTAGTCAGGTGGTAAAATGTTATTTCTCTGCTAAAGGTAAGGTAAGAAAGTAATAAATGTAATTTTCACAAAACACCAGTTTTAATAGCCAGGAATGTTTTTTAAAAACAATGAAATTTACACTTGGTGAAGAGTCAAAAGAGCGTAGTTATCTTCTATTCTGGGCTTTTCATTGAGTTGATGTGAAATGACTGCAGAGAAAGGCAGAGTACAAACAACAAGCACAAATCAATTGTGTGCTCATTTTAATTCAAATAGGATACAAATCATTCCACTCTAAGTGATCATTTGCTTCTACGAGAGTACGTTTTTGAAAGCTTTATTGAAAAGTGTCATAAAAATTATGTTTTTAGTTCCCGTCAATGTAAACTACATAAGCTTCTTTGTTGCCTTAGAAACTGTTTAGTTTAAAAGCCCCCTGTTCTCTCTGCTTTAGTTCATACACAGTCTTCCCCATGCAAGTCAATTGTCACATATGAAAAAAATATTTCAAATTTTATGTACTAGGTTGCAGGTATGTAATCTTGCATGCACTAATATAAGTTACGTGGTAAAACCAGGCACATAATAACTACTTATAAATTCTTTTCAGCATAAATTAATATTCTATTATTTATGTGCAGTGTTGTCATGTTTCTGTAATTCAGTGTGCATAATAAATAAAAATATAGGTAAACAATGCATAAACAAACATGCTATTGCCATGGCCACTTCACTTAACTCCACTGGGGCAAAGTAGCTTTACAGGTGTCATTGCTAAGCATTATAAAGTAGCCTCAGTAATGTCAGAGTAAAGAGATTTTCTGAGGACAAGGAATTAATTTAATGGTGACTATGCCACTTCCTCATATGACTAACATTGAGCTTGGTGCTGAGGAATAAAAGGGTATGATGCCAACAATGCCCAGATGCAGTTAAAAGCCGCTTGTTGCAACTGGCTGACATTGTAATTTAGAGCAAGGGTGGTCAATCTGTAGCACGAGTGCCACAAGTGATATGTGGCAGACAGAGGAGGTGATAGATAGCACAGTGGCAGATAGGAGAGGAAGGAGAAAATGAAGCAGCAGACTGGGCAGGGGCATGGGACTGGCAACTGGGGAAGGTGCAGAGCTAATCTGTGGCATACCTGCCAAAAACTGGTGGCCCTCACTGGGCGCATCTACACGTGATGCTGTGTCACCATAGCAAGATGCTATAGTGAACCGTAGTGTCCATGGACAAAACCTATGACACCGCAGCTATGTCACCTTAGTGACACCCCCCCGCCCATTATAGCATGCTGCTATGGTGACATAGTGCCTAAAAATAAGTGGCATGTATGGCACGGTACCGGCTGTTACTGCACCATCTTTTAGTACTTAGTAACAATGGCATCATAGCAGCATATATAGATGTGCCCACTGATTTAGAGAATTCTTCAGCGACACCCTGGAATCAGCTAGCACATACAGGGCCCAGGATCTGGAGAATATAAAATGAACCTGAAGCCCCATTTACTCCCTACCCTTCCCTATAACTCTGTATAAGCCAAGGCATATGTACACATATAAAAAGATAGATAGCTGTGCAATAGCAAGAGTTCTAAAAACCAGTGTGTTTCATATATTAATTCCCATTTCACATGAGCCTTTCAAATAATTTCCATTAATAAGACATGGTCTTATAGGAGACTTGGGAAGAGGAAGTTCAATATATTTTCCTCAGAAAAAGGCTTAGGTCTACATGGTGGTGTTTATTTTTCTTTGTGAAATATAACAAAAAGTCTGTTTAACCTCTGAACAGTTGAATAAGGTAATTATTTGTAATGCATTAGCAGTAATATGAAATTGCATATTAAGCATGCGTGATCTGAATCAAGAACCTGGTAAGGTCATTCCTTTTTAATGAAGTCAATTCATAATTAAAATCAACACAAGGGGGTTATTCTTGAAGGATGGAAGCTAATCTTTAAATGTGGCAGTTGCAGATCTTGTGTCCAATCCCAGTCTGACTGCTTTATTAAAAAGTGTTTGCTGCTCTTCTCTAACAAAAATCAATTTTAACACCCTCTGCAAACAATTTTCTTCCTCTTACAATCATTTTCATTTTTAATTATAAACTTAATTTATCAGTGTAACAAGATACAATTGGAGATTTGAAGAGAATGGTTTACTTTAAGGATTACATTAACTGAATAATTAAAAATTATATTAATTGAATAATAATAGATTTGAATTTATTACTACTTTATTTAATTTTTATTAAGAGCAAATATCTGGCACCAATCACAATTCATACGGACACACTCTTGAATGATTACTTTGAATGTTAAATATCCCAAATGTGAAGAATTGAACACCATGATTTCTTACTAACTATATCCTTTGAAAGAATGTTATGATTGACTTCAGTATTTCACCCCTATGCTGTCCAGCATAGTCAACCAGTGGGGTCTTGGGAAAAAAGTTTTGCATTAAACTCGCTGACATCAGTGGGCTCTCAATGCATTCAGCATAAAGTGGCTTTCAGGCTCCAGCACATAGTGCCTCATTCAGATTACAACGCAGGTAGTAGAAAGATTCCCAGTCATGTTAAAGGGCATTGGATCAGTCTGAAAGTTTAATGGGAGTCTTTTCATCAAAGTCAATGAGCATTAGGTTATACCTACAGGCCGCATCCAGAGGAGCACGCACATACCTCATTCTCCATCTCAAACCCCTTTGAAGTGGGGCAACAGGCATGTGTGGGAATGAAAAAATGTTCCCGGTACTGCAAGTTTGCAGCATGGGGAGAAAATTAGACCTCTGGATATCCAGGGGTCTAAAAAAATAAATGTTTAAAAAAATGGAGGCAACCTGAGGCAACCAGAGGCTGGGTCCTTCACGAAGATGATCTGGCAGCCAGACCACGTGTTCACCATCAGGGCTCCAGTGCTGGTGAATAAGGGGTTGGGCAGGATGGAGGAGGGGACAATGGGGGTAGCCATGTGGGCCTGGGGGTGCAAGTTGAAGGCTGAGGCTGGATGGGGCAGCCATTGTGGGGTCTGAGACAACAGGGGGCAGAGCTGAGTGGTGCAGCCATCGGGGGGCTGAAGCAACTGGTGTGGGATGGGGTCCGGTGGGGCAGCAGCCAGGGGCTAGGGTGGGGCATGAGAGCCTTAGAAGCAGGGTGGTAGCCCCTGTGGCAGCCATATGGCCCCTGTTTGGGGCCTGTATCCCTTGTGTGAGGGCCATACCCTTTCTGTGGGGATCGTAGCCTTGTTGGAGGGCCATAGCCCTTGTGGGGGGGGCTGAATCCCCTGTTGGGGAGTCAAATACCCTGTTGGGGACCGTATCCCTTGTGTGGGGGCCTAACGCCCTGTTGGGAGGCTGTAACCCTTGTGTGGGGGCCACAGCCTCTGTGGGAGCGCAGCAAAATATATATTCATGAATTCATGAAACATGTACTTAGAGTTCAGTTTATTATTATGAAAAGAGACTTGCTGTAATACTGTAGCTATATCAATAAAACATTGTACAACTGATCACTGTCCCTGTCTCATTCTCTCTCTATTTAGTGGTCTTTTGTTTTACTTGTAGAAGAACATAGATTTGGGGGTACTTTACAGAGTAACTTTGGGATTTTTTTATCAGGGATTTTTCAGTTTTTCAATAGGGAACACCAGAATTCCTTCTAGGGAGGCCAGTGGCAGGACCCTGCCTGCTCAGAGCTGACAACTTGGACCCAGCTGGCTGTGACTGACCAAATGGGGCAAGGAGGACATGCTTGGCAGTTCAAAGCAGGCCACCACACCTGGAACATCTTCCAGGTGATAGCTGCCCAAATGGCTGGGCAGGGGGCACACATGGCAGTAGTGCCACACAGAGGCCAACCCTGCAACCACAGTCCAACTGACTTAGAGGGGCTGATGTCTCTACTGGCTGTGCAGTCCCCATCCAGGCTTGGCAGGTGCACAGCAAGTCACAGCCAGGCAACAGCCCCTGCTGCCAGACTGCAAGCATCTGCACATGTAGATGGTGATGCTTATTGCTCAGTAAATTGGTCTGCTGTGCAGTAAAGCATTTTATGTAGATTCAACCAATGAGTCTCTGATAATGGTTCATGGTAACATGTTAGAATATGCTGTGTGACTTGAGCTCACTATTTACAATGCTTTTATTTCACAAACAGGAATAAAATTTGTCAAAGTTAAATGGTAAAAAGTGCCTCGGCACAGCCGTGTTCCAGCACAATGCGAGTACCCATGTGCAGGGATTTCTCCTGTGGCAGGAAAGAGCCCTTGGTGCAAGAATCAATTTCTGCCACAGCTTTCATTTGCACTATTGTGTGCATGCTTTTGATTGGCTTAAAGTAAATTATGCATACGTGGTGACTGGTAATTGGCTTGCTAGCCGTATAAGAGGCTTGGGAAGTTTCCGCCCGAGTCAGAGGAGAACTCTGCATGCGTGTTGGGAGAGATCCCCACGTGCATCTTGGAGCTACATTGGAGACCTGATCAACCACCAACAACTCCCCGTCGACGAATTCCCGACATACCCCATACCCTGCATGCTCGAACAATATTGGTGTGCCACCCGGTTTTCTACTTTTCTGTTTCTACAACTCTATGGAGCGTGCCTACACTGTAACCCAGTTGTAAGTAAAGTTTTCTTTTGAATTCAACAATCAAGTTTGTTGTGCCTAATTCCACTCCATTGGCAGCCCCATTCTGGCCAATTTCTCGGCCCACACAAAATTATTGTATTTTCACTTGAGAAAGGTGTTTGGCCAGGATAATAATTAGAAGGCTGGGGAAAGAGCTTATTTACACTTTTTCAGGCAATTTCACTACAAGTTTTGCAGCAAGATATAAGATGCAGACCTCACGATAACATAATGTATTTACAGATAGTCCACCAGTGCTGGAATGGTAAACTTCATTCAATCAGGCTGTATTGTATACAATGATGTCAATCTGCAAACCTATGCATAGATATCGCCAACTTTTTGTGTGCAACTATCATGGAAAGTGGAATAAAAGCCAGGGAAGACTGTTAGCAATATAGGCACAACATTGAAAAAGTAGCTACCATTTATTTTCTCCAAATTAATTAATCTCTCAACTCAGATGAGGATGGTATTTTTAAAAAACTTAAATATAGGCAGAAGAGCTCAGGAAAGACTATTTTGTTGTCAGTTCTCATGAGGTATCCTGACCTGCCACAAACTATTAGTGTATTATGTACTATATAATAGACAAGTTTGTGTAAGGTTTGCGATGTGCTTTGAGTTCTTTGGGAGAAAGATGGTATCAAAGAGGAAAACAGCCATGAGTGACACCATCTGCCAATATTCATGTCCATGTTTTAGGAGGGGTATTCTGCTCTGAGTAAGCAAAATAGTAGAATATCAGTTTCATTCAAATATAGTCACTAATCATAGACAGTAGAAAACTTCAAATTTACACCGGATAGGTAATGGAATCTTTCAAATTATTGATAAGTAGTAAGCTCAGGGATTAATTTGTAATGTCTTTTTACAGGACAAAAGGAGCCATTTTTGGAACGTTATCCTATGCCATATCTTGCTTTACATCTCCTTGTCCATAGTATCTTAATGACATATGTTGTGTGACTGTAGTCTTTACAGTGATGTCTGTTAGGGTGACACTATTTGGATCTTGGGGAGCACTGGATTTGCAGATGAATAAAGGCTTTACTCTGTATCTCAGCAAAGCTGCTAACCACAAGGGAGAATGATATATTGAAAGTAACATTGCAAGATGCATAAGCAAGCAGTTTCCTAACAATGTGGTAGTGTGTAGGATATATAATTTATTGTGCAAAAAGAACAAGATGCAGCCCACCAGCTTTTGTCAGGAGATAAAACAGAAGCAAGATCTTGGAGATGAAGGAAGAGTCAGAAGAAATCACAAATGACCGGAGGAAACTGGGTTCATGGTCTTAAGCATGCACTCACAGCAAAAAGTCATATAATTGAATGAAATGCATAGGCAATTCAATGCTAATGAAGTAAACAGTAAACAGAGGTGGAGCTTGAGATAGGAGGAAATATGGGTGAACAAAGGAGGGGCAAAGGTGGAGTAATGTTAATGAGTATAAACCAAAGTGTAAAAGTATGGAAAAAAAAATAATGTTCACTGTAGCTCCCGGTTTCTTTGGATGCTAGTCAAAAGCTGTCTCCATTTTGAGTAAAGCTGCTGGCTAGCAATGTGTGCTGGTGTTTGCTCCCTGTTTGCTCCCTGAGCAACTGGATCAATGAGCAATTGGATTTTCATCTCCCTAGTCATTGGGCAGCGCATGGAGTTGGGGTCTAACAATGTATTAACTGTTGTTGGTAATATTCAATTAAATCATTAACTAGAAAACTAATGTAGCGGATTTGTGGCCACTGGAGCAGCTGTAAAGCCCCACTTTCTCCGCTCCACCTTCTGATGGCTGTGAATTCCCTGCCTAGCTCAGGTTCTAGTGTAGCCCTCCCTTTTTCACTCACCTACCATACCATTTTCTTATTAGAGAAAGTGTAAGAAAGGCTGCCCATGGGCTATTAGAGAAAGCCTGAGTCTGTAAATCACTACCAGGCCCCTTGTCACCTCAATTCAGTCCTCAAGCCTAATAGGCCCTTCTTAGCTTGCTTGTACCCTTATGGGGCATCTGTAGGTTTCAGGGTAGGTTGCATGGTTCCATTCCTCCTCATCACCATGCCCCAAGCCATGCAGATGTTACTGTACCATTATCCACTTTGTAGGGGTTGTGTATTATGTCTAGATACTGTGCAGCAGAGGTCAATCCTGTCTTTCCTGACTGATGTATGAATTTTTTACAGAGATTCATAGACCCATTTAAAAACTTTCAGGTTATGTGTTGTAACATTACAAAATGTTAGCAAAATCAACGTATGACAAAGTTGTGGGGATCCCCCACACACAAAACACCAGAAGCTCCAATGATGCTTCTTTGACTTCCGTGACTCTTAAAGACTTTTCTCCTACAGAAGCTTTTACCAAATCTTTACAAATCTTTGTGAAAAAAATGCCATTTTCATTTTTGCATATGACTAAAGAAATAAGAAGCACAACACTATAGAATAACATTAGAACTCAGAATGTAAAGGGTCAAAAGCAGGTGTGAACATTATCCTGTTTAAATTAGTTGCAGCGCCCCAAAAGTTTACAAGAATTTATATTTGGGATTTTTAGAAGTCCTCTGTCCCTCCGTTCCCCACCATCTTGGGCTGCGTAGGTACTCAAAAATAGCCACCAAAAACAGCGTGGTATCCAGGATTGTCCTGTGCACCACCATTACCCAGGGCACAGAGCTGCCCTGTTTCCCATCTGGATCTGAGTATGAAGTGCATCTCTAGATACTGTTACCTTATATTTACACTCTCCCACTGACTTCATAGTGTAAGTTAGTTATTTATAATGTTTGAATTTGGAAGGAAAAACAGTGGAAGAAAACTGATCTGCCTCATGGGGAATGTAATAGAAATTAGTTACTGTTAGGCATGCTGCTTCAAAAATGAAAAGCTCAATTTAAGGATATAGTATTATTTTTATAAAGACAAAATATTTAGGTATGTAGAAGTGTTATAATCAGATCAATTGAAGCAAGTGTAAGTTGATTGAAATGGCACTCATGCAAGAATTTGCAGATTTTAAATCAGCCAAAAATGGAGCACCTCATCTACGTTAGCTCACCCCAGGAGGTGCACTAACAGGGCTAACCCAATCTAGGAAGAGGCTAACATGATGCAGTGAACACCTGCACATTTGCAGTTTGCAGCACAGCTCTGAGGCTATGCCATTCCTTCCCCGCCCCCCATGACCCTTTGACCCTGACCAGGCTATTTTTAGGCTTCCAACCCCCTCTCCTTGATCAAGCAACTGCTACTGCCAACCCGCTCAACAGACCCACCAGCCCTCCCAAATCCACCAATCCAACCCCATTCAGACCCTCTTATCCTCAAACCAGACCTGCTACTCCTTCCCCATAGTTCAAGTTGTTTATCTGAGGGTTCCGACACCATTCCCACTTGTGTACATACCACTCCTGGTCTAGGTTTAGACAGATTAAATACATGGCCAAAACTTAGGGTGTGACAAATACTAAATACTTGTTTGTACTCCTGAACGCTGATCAAGTTTTGGTGTGATGGCAGCAGAGATCAACTTGGAGTAGCAGTACTCTGTTTTAGGATTCACAACACAATGACGAGATGCTGGAAGTGCAGTAGACTAAATCTACTGTACATTAGCACATCATGGCAAAAGTCATGCTAGTGCACTAATGTGCAGTAGAATTAGTCTACTGCACATTAGCATCACATGAAAAATGTGTGCCAGTCCTACTGCACAGTAGTGCCAATTATGATGCATTTAGTACCTGTTATTACAGGTAATAAATTTAATGTGTTATAATTATGGTGCATTAATGAACATGTAGACATGCCCAGTAGATACCATTTGTTAATGACTATGAAGCTAGCATGGCCTGTCCAGTGACCTCTGAACGCATTACTCAGAGTAGGCTGCAAAACCCCAATCATGTTTATTAAAATTTTTAGGGTACTTAGCAAATAGCAAAAAAATCTTCAAAACTTTTCAGAACATGTTATTTTAAACATAAATGCCAAGAAGAAAGCAAATAGTTTAAGGGAATGCATAGATATTGTTGCTTATAATGTAGTATAGGTTGACAGTGTGCTCAGCTTCACACAGCCCTAAGTAGTTTTCCTCTTCTTTGGCAATCCATAGTTTCATAGTCGGTAGGGTTGGAAGGGACCCAAGGAGATCATTTAGTCCAACCCCCTGCCGTGGCAGGAAAGAGTACTGGGGTCAAATGACCCCAGACAGATGTTCGTCCAGCCTCCTTTTAAATACCCTCAGGGTAGAAGCCAGCACCACTTTTTGGAAGTTGGTTCCAGGTCCTAGCCGCCCTGACAGTGAAATAATGCTTCGTAATGTCCAGCCTGAAACTACCCTATGCTAGCTTGTGTCTGTTGTTTCTTGTAACTCCTGGGATTGCTCGGGGGAACAGGGACTCTCCCAATGCCTGCTACTCCCCCTTGACTAGTTTGTAGACTGCCACTAGATCCCCCCTCAGCCTTCTCTTTTGGAGGCTGAACAGGTTCAGGTCCCTTAGCCTCTCCTCGTAGGACCTGCCCCGCTGATCCCTGATAGTTTCATAGTTTCATAGTGTCTAGAGTCGGAAGGGACCTGGGCAGATCATCTAGTCCGAACCCCTGCCTTGGCAGGAAAGAGCACCGGGGTCAGAT
>JAGPOW010003642.1:45680141-45742439 GCA_030014935.1 Caiman crocodilus
CCAGTCAGTCTCACCTCCATCCTTGGCAAAGTCTTTGAAAAAATTATCAAGGCTCACATTTGTGAGAGCCCAGCAGGACAAATTATGCTGAGGGGAAACTAGCACAGGTTTGTAGCAAATAGTCTCTTTTTATGACCAGGTTACAAAATGCCTGGACACAGGAGTAGGGGTTGACGTCATATACTTAGACTTCAGAAAGGCCTTCAATACGGTATCCCACACCATACTGGTGAAGAAGTTAAGAGTCTGTGACATGGATGACTACACAGTCCAGTGGGTGGTGAATTAGCTGGAGGGTCACACCCAGAGAGTCATGGTGGATGGGTCGGTATTGACATGGAAGGGTGTGGGCAGGGGAGTCCCGCAGGGCTCGGTCCTTGGACCAATACTCTTCAATGTCTTCATCAGCAACTTGGACGAGGGAGTGAAGTGTACTCCATCCAAGTTTGGGGATGACACAAAACTGTCGGGAGAAGCAGACACACTGGAGGTAAGGGAGCAACTACAAGCAGACCTGGACAGGCTGGACATATGGGCAGAAAACAATAGAATGGAATTCAACAAGGAGAAATGCAAAGTATGGCACCTAAGGAGGAAAAATGTCCAGCATACCTACCACCTAGGAGATGCCCTGCTTGGTAGCATGGAAGCAGAAAGGGATCTTGGAGTCCTAGTGGACTCCAAGATGAACATGAGTTGGCAGCGTGACGAAGCCATCAGAAAAGCTAATGGCACTTTATCATGCATCAGCAGATGCATGAAGAACAGAAACAAGGAGGTGATGCTTCCCCTCTATCAGGCACTGGTCAGACCGCAGTTGGAGTACTGCGTGCAATTCTGGGTGCTGCACTTCAAGAGGGTTGCAGATAACCTGGAGAGCGTCCAGAGAAGGGCCACTTGTATGTTTAAGGGCTTGCAGGCCAAGCCCTATGAGGAGAGACTGGGGTACATGGACCTCTTCAGCCTCTGGAAGAGCAGGTTGAGAGGCGACATTGTGGCTGCCTACAAGTTCATCATGGGGGCACAGAAGGGAATTGGTGAGGTTTTTTTTCACCATGACGCCCCCGGAGGTTACAAGAAATAATGGCCACAAGCTAGCAGACAGCAGATTTAGAATATACATTAGGAAGAACTTCTTCACAGTTAGAGTGGCCAAGGTCTGGAATGGGCTCCCAAGGGAGGTGGTGCTCTCCCCTTCTCTGGGGGTCTTCAAGAGGAGGTTAGATAGACCTCTAGCTGGGGTCATCTGGACCTAGCACTCTTTGTTGCCTATGCAGGGGGTCGGACTCGATGATCTTTTGAGGTCCCTTTTGACCCTAGCATCTATGAATCTATGAATCTATGAATCATCAGCTCAGGGAGTCTGGGCCAGCACCTGCCCTGACAGTTCCACGGCCTCAGCTCCAGCCATAAAGTGTGGCTGTACATGTTACTGCTGACTGCCAGCAGTGCCAACTCCTCCCTTGGGGGGAAGGGGACCTGTCTGGGCACCTGCATGCTGCACCCCAGCACTCAATGAGTCCACCAGAAGCTGCACATTGTCACCTTCAGCCAGGACCAACCAGAGCACTTGAACATGCCAGCCCCAGATACCTGATAAACCCCACACAGTGGAGGAGCATGTTCCCCATCCCAGACTCAGCCCTTGGACCCTGCCCTTGACCCCCTTCCCTGCTTGGCCTGGCTTCACTCCCCTTCCCATGGGGATCCCCCACTGCAGAACACAGGGAGACAGGAGACAGTGCAAAACTATATTGAGCAGCTTGTGTTCCTGGAACTAGGAGTTCATAGGCTTCTCACACACAAAGGAATATGTTGATGGTGGTGATGTCTTTCTTGGCTGTGGAGAGGAGGGATGTATAGCACACCCACAGGTAGCTCTCCAGGTGGTGAAGAAAGTTGCAGGGCAACTTATCTAAGCTCAGTGTCCTATGCCAGGTATGCAAGTGCATCTGGGGCACTGTGGCCAGCAGCAGCAGCAGGGCATAGTGGCATGGGTACCCCTTGGTCTGCACAAGCAGATCCTTGCACTATATCTGGGACACATGCAGCAGGGTCACACTCAAGGTGCAGAGCAGCCATGGGGTGGAGTCTGGGACCAGAGTACCTCCCCAGAGAGGCCCCCTCTGCATCTCATTTGTTTGAGAGCACTGCACTGGGTGCCATGGGTTTTGAGGCAGCACAGGAGACAGGCTGGCCTGCAGGAGAAGGGGGAGGGGGTGGGGATCAGGGTCTAGAGCTATGGCAGCAGGTACTTTCAGGAGCTTGGCCTGCCTGGCCTGGGAACGGGGCTGTGAAGTCAGGCTGCTTGCAGCCAGCACCAAGAAGCCTGCTGGCCCCTGAGGAGTGAGTGGGGATGGAGCGCTTGGTCAGTGGCTCACTGTCCAGGTTCCAGGGCACCCATGTATACTTGACCCCCAATTTGAGGCTAGGCAGCTCATGGGACCCTGGTACAGAGTTGGATTACACATCTTAGCTCAGAAATGTTGCAAACTCTCACAAAAAGCTTCTTTTTCATGGCTCTACAGGATCTGAAGCTGTGCATTGGGGAGAAGCTGTAGTTGGCAGCCAGGATGCAGCTTCAGGGTCACCATTTCCCATTGCTGCAGATCTACAGATGTGGCAACTCCACAGGAGGAGGACCCAGGACCAAACCCTCCTTCTGTAACAGCTGGTGACAACCACAGTGGACTGGCTTGGAGAAGTGGTAGGCAGAGGACATCGCCCACCAGAGCAGGTGGTGGGCAGAGAACATCACCCACAAGGATGCACAGCATGCAATGGACTTCACCTGCAAGGAAGCATCAGATTGAGTGGACCAGGAATTCAGGATGCAACTCCCGGCCCTGGAGTAGGACCCCATGGAGGTTTTGTGGGAGCAGAGTGTGCTCATGGCCAGGGTAGTGGAGGTCACGGAGGAGGACAACAGGGTGCACAATCCTGTACCTAATGGTTGCTTTTGTGCCACCCACTGCCCTCTCCCTGACCATAGCCTTGACTACTCCTTGGCAGCTGGCCCCAGCCCAGCAGCAGGCTCTGCTATGGGCCTGGACAGAGATCCAGTGCTGCCTTCACCAACCAGGATCCCCATGCCCTGGTCCCTGCCCCAAGTTCCCTACCACCCGGCCCCCCCACCTGGCCCCAAGCCTGCCACTCAGCCCAACTCTACAAAAGCAAGGAGCCATAATTTTATGCAGTGGGGCTAGGACCACATACTTACCCTGCTGGCCCTTGCCATAAGCTTCCAGAGGCTGCTGTCCAGGCAGGGTACAGTGGGAAGTGTGGGAGCAGGTGGCAGCCAGTGCATCTAAACCATTTCCCTGGGCTCTGCTGGTGGGTGTGCAGCTCACCTCGGGTCTCAACAGTAGGGGCCTATTCAGGCTAGCACCATGGCCTTCAGAAGCCCGGTGCACTGGGGGCATGGGCTGGAGCAGCTATGGCATGGGGAGGCAGAGGCTATAGCAAAAGAGCCACCACATTCTGGACTGGCCTTTGCATTGTGCTCCTGGCCAGAAAAGTGGCTGAAAGGGAGCAGGGAGTGGGACTACCTTTTAAAGATGGCTGCTAGCTGCTGGAAGGTACAACTGGAGCCTTGAGCTCCTCCTGGTTGTGGCAGGGGTCCATTGCAACATCTTAGGAAGCAGGAGCAGTTTGCTGCTAGAAAACCTTGCCTAGGAAACTACAATTACTGCTAAGAAACTGCACTAGGAAAGTACAGGAGAAGGTGGTGAGGCTCCGAAGCATCCTCCACCACAAGAAGTTCATTGATTCAGTGCTGAAGGATACCTCCAGGACTGTGGAGGAAGAAATGCCAGGGGCAGGTCAAGAGAGGAAAGAGGATATGGACACCCAAAAGGGTAGAAGCTGGAGGCTTGTGACTTCTGGCAGCAAGAAACATTCTGTACATCCACCTGAAGTCATTCATTTGCAGAACAGATATACAGCCCTAGCAAGAAAGGGAGGAGTGCATTCTATTGGTGCAGGAAGACACAACAGGCCTCACCAAGGTAGGAAGGATCAAGACAACTGCCAGCAAGCAGAAGTGATAGGTGGTGTTGTCTGGAGACTCCCTTCTGCAGGGGATGAAAGGAGTTATCTGTCAACCTGACCTGTTGTCTCAGCAAATTTGCTGTTTGCCCAGAGCCTGGAGCTAAGATGTCATGGAGGGATTACTGAGGCTCATCCGGCCCTGGACTACTATCCCATGTTGCTTAGCCATGTAGGCCCCGGTGATATTTCCAGGGGAGACCATAAGCATGACTATGAATACAGGGCTCTGGGTGCAAGGATGAGGGGGTCTGAGTCTCAGGTTGTGTTTTCAACAATCCTTCCAGTCAAGGTAAAGGTCCCAGGCAAGAGCAGGTGCATCTTGCAGATCAATACCTGGCTGCACATGTGGTGTCACCAGCTTGGCTTCTTCAACCATGGGATGTTCTTCCAAGAAGGATTACTTGGAGGAGATGGGATCCACCTGACAAAGAGAGGAAAGAGTGTCTTTATAGACAGGCTCCTTAACATAGTGAGGAGGGCTTTAAACTAGGTTCACCAGTGGATAGAGACCAAAGACCTCATGTGAGCAGGGATGCAGGAAACCTGAAGGAAGAGCAAGCAGGGAAGAGCAACAGGGCAGGTGCTTTCATACTTCCTGAATAATCAGGACAATTAACTAGTTGCCTCAGGTGCCTGTACACAAATGTATGGACCCTGAGAAACAAGCAGGAAGAACTGGAAGTCCTTGCACCATCGCAGAACTATGACATGACTGGAATAACAGGGACTTGGTGGGAGCTTGCGCTGTCTTCGTTGGGTATAAATTGTTCAGGAATGACAGGCAGGGGAGAACAGGAGGACTTGTACTTTATGAAAAAGACCCAGATGATTGCTCAGAGCTCTAGTATGAAACTGTACATAGATCTGCTGAGAGTCTCTGGGAGCACATGACTGAAGATGACAGGCTATGGGAACTGGTCTTATTTAGTCTAGAGAAGCGAAGAATGTGGAAGGATTTAATAATAGCCTTCAACTGCCTGAAGGTGGGGGGGAGGGGTGGCAGGCTCAAAAGAGGATGGAGCCATTCTGTTCTTAGTGGTGGCAGATAACAGAACAAAGAGTGATGGTTTCAAGTTGCAACAAGGGAAATTTAGGTTAGATATTAGGAAGAATTTTCTCACTAGGAGGGTAGTAAAACATTGAAACAGGTTAACCAGAGAGTTGATGGAATCTCCACCCTTGGAGATTTTCCAGACACGGCTAGACAAACCTTTGGCTGGGATGACCTAGCTGGGGATGGTTCTGCTTTGGACAGGGGATTGAATGAGATGACCTCCTGAGGTCCCTTCCAACCCTAATTTTCTATGATTGCGTAGATTTCATACACATCATGGCTGGAAGGGAACTTGTGAGAAGTTTGGGTCCAGCCCTTTGCCCAAGGGGCAGAAAGTCAGCTGGCATCAGACCACTCCAGCCAGATAAGCATCCAACTGTTTCTTAAAGGTATCTAGAGTAGGTGCTTGCACCACTTCTGGGGGGAGTCTATTCCAGACTCTGAAGACTTCAACAATAAAGAAGTTTTTCCTCATGTCAAGTCTAAAATTATCTTCCAGCAGTTTGTGACTGTAAGATTTTGTCTTCCCTTGGGCTGCCCTGGTGAACAGGCATTCTTCCAGTTCCTGATGCACACCCCTTATATACTTATAAGCTGCCAGCAAGTCACCCCAGAGCCTTCTTTTCTCCAGGCTGAAGAGTCCTATGCTCCTCAACCTCTCCTCATAAGGCCTGTTCTCTAATCATGTGCATGGCTCTCCTTTGGACTCTCTCAAGCTTCTCCACATTCTTTCTAAAGTGTGGAGCCCAGAATTGGATGCAGTATTCCAGCTGCAGCCTCACCAAGGCTGAATAAAGCAGGAGGATGATTCTGTGTGTTATTCAAGGAGACATGCAGGTATCTCCCTGAATGTGGAGACACCTGTCTGAGAGCATTTACTCACAAGTAATGTACCCACAAGTAAATTGGTCCCAGATCAAAAGAATATGTAGGTGCAATCATGAGATGCTTTACTTGAGATTAGAGCAAATTACTGCACAGTAAGCATCACCATCTACATGCTGTGAAGGGAGAAAAGAAAATAGCTGGGGAAGAAATAGCCTGAGAAGTAACCCACCCCTGTTACTCACCTCAGTCAACATGGAGAAGACAGCTGAAATGTCAGCTCCGGGACAATACTTCCAGAGCAGCATCTCCTTCCAGATCCATGAATGTACTTCCAGCTCCAAAGAGGGGCCACAGGTGAGAGTTTGGGATGTCAGGAGAGAAATTATGTTGAAGGAACTCTCCACAGGGGACTGGCAGACAGTCAGAGATGTCACAGCTGAGCCAGCTGTGCTGCGCAGTGGTCAGAGGAGCACTGAGCGACAGAGGCAGCTTGTGCCAGATGCCATAACAAATGGTGTGACTACTTATGACATCTGTAAAGGAATAGAATTCAGGTCAGATATAGCCAAGGATGACAGGAGTGTGGGAAGGGGGATACCAGCCTCAGCAAAGCTGTCCTCCCTGTAAAAATGAAGGAGGGTCATGAAGGGACTTTGCCTTGTGGAAGTGAAAGCCTTGGAGAGGCTTGGGGATAGGGAAAAGTGGGCAGCCTGACTGGAGGTGCCCTGAGTGGCTTGGACTGGTGGAGGGCCAGAGTGCAGGCTGATCCCTAAGTGATCAGGACTGATAATATAAAGGGCTAAACTCAAAAAGGCTTGACCAAGGAGCAATTGTCCCAAGGGAATACTAAAAGGGTATGCAGCAGCAGCTGCTGATGTTTTTAGTTAAATGTCTTGTTGAGTTTTCCATGTTGGATTGGGAATGTCCTAGGGGGGACTGTTTAAGAGTGCTTAACCCCAAGAGAGCCATTAGTACCGTGAGGGGTTTGAAACCAGAGAGCTGACCTCAGGACAGGATATTATCAAAGACTTTTAAATCGTAATTAAGGAGCATGACAACATCTGGAGTCTCAGCAGAATGGTAGTTATGATCATGGATAGGAGCAAGGAGGGGAAAGGAACAAACACCCTGGCCAAACACCCTCTCCATTTTATTAAGATGCTAATACCAGCTAATACACCAGAAGTGGTAAGGGTGGAGTATAGGGGTGGTTGGACCCACACAAGGAGGTCAGGGTGGAAGACCAAGCAGGTTATCTGGAGGGTAACTGGCTCCCAGTAAACCAAGATCAAGTCATGGGAGGCAAGAGATAACATCTACCAGGATACCCAGGGGACACATCCTAGGTCCCATCCTGTCATCACCAGGGAACAGGGCATTGGTCAGAAGGGGACCGAGGCCCTACAATACCTAGTGGTGGCATATGTGCAGTATGAGCAGTAAATCTGCTTCCACTTCCTGACATGTGTAGATGCCTGCCTGGGGTGGGTTTACTGTAAAGAAAATTACTCTAAAATAAACCCATCCCAGAGCATTTAAACATGTAGATGCACCCACTGTCAATTTGGGAAAAAAACACCATGTGAGGTTTACTTGTTTGGCAAATATATTGAACAAATAGCCCTATTTATGTTCACTTGCTTAATCACTCTTAATAGGAGTCCCTTTACACTATATTGTATATAAAGTTCTGTCCTCTATTCATTGCTATGTCTCTCCTATACCAGCTTTCATTATTGTCAATACCCTTAACAAATGTTGTGTTTTTAATTTTATTTAAAAAAAACCCAAAAACCCCCTTCTAAACAGATTCCTTTAATACCATAATCAATAAGTTTTCAGACTTTTGGTTTTAATGGAAATAGCAAATATACATATGAGTCAGAACTGAGAGGAACTAGACTAGCAAAATTCCAATTCAAAAGTGTGACAGCTGAGAAGCACACTAACAGTATTCACATGACTGAGTTTAATTGTTCTTAATATTTTCATGATCTAAAGTCATTAACAAGGCCAATACAATACTGTTTGTATTATGCCACTGTAGCAGATGTCTTGTATTATTTCTGCAGCTATAGTTAAATAATCTTTATTATCGCATAGTCTTGCTGACTTTTATCTGTAAATAAAAGGGCCTAAAATGGCATTCCATAAAGGTAATTAGGTTCCTAACCTTAGAATTTATGTGTCTGAACACTGTGGATTTGGGCCTGAAACTTCTGCCTGAAAATGGACCAGTTTCTTCTGGCTTGGTAATTCAGGCAATGCCTCTTGATTTCATCTTAATCCCTCTTAATTTCAGCTATGTCACACTTCATGGTGTGTGCCTCCTGTTACTCATAAAGGCGGGGAAAGCAGAAAGATTAATTCTCAGTGCAAGTGTTGAAGGCTTTTGAAGGACAGATCCTCTAGCTATCCCAGTGAGTCCTATTGCTTGCATCAACAGAACTCACTGGGCATGTCTACATGTTCATTAATGTTAACCAAGCACTAAATCAGTGCACAGTAACTCATGCTACTGTGCAGTAGCATCGACACACGGGTTTTCAGTCATGCTTACTGCACAGTAGCTTAATACTACTGCACAGTAGCGTATTAGCACAGTTTTTGCCCAGCACTTTATTATGCAGTGTTATTAGGCTACTGCTCAATTAGCATCTCATGTAGATGCAGCCACTTTCAGCAATACCACCTTACTTGACTTTAAAACACATCATAGCCTTTAGTATTGCATTCCTGAAGTAGCACCATCATAAAAATAGAATGGACCTTGTTTAATTCACTTTCTACCAAGTAAAACCTTGTGCTTTACACTCAGTCTTTATATATATACTAGTTGACCTCATGCTTCACTGCAGAAGATTAATTTGATTTTTAAAAATATTTATAACCTTTTCTCTTAGTCATCATCATCTTCACTTTATGGGTAATGTATCATTGCTTGTTCCAACTTCAAAATCTTTCAGACCATTGTTTCCATCTGGTTTCTTCTGTTGTAGACTGTAATTGAAATTTTTGGCATGGGTGAGCTACCAACCCCCAGCACTAGCCCCAACATAGAGGACAAGACCAGAGCCCCTTTAGCTGATGTTTTCACAGTTCCCTGGAGACCTTCATAGCAATTTAACATTATTAGATGCACTGTAACTGGTGTATAGGCAACATCGAACCTTAAGCAAAGCATTTACTGAACAGCCCTTCATCGTTATATCACTATGAATTTTGTGTAGGCTGGGGCAGGCAAGATATGGCCTGTGAGCTGCCACTTCCATTTGGCTTGCAGGGCTCCCCAACAAATTGTGCCCTGACCAGCCATTCTCTCCATGAGAGTGGCAGCGAGACACCCACATGTGCAGGCAGCCTGAAAAACATACCCTATTGCCTGGCTGCTACCTTCATGGGCACTAGGATCAGGCTAGCCAGTGTGCAGCTTCTGTGTTGGGTTGCAGCTGCTGCAGCCTCCAGGACCTGCTTGCTTCCCTGGGCTCTTGCTGGCTCCAGGCAAGAAGTAGAGAAACAGTGGGGGAGAGGCTGCAGCTGGGAGGGAGCCCAGAGTGTGGAGCTGTGACTGGTGGCAGTGTGGAGTCTACACTCAGGGGGACAGTGAGCCGTGACAGTGTGGAGCTGGGGTAGGCAGCATGTGGGTGTGTGGGAGAGTGGGATGTGTGAGGATGCCCTACATGCCCCCCGTGGTGGGCAGCTCAAGCAGGCAGTGGCAGCAGCAGCAGGCGGGATGTTCAGGGCGCAGGTGCCTGGTGGGTCGCAGCTCTGGCCAGCACTGCACATTGCAGTGAGGGGTGCAGCCTCCATGCGGTTGCCTGTATTGCCGGTGCCCCCGCTACTCATGAGCAGCACTCACATAGCAGGGAGGAAATCCGCATGTGCTAGAGCCAGGTGGCTTCCCTACCAGGGCTGCTCAATACCAGAAAGAAACTTCAGGCTCCACAGCTAACTGCCTTCCGTGCCTGGGGCTTTCCTCCCCTGCAGCGCAGCCCCTGTGGGGAAGGCAGCTGGCTCCAGAACCTGAAGTTTCTCTCCTGTGTTGTGCAGTCTTGGCAGGGAGGGCACCTGGCTGCAACATGTGGGACTTCCCTCCCTGTGCTAGAGCTGTGCTAGTGCAGGGGCCATGTGTGTGGCAGGGAGCATTTTGGTGATACAGGCAGCCATGCAGAGGCTGCGCCACTTGCTATGATGTGCAGTGCTGCCTGGAGCTGCACCCCACAGGGTACCTGTGCCCTGAGTGCCCCACTTGCTGCTATGCCACAAGGGAAGTGCGGGGAGGTTCCCACATCCCCCCAAGTTTTCTCACACCCTGCCCCCACAACCTTTTACGTATACACAACCCTCCAACATACCCTGTGCCCCCCCACACAGTCATGGCCCCTCACAGCCCCCCACACATCCCCACATCACACCCACACAACCCCACACCCCACCATATACATCCACTATACACACATACCACACACACACCACACACACCCCACATACCATGCACACATATCACTACACACCATGCACAACCACACACCATGCACACACCACACGCACACCCCCTCCCTCCACAATATATGAAGCTAAGAATTTATTTTTGAGTTATTATGCAATCACTTCTATATACAACATGCATACACAAATCATGACAAAAATGTTTTTTGTAATAAAATTAAAATGTTATAGTAGATGTTTGACTTTTAGTGTATGATTTGGGTTTTTTGTAAAATATAGCAACTACCCCTCCCAAAAGGAGTATTTCCAGGGGGCAAGGGGAAGGGCTTCCAGTAGCAAAGGTCCGGTGTTAGGGGGTAGCACTTCTAGTCCCAAGATGGTGACAAGGGGGCAGGACAACTGTCAAGGGGTGGGACTACCCATACAACACTCAACAGCTCAGTAAAACTCATTAAGTGGCCTTCCACCCAAAATAATTGTCCACTCCTGGCATAGGCCAATTGATCTGGCTTCCAGAATAAGAGATTTTATTTATACAGATCATAAATGTCAGTTATTTGACCTGAATTCACAGAACCTGCTATTGATTTTCTTTGCTTGCCAGGAAATAAAATTATTCGCATGTCTCCTTTTTATATCAGTGTTGCTCTCTGCTGGCACATCTGCAAGTGTCTCTGTGGCACATTTGCTACTGCCTTGTCATTTAGTAGTTCCTTTTGGAACTACTGAATGACAGCGCAGTAACAGTCCATACTGCACTGTGCTGGTGGCACATGGTTATTTTCAGCTCCTACATCACTGTAGCAATGCACTATAAGGAGGGAGCATGTTGCTATCGCAATGTAGCTAAGGCATCACTGTTTGTGCTTGCCGTCTATGCCTTGCCATAGTGTCTTGCTATGGCAATGTAGCGTCACATGTAGACAAACCCATCAAGAAGCATGTCTCAAACAATCCTCTTCTGACAGCCTTTCCTCTTAAACTAAACAGAACATATCTGTCTCCTTATGCATAAATTCTAGTGAAGACTTCAAACCCTATTATGATTTGCTGTGTTCTCCACTGCAGGTAATTGGATCTGACCCAGATTCTAGTCTTCAACATAATGATAGATGTTTAGTTCTCTGTGTCTCATTGTGTCCTTCTAACCTGTGCCTCCAACATGTGTTTGACCTCTTATATGTATTCTGTGCCTAAGCCTTGGGACTGTACCTGTGGATGCCTACTGTGGCATTTACTAAGAAGCTGCTGCTGTCTGTCTGTTCCAGTGTAAAAGTGGTTCCACCTGTAATATATGACTGGACTGAGAAAGTCATGTTTCTTCACTCCTGTCAATTCCCCTGAGACTTTGGTTCTGGTACAACCTTAAGTGCTTTCTCCAAAACATTCTTCTCTTCACTCTTCTCTTGTCACGAGAGCAGTGCTATCTTGAAGTTGGTAACAGCACAATAATCATCTCATCAAGGTTCCTTGTATTTCAAATTACAGAGTGCTGCTCACTGCCAAAACTCAAGAGGTCAGGATCTGTGCTTTTCAGCTTCTTTACAGTATTTTTGAGTGAATGTATTGCTCACAAAAGGTGCCAGACGGACTGCCCTGGAGACTCAGTGCACTCTCTTAAACTGCAGATAACACGCAACAAAGACAATCTCAAAGCAAATGTCTCAGGATTTGGTTGCCACTGTTCCTCCACACTGACTGGAAAGGAAGACCTCTAAGAATACAGAATTTGGTTCTCACATTCATTCTATTTTTGAACTCTATATTGATCCTGCCAACAAAGTGCTAGCAATGGCTTCTGTCCTGCAATACACCGACAAGACTGTATGTCTCACTTTTTTCAGGTGTGTTATTTTAGTGACTTCAGTACAACTAATTGTATAACTAAGTTAAACACTGGACAATCATTTTCAGGAGGAGGGCATGCCATGGTGACATTTGTGATGTACATATTTATTCACATGAAATAAGACTGGTACGATCAAATCAATCCATATAAGCCACCAGACAACTATTTTCTTGGGAAATGAGATAGTTCCTTATGACTATTTGAATGAAAAAGAACATTGCTCATCTCAAATACATGATAAACATCATAGTTATGGATGTAAATAAATTATGAAAATCATAAACATTTATAGTTCTAAATAAGCAAATAATGAAATAAATTGATGCATCGTGTATTTATACTCCAGAGGCATATCCAGATGAGAGCACACACATTTCCCCAGTAATTGTACCACTGCTACTTGTCTCTGGGGAACACTCCTCCTCGTGTGCTCTGGCATGCAACAAGTTAACCCAGGCGGGGTAGGGAAGGCTGGGGCCACCACCTGGGCTAGCCCCAGAAGCCTTACCTGGGGTCCTGGGGACCTCCCAGGGCTCCAGCAGTGCTGACCCAGTCATGTGGAACCTGGCCAGCATCCACAGTGTGGCTGTGACCGGCTAGGCTCTGGTTTTGAGTGGCACATACTGCTGCAGTGTAAGCCACCCTGCTTTTTTCCACCACAGGTTTTTTTGAAATCAGGATCTCCCAATGTTAAAAAAACTCTTGCCCCACTGCAAATTAACAGTGCGGCAAATGCTTGCATGTGCAGCATGTGAAGTTTGTATTGCCACAGACAGGTCTACAATGTTATAAACCACATGTGCATGCTCATCTGGACACAGCCAAGGAAGCTCAGAGATAACAGGAACAACTTTAGAATACAGAGAATCTTCCGATATTTAAGTCTGTTTACAAAACACTTTTATCTGACAATGATTTCATTCAAGCAAGGGGAAAATGTCTATTATTTAAACAAAATGACTCAAAATAGTTCTGATCAATTATATCTTTGTATATTCTTTTTTTTTTTTTTGTGAATTCCTTTATAAATGTTGTAGGTGTCTCAGAGAGCAGTTGGTAAATTAGCCCATTGATAACATTTCCAATCGTACAGTAACAATAATTTACATTTTGGGTCTTTTACCAGCTTGCAGTATGTCTTCTTTTTACAAGATATATTCAGAAAGCATGTTTGCATTATTTATTTTCATACTGCTGAGGAAAGCAGAAAATTTCCAGAAAACTTTTTTGGCAAAAGACATATATTTTCTGTACTTTCCCTTATTGGTGATGCAGTAAAATGTTGAGACACTTAGTTGGAAAAAAAAGTGAGGTGAAAAAACACAGATTTGTCAAAGCTTTTGTTATCCATGGATGCATCCTTATGAGTGGGCATGTGTTTTTTCTCTGGGGACAAATAGAGTAGCACATAGTTGCTCCACTGCTACTGTCCCTGGGAAATGCTTCTGCTCGTGCACTTAGGTGTGCAGCAAATTGCACTGGGGGGAGAGGAGGAGGTAGGAGAGGTTGGGGCCAGCACCTGGGCTGGCCACAGCAACCTTACCTGGGGTCTTGAGGGCCTTCTGGGACTGCAGCAACAATGACCCAGGCACGCAGAGCCTAGCCAGCATCAGGAGTATGGCTGTGACTGATCAGTCTCCAGATTCAGGCAGCTGAAGTTGAAGCCATGTGCATTGCCCTTCTTTTATTTTGAAGCATTTTTTTTTTTAGATACTGAAATTTCTCAATATCTAAATTTGGCTCCACACTGCAAATATGTAGCACGGAGAACCCTTTCTCACGTACCACAGGCATTTTGCAGCATCTCAAAAGCCTTTGACACACTGCAAAGCACATGTTCCTACTCACATGGATGTGCCCTAGGACAATAAAAAAGAAAAGCTCTTTCAACGTAGGGTAACATTCATTCACATGTGGAAGTCAGTCACAAAGCTTATGCATTACTTCTCACAACGGAATGTTTCCTTTAGTGGACAGAGGACTTGCAGACTGTTTATGCTTTGCTATAAACAGGTATTAAGGGGGTACCTGCTATTTCCTGAATAATGGGATGAGATGCGACTATGTTTGATGCCTGAGAGAATATTTTCCTTCCCAAATCAAAGTAAATTAATTGCTTCTGAAATGCTATTCTGCAAATAGGTTCTTGGAAGGAAATGTGCATGAAATGCAACTGTTATATTTCATAACTTGTGAATACTAATGTGGAATTAGTGGACAGAATTACCACTTACTGGTACTCAAGGAATAATAAAGTACAGTATTTTATGGTGTATAAATCAAGGTTTGAAGCTAAAATATTTACCCTTAAATTTCCACCTTGACTTAAACATCATATCAGTACATCTGCAGACCCTGTGCTAGCACTCTGCCACACAGGGAAGTGGTGTGCTGGCATATAGGGGCTTCCCCACCACTGCCTGAAGCCAGACAAGGCTCCTGTCTCCCCGCTTCCGCCTTGCCTGACACCCCAGAGCTAAGCTGGATGCCTAAACTTTGTGCTCATTGAGCCTGGCCTGGGAACACTTATCCACAGCCCAGTGGGTGCCCCATCTTGGCCAGCAGGCTGAAGCCACCATGTGACAGCATGGGAGCTGTAGCACCACTGCCCATCACCAGCAGCACTAGGGCACAGAGTGACAGTAGTGAGTGGTGTATGCCGTAAAGGAGCCACTCACATCCCCCCCATGCTGGATTTCTCTGCTAGTTTCCTGATTGTAGCTTGTGGGCTCCAGCTTCAGTGGCAGGGTCAACTTATATACCAGATCTATGAAAATCCTAACTTTTTTAATTGGAAATATGGGGTCAACTTATGCACCATGTTGACTTGTACACCATAAAATACAGTAGGAAATCGAAGAAAGTGGTGTTAGTATGTGGTTGATGAGCAAAACAGGTTTAGAATATTTGTTACTAAAGGTAGTTATTGCAAAATTCACATACAAATAATGCATTAACATTAAGGAATAATTGTATTATATTGTGTTTTGGATGACATTGCAAAATTAACAACAAATGGGACCCAGCCATCCAAAAGTTTACTCATGGAAATAGTCCTTGACAAAGTCAGGAGTTCCAATAGATCTAGAAATCCAGACAGAGATTGATCACTGGAAGGGCCCACTTGTTTGGGGGGTTATAAGGATACAAAAGATAAACTGCTCAGTTCAGGGATCACTTTTTTTTCTAATTCTGTGCAGAGACAAGCACAGTGTTGCTATATTATTAATGATAATAAATGGGAAATATTTCAAGGCTTTTCTTCTGGCAATGATTTAGGATTACTTCTCTTTGTTTAGTGTAAGAGTGAAATACTTGCTGCCTCTTTATTCAGAAATATTTTGCACAAGAGTTGTTAATCAGAAAAGATTTTATTTAGTTATGTAACTCATAGTTGTCTTGCAAATAGGTTTAAATGGCTATACTAACATCTCTGTAACTGGTCATGGAGAGTCCGTAATTAAAGTAACTCTGGGAAGACTTACCGTTTTCTATATGGAACAAGGTAAGATCGAGCTGACATTGATGTATGCATCTGCATTTCTAATTTAAGCAATACTCCGCTTGTCTGTAACAATTAACAATCCATTTTTACCTGCTGAAAGGGGAAGTTTGTTTGCAGTGTAGTACCTGTAAGAGGATGCATTTAAAATTTCTTAACACACAGAGATCTCTATTTACTCTTTGAACTTGCTTTCTAAGCTTGACAAATGAGGACACTGTATGCAAAGATGAGAAGAATGCGTAAGGGTACCTAAGAGGGAGAATCATGCTACATGTGCCTTTGAAAACTTTCAGTGCATAAATATTTTTTTTAAATAGCATGAAGTCTATTGAAAATATTGATTTAATTTAGGAAAAAGAATGAGAACTGAAGAAACGTTAGTTGCAGCATCTTGTAGATTTGACACGGGTTTTTTTTTTAGATTGATCAGAACTATTTTTGTATTTAACTTATTGTGCTGTATGTTATTTCAAAAGCAATATATGGTGCTATTCATGTCAATTATATGTCTGGGGAAATTTTGAAATGCAAATTTTGAAGATCCCAATGAGATTCGGAATGATGATTATGGTATACATTCACTTGAACAGACATTGGAATTTTATTATTGGTACAGTAATTGGCATATTTTTATGGATTAATTTTTTAATTTGGCACCCACTCAGATTTCACTGCTCATGCTACAGTTGTAGCATGATGGATCACTGTGTGGGGTTTTTTTCATTATTATTCAATTTAATTATTTTTGCTCATGTACCCAGATGTGAACAGCGTCAGTTTTCTAATCTAATAATACAGGCTGTTTGGAAAATATGCGCTGTCAATTAGAGGCATTTTATAATAGAAACGATAAAAAGAATCATTAATGAAAAGTAGTCTGCTTCCCTATATACTGGCTTCAGTTAATCAAAGGTGCTTTGAAATTGAAATCATTAATTAACTTTGCCTGTTTGTGTACTGATCAAGCACTCTGAGAGATGCTGAGAATCTGTGAAATTGAGTTCTTCTGAAAAAAGAAAACAGCATTAGTGGACTTTGTTTTTCAAAATTATAAATTTTATTCTCTGCTATCAATACCATATTACCAAAAGTCCAATGCATTCTTTTGCACATTTTAAAGTGAATAGGGGAGTGAGGAAAAGATTTCTGATACATTCAAATACATTATTTTTACACAAAGACACAGAGATTACTTCCTGATATCAATTATAAGCTAAAAAAATCAGAAAGCGACACTGCAATGTATATTTTATTTTTCTTATTTTCCCATAATGTTTAGATGAGTATAATGGATGCCTCGAAAAATAAAAAAAATAAAAGAAAGACCCTGGGAAAAAGTAATTTGTTATGGAATAGTCCTTTGACCAGTCACTGACAAGAACATGCAAATGGGTTTCTCTGGGGAAAAAAATTATTACCCATAAGTCTCTGTTAGAGGTTTTGTCATGGGAAGGGATGATCTAGGTCAACAACATATTTTACTAGTCCTCCTCCTCATGCTATAGTCTCTAACACAGAATTTCTACTTGGAGGTGACTGGCAACTGTATTATTTCTGCTACAGGGATTGTACTTTGTTTAGATAAAACTGTCACTTCATCTTTATGGAATGAGTTCCTCCTGAATGTGTTTTTATTTTCTCCTGGGAAATATTTGCATATATTTTAAATTTCATGAGTTCATGTGTTTAAGGGTTTACATAAACTTGTTTTATTCTTTATATTTTTAGTTTGACAAGGAAAATGTAGGCTTATTCTTTCATTATGCTGTAAAATATTCAGGGAACTAAATTAGTGAAGATTCTTTATTTACTAACATAATACACAACTGAGTTACACTTTCCAGCTTTCTTTTAATTCAAAGGGACTGCAATTTAAAGAATAGTATTAGTTATAAATGGGCATATGACAAAGTTTCGATGTATGTCAAATTACCCATGGCGAATCAGATGCAGTCATGGGGAATGGAAAGAAAATTGATCCCATGGGGCCTAATCATACAGCCCTTACTGTGTAAGATTTTCCTGACCATGGGCTGAACAACTGTGCCCAGGGTTAACAGTTGGAAATCATAAGACCTTAATTTAGGACCCCTATATACAAGGTACAGAGAGTTCTTGCTTCCCATTGAAAAAAAAATGGGAGGTGACAGTGCTTAGCCATAGTGACAAGGGAAGTGTATACCTTTTACTTTTTGTAATTTGAATAGCATCCTGCAAACTCAAAGCTCTTCAGCAGATGATTTTAGAAGAAGCTTTTAGCAAAGTAGGTGGACAAAATACATTTGCAAAATTTGTGTTCAATTTAGCTGTCATAGTGTCAAAACAATAGTAATAGCCAGCATTTGCCCTATTTCTACCATGTCAGTAACATTATAGTACAAAAGAACATTGACAGATGATCTCTAAAAATGCCCATGCATTACTTTAAGTATATGTGTGTTCTCCTTAGGGAATACTGATACAACTTAGCTGTATGTGAGTAAACTACAAGTAAATAAGTATCTTTTGGAATTATACTATCTTTAAACAATTTAATTTCATGATATTTTTATAACTTTAAACCATTCACTGGAATTTAATAGACAATTGTATTCTTGTATAATCTGTAAAAAAAATCTATGATAACACTATCATTGGCTATTAAAGTCTATACAACATTTTCTATATAACCCTGTTACGTTTTATAGACCCTTACTGGCTTCATCACCATTAAATACTATAGGCCTTATCCATGGGAGTATAAAAATGTATATGAGGATCTAATGTGTGTGTGTGTATGTGTACACCTGTATATATGTTTACCGTAGCTTGAAAATGTTCCTAATTAGAAAGAGCTTATTATGGAAAACCATAGTCATCTTAGCTATGATATTGCAAGTCATGTCTTCTTTCATTTTTCATATTTGGTCTGTCTTTGGGGTGACATATCAGGTCTGATTATGTCAGCATGTCACATTACGTAACATAAGTGATTCTGATATGTCAAACCTGGAAGACAGAATGAGACATGATTTACTAATGTGGTATAAAAATTTCCAATACTTTTCACAAATATTTCCTACTATATTGAAAGTTAAGAGACATAAATACCTATAATTTGTATTTACCTTCTTATTCAGTTATTTTATTTCCCTTCTCCTGATCTGGTAACAGAGCGTCTTTTACATGGATCTTTTACTGGGAGAAGTATGTAGCATGAACTGAATGAATGTAGCTGATGTTAACATAGAGTGTAATAGTAGTGAACTGTAACCATGTGAGTCTTGTCTTATAAGTGACTTGAAAACTCCATTTTGTATTCTTTTGTTTGACATAAGTGAATGAACTCTTCATCCCTTTTTATGTATGCATGCATGTGAAAGGGTGAATGGTGAGAGTGGCATACAGACAGGAAAAGAAGATTTACCTGTGTTTGTAAGCAACAAGGCACCAAATGTGTAAGTTACTGGTCAGTAAACTAATTAATAGGTGGCTGAAGAATCCCTTTGAGTCCTATGGCACAAAGGAGATAGTGAGAAGGAGGCATGCACACATCCTGCCAGATGGACAGCAAGGACACTTCAAGGCTGAGATACCAACTTTTATGACCAAAATGACCTCAGCCTGAGATAAGCAAAAGTTGGATAAGAAACAACCTCAAAAGCAGAAATTGGGTATAGAAAACCCCTAAAGTGTAAAACAAAGGATGCCAGTATCCATAAAAGAGGACTCTGGAAAATACTGGTTTGGGTGAGTCTCTCTCAACTGGTGCTTTCTTTGGAGCATAGATGCATCTGTTCAACCCGCTTCAGCTGCTATCTGCATCTTCTCTCAATAGGCCACCCAGTGCCCCTATCGAACAACTGCTGCTGGTAACTATAATATCTGACTGGAATGGTTGTTTTGTGTTTGTGTATGTCTGAGTGTAATGATGTGTATGATGATTTGTGTGCATCTGTATAAGTGACGTGTCTGAACCTCTATGTCTATTTCATATAATCAATAAACATGGCATTTTGCCTTATCCCCTTTTATAAGATCTTGCTCTTGATTTGATAAATTGGTAATTCAAAGTAAAAAGCATACCTCCTAGAGGCACCAGTTACACAGGCTACCTACAGACCTTGTGGAGACCTTGCTCTATGGGTTCCTAAGGAAAGAAGCCTGCTCTCAGCCCTTCTTTGTAGTGAATCCCTATGTCCTCCCCAGCACTTTTGCATCGTGCAGTAGCCAAGAAACCCAAGTAAGGAAAGCTTGGGTTTTAGAAACTGTGTAAGGCTTCCCATAGATCCCAAGCTATGTTTACGGCTCCCTTAACCCCTCAGGAAGGGGAGGTCTGAGCTAGCTTCACTAATAGCCAGGGATAATTGATGGTTTGGTTTGGTTTGGTTTTTAAATACAGTGCCAGTGTTTACTATAAATTCCATAAACAAGCCAGGGAACAGAGTATTGAATTCTGGACTAGTCCTCCCACTTGAACACTTTAAACACTAGGTTGAAAAATCAGGCTCCCTCTTGCTTGTTCTCCTTCTGATTCTATGCGCCCTGAGCTCTTTGTGGCACAGTGGCCCAGCTTCAACCAAAGGCATGAAGGAGGACTCCTACAGAGGCTGTTCTGTGGTGCGCAGGTAGGTAGACTCTCCTGTCAAGTGGAAGAGATGTATTGAAGTCTGAGGAGGGTATTGAATCTAGGCCTCCTACTTTATGGGTGACTGCTCTGTGTCTTTGCACAGAAATGAACTTGGATATTACACTTAGCACTGAACTCAATGCTTTTAAGGCAAGCTAATCATACTCAAAGACACCTAATGCATCAGGCCTCTGGGGACATCAGCAGACTTTTGGTGCTGCCACTGTTCTTTAGTAGAAGTTTACCACATTGCTGATCAGTGTTGGCTCTGGATTTAGGACCCAGATACCTTGTTCTGGGAGGTGACCCACCCTTAGACCAACCACAACCTTTCCATTTAATAATAGGCAAATTTATTGATACGCAGTGATAACAGAAAAGAAGCAATACAAACAATCAAACAATTCTGTATACAGTAAAAGCTCTGTTATCTGGCATCCCCTGGGAATGGGGGATGCCAGATAACAACATAAGCCGGTTAATTGAGCAGCCCGGGCCACTTCTCCTGCCATGTCTGAAGCATCCTGCTGCCCCTCCTGTGGCATCACTGCCCCTCCCACAAGCCCTGCAGGCCCTATGGGACAGGGAGGCAGGCCCCACACAGCCCCACATAGCGTGTTATGCCCCTGGGCTGTGGGGGCTCAGCAGCACAGGCTACTTTGCCCCAGGCCATGGGGGGGTCAGAGAAACCAGAAGTGCCATGGTGGGCACTTCCAGTTTCACTTTATATTACAAGCCAGCATGATGGTTAACAGAGTATGCCAGCTTGTAAGATGCCAGTTAACAGAACTTTTACTTTATGTATCAAATCCTAGGACTATCATTAGAATCAAAGTACATCTGGCCAGGATGCAGTCTTCACTCTGAGGATCTTTTTTAGGTGTCATCATGTCAGCAGTCTGGAGGTGGGATGCCAAGGTCCACACCCCATTCCAATGGGGTGGATGAGATGGGTTGGTCATATGGCCTCTGCCCATGGTGGCCTTGGGTATCTTCTCAGGGGATGGGGATGGGAACAGGGACCGTCTCAAGGAGGAGGACGGGGAGGAAGGAGGGCCGAGGGAGGACAGAGGGACAGTGAGGAAGGGATGAGACAAAGGGAGGGTAGTGTAGAGACAGCCAGTGAAAAGCAAAAGTAGATCAGTTTATTTTTTCCAGAAGATCTTCAAGAGGTAACTTGATTACATTCTATAAGTACGCAAATAGTGAAAAGGATTCACTAGGATTAACAGAAGTCTGACTCTAGCAGACAAATGCACAATAAACTCCAATAGCTTGAATCTGCCCAACCTCTAATTGAACTAGAAATAATATCCATATTTTAAAAGTGAAGGTAATTAACTGATAGAACAATTTATATGAAAATGTGATGGAATCTTAATTATTTAAGGTCTTTAAATCAATACCAAATATCTTTCTTAAAGGGGTCTTGTATGAGAAGTCAGAATGAGTGCAGGAAGTGCTGCATGAAATTCAGTTGTCTATATTCTGCAGGAAATCAGACTACATTATCATAACAGTTTCTTCTGGCCTTGAAATCTATGAACTATCATTATTTATGTGAAAAGATCCTTGCTTACATTTTGCCATCTCTTTTTATTTCACATACAGATTGATGCAATATGGCTTAAAAAACAAATGTATTTGCAAGTAAAGACAATATTCTGTTTCTGTACGAAGGGCCTGGATGCTACTATTCCGGCATTATTAACAGGAAAAATTGCTAAAGCTTAACTTAACATTTCACTTAACATTTAAGTGAAATGTTTTGTGAAGGAATTTCCACTTTGGCAGTCTTTCTTCAAACCAATTTTTGGGTTCAGAATAAGAAATATATATAATTGTCTGACCTGGCGTATGGGAGAGCCATTTTCTTGTCTCCCCACTGCCTAGGATCAAAACTCTGCTTTGAGTTAAAAGATTTACATCTCTACTCTGGGTGTCTCATGCTAAGCAAGTGCTTTACCCAAACATTTCAGTGACTCTCTCTCTTGAGGTTTGTTTGTTTGACAATAGCTATTGATATTTTTAGGTATTTTGCATGGGGTTTTTTGCAGCATTTAAAAAGATTTCTTTTCATTTGGCACTGGCCAGAAAACAAGCTCAAAACTTTGAAAGTTGCTGCAAAGCAGAATAATTGTCCTCTGATCAGCTCTAATTACTAAATGACTAGAACCCCTGTTGCTGTCAGTAGGGATTCTGAGCATGTAAGAACAGAAAATTAAATAATCTATTTCCTTCATCCAAGAAGAGAATTTTTTGCCTCAGAAGAGAACTGTTCATGCAGATTTCTTCATTAAGGCCCAATTCAAAGCCCACAGAAAACAGTGGAAGACTCCCATTGACTTCAGTGAGGTTTGGATCACAGCCTAACAGAAGAAAGTACATGTTGAAGAGTCCCATGCAGCTTTCTGTCTAAATGCAACAATTACTTGTTAATTTATGTCCTAACAAAATCAACAATATCAGCAAGAAGTCTAGGAATCTATTCTAAAGGACTAGATGAGTAATTTCAGATTAACTCTTTTGAAAAATTGCAGGCCCTGGTTTCAGAAATTCTTGTAAACATGACATTTAATGGTGTTCCACTAGTCAAAAAAAAATTGTCTAATGATAAATAAGATGATTAAGAGTTTTTATATAGTAACTTATATTTTGGTAAGATTTTATTACTTCAACACATCATAAAAGGGCATAACATAAAAATAGAGTAGATACAAAATAAAGTTATCTCTAAAACAAAGGTATAGAGTTTTATTACCAGTAGTGAAGAGAAGCTACGCTTACTTATTCTCAGTCTGTGTCCTCTTAATACATTGACCTTTTAACCCTAATCTAGCCTCTTAAATTGCCCAGGATTTCAAGATCCAGTACAAATAGCTTTTACAGTAGTTTCAATTACAGAATATTTATTTTTTAAAAGAAAACCTGCATGCTCATGAAAGAAATCTATTAACTGATCACTAGTATAGTGTTTAAGACATTCATCAACTGGACCAAGGCTGTCCAACTGGAGGCTTGTGAGGAGCCATTTGCAGACAGTGAAGCCTGTGCTGTGGGCAGAACACTGCGGGGTCGACCCCTGCAGCATTAAATCTGTGCAGGATGAGACCCACGACCCACACACAGGTGTTATGTGTGCCTCCTAGCCAAACCAAAGTTGGAGAGCCCTGAACTAGAGCACTGCCTATGATCTTGCTGGTAGGAAGTTTACTAAATATACATTTACTGTATTTGTTAACATACTCAGTTTGTGTATTTAATATGCTAGTAAGTTTTCATTTTATGGGCTTCCTGATATATATGGCACTGAGCAGAGCTACTTAAAATAGGCAAAAAATTCCACAGAAGCCCAAAGGTTAATTTCTGTTTAGCTATTTAAATCCAGCAGTTAAACAGCGCTGAGATCCTCGATCACCCCTGCTCAGCTGCAGCTTAAGTATATACCTGAAAAATCCCCAGGCAGAACCAGTTAAAGCTTACACATATTACATTCTATAAGTAACTTACAGACATAAGTGTTTATAGGATCAAGTCTTATATTCCTGGGGGTCATGAGGAGGTGGAGGTCCCATTGAGATGAGGATATTGGTAACATCTTCCCAAAGTGTCTGAGTAATTTAGGAGCTTAAATCCCATTTTCAACATACTGGGGGGCAGATTTTTGAAGTTATTTAGCCTAAAGATGGAAATAAGCACTGGGTAAAATTTTCCAAGGTGCTGAAAAGTTAGATAGCTAGTCTCAATCAAACACATTTTCAGAGTGTAGTTTATTACCCAAAAGTGTTCTGGGTTAGCTTTGATGATTGATCAGTTATAGGGGACAGAAACAATATTATCTTGATTTTCCATCCTTTCATATTCCTTACTTTAGACTGCTGCTCCTACTCTCCTTTTTACATGTGAGTTGTCATGTGGAATACATTACAGCAGCCACGTTTGGTTCTTGGGAGATCTCTCTTCCTCTCTTTCCTTCTACATTTTGGTTCCGAAAAAGAGTGATACTTTCATAAGCATAATAATACATGCCAAATTTTGTTGGTTATACTGGAATATGCACATTATGGCTTCCACCTGAAGAACGTTTTTTGATGGAAAGTGAGTTTGTCAAAAATGTAGTTTCAGGGGGACCAAAATGATTTGTAGAATTTGGGTGAAATTAGAAAATTATTATTCTTGTCCAATATTTGTCGTCAAAGAGGGAAGTTCTCCATGATATATTAAGTATTATTTTTCTTTCAGATGTTTCAATCCTGCTCCTCAGATGCACTGGGTCTTAGAAAAAGTTGCACCTGAATGAGTCAACTGGTGTCATTCTGACCTGGCCCATGCCCCTTGCTCTCAATTGTGGGAATCAAGTTGTATACTGTATGCTGAACCTTTAGGAAGTCCCTTAACCTTTTAGTAAGGTCTATCGTGATTTCGCATGCTAGAGGCCAATTTAACATAGTAACACTTCTTTGGGAAGCATTTAGCATTTTGACCCTATGGCCAGAGAGTGTCAAAAATTCCAGTTATCTCTGCCCTCAGGTTTTTCTTACCCTCTCCCTGAAGCCATAGGGAAAAGTCTGTCACAATCCTCTTTACATACACCCTTCAGGTATGTGAAGACTTACCAAATTCCACCTCTCTCTTCTCTTCTCCAGACTAAATAATTCCATTTCTTTCAGCCTCTCCTCAAGTCATATGAGACTAGACCAATAAATATTTTCATTGCTGTCTTCCGGACTCTTTCAATTTTGTCCACATCTCTCTTGAAGTGTGGTGCCCTAAACAGTCCAAAACTCCAAGAGAGGTTTTCCCAGCACCAGAGAAGAAGAATCACTTCCTTTGATTTGCAAGTGATGCTCCTTTGAATGCAGTCCAGTATGGTTGTTGACTGGTTAGGTTTTTGTTTGCTTGTTTGTTTGCAATAAGAACAAATTGCTAGCTCATGTTCAGCTTATGTAACCACCGGTACTTTTCTGCAGTGTTGCAGCTTAGCCAGTCATTTCCCATTCTGCATTGGGGTGTGGATTGTTCCATCTCATGAACATCTCATAAGCATGGGTGTAAAACCTGCTCTTGTTGGTTTTCATTGGATTCATTTTGGACCATTTGTACAATGTATCAAGTTTATTCTAACCCCCAAACAATATTTGGATTTTATAAAAATGTCTTTTGACATGATTTTGTGTAAAAAAAAAATCTGATTTTATAAGTAATAGACAGTATTGTTGCTGTGATGGTCCACGGAAAATGTGAGGGACAAGAATCCTTGTGGGTGATATCTTTTATTGGCTCAACTGTGTGGTTGGAATAGAAATAATCTATCAAGTCTGATCTCACATTTTTGTTATTGGACACTGACGGCCCTGCTACACATTCAAATCAAAGCTGAATAGAAACTAGCTATAAAGTTATTACACATCTTCAAGCACTAACTTTAAAGCTCATTGCCTCTTTTTATAGCTGGATAGTCATTGTTATCATGTGATAATTACTTTGCATGTGTAAACAATCTAAATTTTATTGTGCAGTTAATCTATTCATTGCATAATATATGTAATACGTAGCAGGGGTTTAATCCAAAAAATGTTATTTTCTCAAGCTCTACTATAGCAGTTAACAGCAGGAAAAAAAAATTTCTAGGAGAAACTAACCAAATTATCATAAGAATGAGAAAAAGCAGATTGATGAATGCACCAATGAAGGATAAACTTTAGTTTATTAAAAAAATAATATTCTGTATTAAGGAAAATGGAACTAATAAAGACACCATTAATGAGAAAAGCTGGCACTGTAAATAAAACATTAAAAAGAAACCAGAGAAATATTTTTAAAATGTACAGCAAGCAAATCATCTTCTAAGCCTGGTGCTGCAGGCAATTAGGGGTCCAAGAAGGACATTTGACAGGTGTTTATATTATTATAACTAAGTGAGCCAAATGATAGCCTTGCCTTATTTTTTTTACAAAGGAAGCCAATTATTACCATATGAAGACAGGAACATTATTTGCCCGAGGAAGAGTTACTATAATAAACATAGAAACAAGGTGCCTGACTCATATTATTTACTCCAATTTTACATAGATATAACTGATTCCCATTAAGTGAATTCAGATTTATGCTACTGTAAGATAAAAAAAAAAAACAGTGTATGGGTTAAAGGGAGTGAGTTATTAGGAGTCACAATTCCTATTTCCACTTCTGTTAATTAGTCCTGGCCTAAATGTGATCTGCTTTCATGTAGTCCCACGCAGACAGGTGTTGGGGGCTAAGATGGTGTGGGCACTGGGACACATGGTTGACAGCTCAGAGGTCACAAGGTTAAGGCTATAACAGAAGCACTGGCAGAGCAGTCTGTCACATTCTAGCAAATCTGCAAATGCTGCTAAATACCTTGTCACAAGGACATGAAAAAGGAAAGGACACAAAATGTTATACTAGCAAGGTTTCCCATATGGTGGTGCCTCTGCTTGAAAACTCTCTCAGAAGTTGCTATTTTGAGAGTGTTCCTACAAATCATCATGTAAGAAAAAAATGGAACCAAACTCCTGATCATACTCTATATTAGTTAATACAGCTGGAGGAATGGGGCTTAATCATGGAAAATGTTAGGCAATTTTGCATATGTCTCTACCTACAAACTGGTATGAACAAGTCCAGAAGCAAGCCACCTTTGTTGTTCTCTGCCCTATAGCCTTCTCTGACATTGGCTGCAGGCTAAGAAATTCCTACCAGGTCCTAGGTACCTGCCTCTTCCAGAGCAATTCATGCAGCTCCCCTGCCATGAAGCTCCCCTACCAGCCAAGACAGGCAATGACCACAGGTAATACTCAGGTAAGAGACAGAGTCCCGGATAGTGCTGGGTTTGGGAAGGAGGTGCATACACCCTCAGGAGGCCTTAAGTACCTCTACACTAATTCTTATAGTATGGGGAACAAGCAGGAGGAACTTGCCCTCCTGCTAGCTAACACAAACCAAGACATAGTGGGGCTCACTGAAATTTGGTGGGATCCAACGCACGACTAGGTGGTAAACATCAAGGGCTATAAGCTGTATAGGCAGGATAGAACGGGGAGGAAAAGTTAGGGTGTCACGCTCTACATCAAAGAGCAATACACATCCTCAGCAGGCAGCACTGAGGTTTGAGGTAGGACAAACTGAGGTGTTCTGGGTCAGAATACAAGGGGTAAAGGGACCTAATGGTGGGGGTCTACTGTAGGCCACCTAACCAGGGAAAAGAGCTGGACCAGGAATTCTCAGTTCAGCTTGTGGAGGCAGTCAAATCAAGGGATGTGGTCATCATGGATGACCTAAACTATCCAGACATCTGCTGGGAAAAGCAGTTACCCAGGTCCGACCACTCATGTAGGTTCCTAGCCAAGTTACAGGACCATCATCTAACCCAGGAAGTGCACAGTCCTACCAGGGGAAATGCTGTGTTGGACCTGGTCCTGGCCACAGGCGACAACCTGGTGAGGGGACTGTGGATGCTCGACCACCTGGGCAACAGTGATCATTGCCTACTGGAATTCACCACCCAGTGCAGGGTGTCAAAGGCCTGCAGCAAGGCAGCAGCCCTGGACTTCAGGAGGGCAGATTTCAATTTGGTAAGAAGACTAGTCAAGGAGGTACTGAGGTCCCGGAGGGGAGAAGAGTTGGGAGTCCAAAAGGGGTGGTCATTCCTTAAAGAGACGATCCTCCAAACCCGAAGGGTGACAATCCCCATGTGGATCAAAGGGGGCAAGAGTGCTCAAAAGCCCCCATGGCTCACCAAAAGCATTCAGGAATGTCTCAAAGCCAAAAAGGAGATGTTCACCCAATGGAAGGGAGGGGCCCTCATCAAGAAGGTGTATACCTTCATTGCTCAATATTGTAGGGGGGGCTGTTAGGAAGGATAAGATGGAGATGGAACTGAGACTAGCGACCCAGATCAAAGAAAATAAGAAGTCCTTTTTTAAATACATAGGAGGTAAAAAGAAGGTACCAAGTAACGTGGGGCCTCGGCAGGACATGCTTGGTAATCTGGCAGTAGCACCAGGTGACAAAGCTAATTTCTTGAACAATTTCTTTTCTTCTATTTTTATGAGCAGGGACAGGGACATCCCCCCAACTGGGATTCCAGACAGACCCAGGAGAGGTGCAGCCAGGCCCAGGGTCAGTGAGAATCTAGTCAGGAAACTTCTGGAGAGATTAGATGTGTTCAAATCAGCAGGTCCTGATGATCTCCACCCCAAAGTGCTGAGGGAACTGACAGAAGTCATTGAGAGACCCCTGACACAGCTTTACAAGCACTCATGGTGCTCTGGTGAGGTGCCAGAGGACTGGAAAAGGGCCAATGGGGTCCCCTTTTTAAAAAAAGGGAGGGAAGAGGACCCAGGAAACTATAGGCCCATTAGTTTTACCTTGGTCCTGGGAAAGCTCTTTGGAGTAAAATTTTCCAGGAACACATCTGCAAGGGGTCAGCAGCGGGATTATGCTTAGAGGCAATCAACATGGGTTCATTAGAGGCACATCCCATCAGACCAACTTGGTTGCCTTCTATGACCATGTCACAAAAGCCCTGGATGCAGGTGTCATGGTGGATGTAGTCTTTCTGGACTTTAGGAAGGTCTTCAACACTGTCTCTCACCCCGTCCTTATTAAAAAATTAGGTGACTGTGGTGTCAATGCCTACACAGTCAGACAGGTCACAAATTGGCTGGAGAGCCACACCCAGAGAGTGGTGGTGGACAGGTTGTTTTTAACCTGGAGGGATGTGGGCAGTGGGGTTCCCCATGCTTGGTCAAGGGGTGAAAAGCACCTTGTTTAAGTTTGCAGATGACATTAAGATGTGGGAAGAAGTCAGCATGCTGGAAGAGAGGGGCAGGCTACAACTAGATCTCTACAGGTTACAGAGGGCAGATGAGAACAGGATGGGTTTCAATATGGACAAGTACAAAGTACTGCACCTGGGGAGGAAGAACCAGTAGCATACCTACAGGCTGGGGAGATCCCTTCTTGTCAACACAGAGGCAGAAAAGGATCTTCTCAAAAATCTTTTTCCTTCTCCGCTCTGGTCTGTACACACTCCGGCGGACCTGCAGAGCAAGAAATTCTCAGGAAAAAATTAATTAGCTTATTCATAGAAAAATTAATCATTTTTGCAAGATGACCCGTCATCTGGCTCATCTTGGCATTGGAACCCCATCTCATAGGCTAGGTTCCATTGACCCTCATCACCTAGCACTCTCAACTGCTGCTTGGTGAGCCTGGAGTATCTCATTAAGAACCTAAACATTTTGCGTTCCTCCGGCGTCCTCTGTGTCGGTTGGAATTGTCGCAGGGTTGACTCGTGTGCTCGATACTGCTCTGGGTCGCTGAACTCTCTCTGACCCGGCTTTACCAAAGCTTGCAGTCATGGTAACTGCCTCAAGAAATCACTTGCAGGCTGTCCAGCTAAGGGATTCAACAAAATTCAGAGAATAACCACAGCTCTTCCTCCATACACCTCAACACAAGCATCGATACTTGTCAGCGTAATCGGAACAGCTCCCGTATCTTGCAGGTAACGCTGAGGCCACAGTTCCTGCTGCTGGGCTGGTGACAGTCCCAGTGCGTGCCGTCTCGGATTCCACGTGCAATAGGAAACTCCGATGATTGCTTGTAAGATCTGTTCCACGCTGACCCTCGATGGTCCTCCTTCATGCTGTGCATAGGCTCTCTGGCTGGCTTGACCTGCAAAAAGTGCTGGAAGCAAGATTGGCCAGTAAAAATTGTACCTCACCATGCCGACATCAGCATCATGTCCTCCACTTCATGAGGCTCATCTAACTAAAGAGCTCGCCTCATTCTGATCCACAAGATTGGATCCGAACTCCATAACCAGGCGTCTGATCCACATAGCTAATGTCTCAGCTGTTCTTATCCTAGACCTCTTGCACAAGGCCTGTATCTCAGTCCAGGTCCTAGCGTGATAGGTGCTGGCAGTAGTGCAGGCTGTACTCATCACTTGACCCTTCGTTGTCATAGGGTGCATGGCTGTTCAAGCTGTCACTGCATCTGATGAGAGACTCAGTTGCAGGATGCTCTCCGTTGGCTCCTGGTTACGGCCCAGGGGTAGGCCCATGGGAATGCCTCGGGGTGGGGTCGCTACTTCCGCCCCGATGCTCTGGCGTGGAGTAGCTATTCCTCCCTGCCATTAGCTCCGCCTTTTTCTTTTTCCCTCCCATGGCAGTATTTCTGGGGTGGAGTCGCTACTTCTGCCCCACTGTGGGGAACTCCGCCCTCCTTCTCAACCCTTCCGTGGCGGCCCCCTTCCGTTTCACCGCCATCTTGCGATGACAGGGGATTCCGGCTTTCCACAACTGCAATCTGCTTAACTGCGCGTACGGCACGCAATCCGGCTTCCAACTCAGTCCTTTCCTGAATAAGGGTGGTGACCATGCTGAACATTACTCGCAGCATTCTCCCCTTCTCTAACACCTTGCCAGTCCCTTCAGATACGAAGCGGCTTTCCTCCGCTTCTCCATGGAGCTCCGAAAGCTCCGGCTGTCCTGACTCTGGTAACAGCGTGCCTACATCAATTAGTGCTGGTCCTCTACTCTCCCACACACAGCGCATACAGTGAGCGAACTCCCAACTGAGAGACACATCTTCCTCGCTTGGCTTCTGTTCGGCTGAGGACTCACTGCCCCCTTGCTCCCCATTACACATTCGAAGGCTCTCGGGTGGAGGCTCACTTCCCACTCTTTCGCTGGGTCCCTTTCTCCCTCGAGCAAAAGGCAACTGCTCACAACTCTTCCACCCGTTCCACCTGCTTGATGGTAAGCGATGTGCGCTTCCAACTCCATGGCATCCAGCATGTGATATTTTCCACCATGCCAGGGACAACCCTGAATTAATTCCACCTCCAACGCATCTTTCCGGTGTACTGAACCTGTTCGTGATGCCATGTGGGGGCCGATAAACGCTGGCAGAATGGGGCCGCTGATGGAATGGAATTGAGGCGCTAGACACGCAGGTTGTTGGAAGCCAAAAAAACTTTACTTACAGTCCTTAGGCTGTAGGCATGTTCCTTGAAGTTACAAACTTAAACAGGAACTCAGGCAAACAGAAACTCGCACTCACGCAGGGTATGGGGCATTGGATGAATCCGATGGGGAGCAGTTGTCAGTTGATCAGGCCTCCTTCGTGTCTTGGAAATGCACGTGGGATCTCTCCTCATGTGTGTCCCAGCTCTCCTCCAATTTGGGCGAGCATCACCCAAGCCTTTTATTTGGTCAGAGAGCCAATTGCCAACTGACACGTATGCATAAATTATTGTGAGGCAATCGCAAGCATGCATTCGCTGGTGCAGCTGCAAGGTTTTGGCAGGCTCTGACCGTACGCCTAAACTTTACCCGTGCTACAGGGGAAAATCCCTGAATCCGTACTCACAATGTGCTCAACACAGCTGTGCTGAGGCATCTTTTAACTGTTTTGCACAGACAAGCTAACAAACTTGATAGGAGGAGTTGAGTCCAGGAGAACAAGCAGGTACTACTAAGGAATGTTAATCCACTTCAGCCTTTTGGGAATACATTTCGAAGGGAGTCAAGCCCTAGTGACTGTGCTACATCAACAAGAATCAAAGTCTACTGCTTATAAGAGCCCCTTGGAGCACCCGCTAACTTGATCTGCATGTCCAAAAAGATGGCCATGTCCAGATAAGTGTGGATGTTTGGTTCCCTGGGGCCTGGTAGCAGCGACACACCTGCCGCTGCTACTTGCCCTTGGGGAACACCTGTGCCACATGTGCTTTGGTGTGCTGCAGGTTACTCCAGGTCCCGTAGAGGAGGCTGAGGCCAGTCTTACCTTGGGTCCCGGGGACCAGGGAAGCTGCAGACATGGCACTCCTGCATCTGGGAGCCTGGCTGGCAGCCAAAGTGAAGCTTCAGCCATCCAGGCTCCATTTTATTTTGTCCCTGTATCTCTTGGGGCACACCCAACCCTTTGTCACAAGGTAGCAGTACAGGGAATGTCTCAACAGCGGTGTGTGGCTCTGCAGATGAGTCTATAGTGCTACATACCTCATGCCCATGCTTGTCTGGACACAGCCAACAAGACCATTTATTCTTTTCAGGTCCCAATGATTAATTATGTTTTCTTTACTTGAGTTAGGACCATTCAAAGTGTAATAAGGTTATTTAATTTTGCAGGAAAGCACTTCCACACTTCTGGAACAGTTTTACCAGTATACTTAGCCACTTTCTGCTGCACTGATGCAGTACTCAACTTGAAAGAGAGGCTGTATTACACTTCTTTACTATTCTGTCCCACTGAGTTTTCAATAGTCCCTGTGCTCTATGTTCTGTGCCATGTTCCCACAAGAGCACATTTTAGGTTCAAGGCCTTCATGAAAACTTGGATAAGTAGTCATTTATATTTTTATCATAGTTTCTTTCTATTATGTTGGAGGATATTATTCACTGCTGACTGCTTCCCAACAATACTTTACCAGAGCCATGGATCCTGTCATACGAGAGAAAATTGCAGGTGAGAAAAAAGAATTGTCTCTCTTAGCTACTGCTCTGTTTGGCATGAAGGTGAGAGGGGCAGAGACTAGTAACAGTTTTGTGAGTCTCAGTCCAGTAGATGCTATTCTTTTTTTAAACTGTAACCTGATTTTAAAGAAGAGAAAATAAGAGTGATTGTGTGTCTGAGTGCTTATAACAGAATTGCTTCTAAAATTAGTCCATCTCTAAGGCTAGTTCTGCTTGATAATACCAAAGAAATACCTACAAAAATAAAGATTGTCAGTGGTGTCTCTTCAATTGCTTTATGAAGTTTAGGGATATAGATTTTGCAGTTTATAAACAATTATAATCCTGTGATTTTTCAAATAGCCCTGCTGAGGATATATATATTTTTAACAAGGACAATTCTGAATTAAGAAATGGATTTAATTCACTCTGACAATAAGTGAATCCTTTCAGATTTTTAAAGTCAATGTTTTTCCTTGCAGGTGTATCTTAAAGGGACTAGAAGTGACAATATCAATCCTTTATGCCAAAAGCAACCACTTTAACTTAAGGCTATCATGAAGTACATCTAAAACTAAGAACAGCATAAACTGTTCCTCATTAAGTTTATAGTGGTAGAAAACATGGCCTTTCGAAAGCAAAAATGATGCAATTTGCCTAATTCCGTTAGAATATAAATGTCAATACAGACAGTGGTTTAGCAAAAATGCAGGAATAGGTCTCAGCAATAAATGTTTTCTTTTTAAGAAATGTTTTACAAAATGCTGAAATGTCTACTGCTTGTGAGGGAGCTAAGATAAGGTATCAGTTTCTAATACAGATTTGAAAAGGCTATTTGCAGTGTATTAACTTGAGAAACTAGGGCTGAGAACTTGAAAAATACGGGCCCTAATTGCATTTACACATACACTGGGATTTTTTTGAGAGGGTAATGCTTTATTTAGAGCAGCTCTGAAAGCATCACATGTATCAGTGTCCCCACACTGAAAAATGGTGGTGGGGTGCTTTAACTAAAGCTCATTGAAAAAGCTTTAGTTAAAGTCCCCCTACCACCATGTTTCAGCAGAGGGATGCTGATACACATGACGCTAGAGTCTGCTGGAGTGCGATAATTACCATGCTCCAACACATAGTGACAACACGGAGCAGCCACACTGCACATGTATAGGCACCCTACAACATTATGGGTTAGACTGACTCATGAAGCCAAACAGAAGCCCAAGGAAGGACTTCTTACCCTTAGGTAATAGAAGCAGAGAAGAGAACACCTTGTTCTTAGAGTCGAATTCTCTTCATCCAGCAAGAATCATGCACAAAGGCCAGAATGCCTGCAGAAACACAAGCTTATCATTGTACAGTCAGATGATAGTTCTTGAAACATAGCAGAAACAAAAGTCAAATAGGAATCCATATGCTTGTAAATATGTATGTTCTTTTTGCACCCTTTCCCTTTATGGTGCATGACTTGGTTGACCATATAGAAATCCCAGAAATCTGGGACATGATCTGTGAAATCCAGGGCATTGTCCCTTCTCCCCCATGCTCCCACAAGTCAGCTGTAGCAAGGCTACATGCTGGGCAGGCAGTGCTTTCCTGACTGCCCACCTGCAAGGCAGTCCATGCCTCTGACTCCTGCCAAACTGTGCTCCACACCCCTGTTTCCAGGACACCCATTATAATTCTCAACAGCCCTAGCCAGGGCTGGCTTCTGAAATCCTGGACTGTCTCAGCTAAACCCTATGCATAACCTTCTTTAAACAGCTTATCTCAAAGAAACTGTTTGGTGGGGAAGCCATAGTAGCATGGCTCTAATGAAGTCATACAGCTTTGAGAGTTCCGGATCAGATTCTTCTCCCTGTTTCACTGATGTCAATGTGATATACATCCTTAGGATTTCTGTTGGTTAAATTCTGATAAGCAGTAGTGACTTAGGAAGATTTTCACATCTCCAATTTGAATCCTCATATCTAACTATCTAACCTTGCCATTAGACAAAAGTTGTGCCATTATTATGTATGTAAAGGCACTTGAAGGGTTAAAATCCTGTTTTAATTAAATGTCTCCCTAAGCTGATCAGTAATGTAGGGTGGGCTCTGGTCTCTTGGCAATGATATATCCATTTCTCATTTAAGACAATAAAGCTTCATTTGTTTCTAGAGATTGTTCTTTCACTTGTAGTATATTTAATTTCATTTACATATTTATATTTTAATTTAATATTTTCTGTATTTTCTCTGTCAAAGTGAAATATGAGCAAGCTGAATGGTTGACTTCAGTGTCTTGAAATACAGTTCCATGAACATGGAGCAACAAAGAACATGACAAGGCAGTTTCTAACATCTACAGTACAATTTATCTCTTTAACCCAGATTTTCAATTAATGGTTCTGTGACTTTCAAATTGCATTGGACCTGCGCATTGTAAAAATGGTTAACTGCTTTGCCAGCATTTATATGGGTAGAATTCAGCCTGCTAAGATATGAGTATGCCATGAGACATGAGATCCATTCTTCAGCTCAGCAGAATGGCATAAATCATGCAAAAGATTGAAAAAGTACAATAAAATATTTCTCACTACAAATTCAGTAATATTTATCGGTGCATCTTTAGAGCAGAGCATGGATTTACACAAACAGTTCACAGCTTTACTCCTTACAATGAAGTACCACAACTATTTTTCACAGCAATGTAGGCATATTTATCAACTGAGGGCAAATGCAAGTTTAGTCTACTGTGGCTTTTAAACTGTTTAGAAAAGTTACTGCTCAAATGCACTAACTGATATTTTTTTTTTAGAGTTCAATTTGTTTTAAGTAAACAATCAATTTCTCCAGTGATTTTACAGAGTCATAGGCTCAGCCATTTATAGGGGTACTCTGCTGAGAAACTGAGGACCTTGACTGTCTCTCCAAAGAAAATTAATTCATGACTGGCAGTTCCTTTCCTTGGTGATAAGATCTATGGGGAAAATCGAACGCACTCTATGCCTCCTACACTGGTCCCGTGGTCTCTTGAGGAGGAGATGGGATTTCATGAGGGGGTCTTCTGGTCTTCCTGTATAGAACTCACTATGTAAATAAAATTATCACTCTCTTTTGTCTGTACATATGCATATGTATTTTCAGCTTAACCCTTATTTTATTTCCAGTTTGTTAGGATCAAAACAAGCAAACAAAAAATCTCCCCACGCTTAGATGTCTCATTTGGTTAAGGTGGTTAAGACATGCCAGTTTCTATTTCTAAGTGCACACAAAGGATTGAGGGGGTTAGCATTCTGTCCAGCCACATTTGATGTCACATCCCAAATGACTAGGTATTGATTTACAGCTGGTTTGACTGGTGAAGACAGCCCTTGGCATATGTGAAGACTAGGGCTTAAGCTCAAGCTTCCAGATCCACAATGATATGTCTTAACTGTGGTATCATTGTGACTTCCAATTTAGGGAGTAGATAATAATCTAAATTAAATTGGTTTAAATAACAGAAATTCTGTCCTTGATGTATTTCAGAGTCAAAAGTACCCTAAAGTTTAGGTAAAATGGGTATCTGCAGTTTGAATTCTGTTTTTAAACATTCTAAATGGAATGAGTGAAATCTTGAAAACTTCCAGTGAAATGGCTCATTTTTTACATCAGAGCTTCACATAAAACATGGGAACACAGAGAGTCATTAGGAGATAAGCATCAAGTGAACATCATGAGGGATGCCTCAATGTTTGCTTTCAGTGTTGTAGTCCAGAGTTCCTGTAATTTTTCTCCCTCATTGACATTATACAGGCTGAACTTTAAAAAAAAATAGATACTACATAAGACAGGTCTGAATTAAATCTCATATAAAGCAAGTGATTCTGTACTAAGAGAATTACATAAAGGGCTTTTATAGATGTGCTCCAGGAGGCAGGGGGAGAGGGTGCTTTAATTAACCATTAGCTAAGTAAAAGGACCCAAGCATCACGTGTATCAGTGTCCCTGTGCTGAAAAAATGGTGGCAGGGTACTTTGAACTAAAGTTTGTTCAATGAGCTTTAGTTCAAAGTACCTTGCTGGCATTTTTCCATGTGGGAACACTGATACACATGATGCATGTTAATTCCTGTGTTCCAGCAGACTCGATCAATTGAGTCTGTCTGATGCACTGGATTTACAGCACATGCCTCCGTACATGTGCGTAAGTGCCCTAAATGTCCAAGAGCAGTGATTTCCCTCCTCAGTACCATCATTCAACACTTCAACTTTACTGTCCTAGATACCTTTTCCTATTAGTTGTTGGGATTCCATTATGGCCTCCAGAGATTCTCTTCCCTTTGAAGAATGCAGGGTTGTGGCATCCTCCTCTCTTAAATGTCCCTCCTACCACCCCTACACTGCTTTTTTGGATTAGCTCACAGATCAGTAGCCTGGATATTTGAAGCTCCTGAAAACCCAAACACTTCACCTTGAACCAGTGAATGGCTGTATGGGAAAATCACTGCTTCGCATGCCATAAACATTTTTTCCATATGCTGGGATGCTGCTTCCTTTCCTAACAGCATCATTATATTGTTCTTACTTACCCTTCGGTTTGTTTAGTCACAAACTACCCTAGATTCCTGCTTTGAGTTTCCTTACTTGTGAGGAGATAAGATTTCCCTGGATAATTCATGAGCCGCTTTGAATGATGGGCAAGTAGCAACAGCAAGGTACCCTACAAAAAATCCAGGAAAATAGAAGGGATGACACAATTCCAGAAAGAAGAACCTTTTGGATTAGTAAGACACCCGAGGTCTTTCCAGAAATCTTTAAGGCAATGAGTCCAGATCCTGTAAGGGAGAAGCATTTCATGGATCAGAGGTTCCACTTAAGTCAGTACTGGGAACAGGATGTGCAGCCAGATTTAAGGAGTCACATATTTTGAATACCTATGTGCTGCATATATAACACTTCCTCTTGGAAGCCCTGCCATAAGAAGATATTCTGCTTAGAGAAAACAAAGATTTTAGACCTCCAAGAACTGTTTAACAAAGTTATTCAGGATCAGGTCATTCAGGGTATTTAGCACATTATTCAGGATCAACTGCTAGTAGAGCCAACCGGGATTAGTCTTCCAGGCTAGGAACAGAAGTTACACATAAACCAGTTTAAATTATCAGAAACCGGTTTAAACCTCTAACAGAATGTAAGCTGAGTACACATAAACCAGTTTCAAAATCGTCTAAAATGATTTAAGATAAACCTGGCTGAATGTAATACCAGACTTAACTGATTTGGGTTAAACCAGTTTATGCAACCTTTGTCCCAGACCCCTCCCTGGTTTAAATTAAATCTGGGTCCCCCAGCACCCCAAATGCTTTGCAGCCCTGGGTGGGGCTGTGCTGTCTGCTCCAGAGAGCAGGACTGGCCCCAGCCCTATTCTCTTTAGCCCTCACAGGAGCAGCAGTGTGGCCAGACACATGGTCCCCTGAGGCAAAAGGAGCAGGGAGGGGTCTTCTTCCCCCCTCCTCTACCAGAGGACTGTGGCCATCCCCCCTCCTACCCCACTTCAGCAGCAAGGGAAGGAGGATGGCCAGAGCTGGCTGGCATGGCCTCACCATCCACTTGCCTAGCCAGTGGCTGTGGCTGCAGGGCTGAGCCCAGCTGGCCTACCAGTGCTGCTGAGAGCAGAGACAGAGGGGCCATCCTGGGCTGGGCATCTGAGGCTGGGCCCCTCTCAGTGGATTAAAGCTCAGGCTGGGGCCATCAGGAATGTGTGGCTCCCTATGCCCAACTCATGCCCCAACAGGCTGGGAAGCCCCAGCAGCTCCACCAGGCTGGGAAGTGCCCCATGGGGCCAGTCCATGGGGGCAGAAACATTCCCAGCCCACTGCAACTGGGTGACTGCCCAGCCTGGCAGCACAGTTGGAGGCTGGTTGGGAAGCAAGCTTCCCGGGCCAGCTGGGAGTTCCAGTGGATCCCCAGCCTGGCAGCTGCCACCAGCCCCCTGTCCTGTGCAGCATTGGTGGCTGCAACTACACAACCAGCTGCGGGCTGGCTGGGGCTCCAGGGGCTGTTCTGCTCCCCTCACCTCCAGCTGCCACTTCTGTGGCTGCATCATGCTGCTCTAGGTGGGGAGAGGGGAAGCTTCAGGCCCATTGCTGCCACTTTAGCTGGCCATGCCCCCCAGGTCAGCTTCCCTTCACTCTTGCAGCTTCTGCTCTATCACCCCCCAGCTTCTGGCCTTAGACACTGCAGGCATATGCCCGCATTTCCAGAATTAAGGATGAATGTCTACTCACTCGCAAATCAGTTCAATCTTTGCAGGTTAGACTAACCTGCAGATCGAATCAATTCAGGCTCCAGGTTTTTTAATGTCTGTCCCTAGCCCCATTGGGTACAAAAGACAAGATCAGGCACAAGTCAATCAGATGCCATCAGACAAGGTAGAAAGGGCTAGCTATGTCTTCCAGCTGCCAATTCCAAAAGAAGCTGAGACAGTGGTGGAAGAATATAAACCCAACAGGTTTGGTCTCATCGGAGGGTTAGCTCTGAGCATACATTTCTTGTGGCTGTGCTGATGAAGAACTCCAGTTTTCTGTTCTGTCATGAAAAGTGCAAGTGGAGATTCTGAGCTGAACCATGGGAACATCTAGGATTTCAGAAAGGGGAATGTGGGAAGAGTGACCTGCTGCAGAGATGACTGCACTTTAGCTCCCAGCTGATTTGGGACACCTAACACCAGGGTGGACAGGCTTCACTGTGGGATCAGCATCAGGGACCATCTTACCCTGCAGCAGGTAAGAATTTTCACTCCCCCCACCCATCCTTTTCCCTCTGTGCTCAGTGGCATATTTCCTCCCCTCTTGATCCCTTTCTCCTTCTCCTTCCTGCTGCTGCAGCTGTCCCCAGCTGAGCCAGAGGGAGGTAGTAGGGTGCTGCTCCTGCCCCTGTTGCAGCCAGGCTATATATGAAACCAGGCAACGACAGAGACAGCAGCATCAGCAGGCAGGTTCCCTTGCCCTGTGCCTGCTCCTGGGCTGGCAGGGAACACTGAGAGGATCAAGCAGGGGGGAGGGACAGATGCTGCTATCCCTGGATGAGCCCAGCACTACGTGGATCCTGGATGGAATGGACAGGAGCAGATCTGGATCTCCCACCTACAAGACAGACAGAGACAGTAGCAGCAGTGGGGCAGGGAACGTGACAAGGGAAGGGGAGTGAAGGGTAGGTATTGCTGAGCATGGACAGTAGGAGAGAGAGGAATGCTGACTTGCTTTGGTACTGAAAAAAGTCCATGGCTGTTTCTGGGGCACTGCATTCCCCACCCCAGATCCACTCCTGAGCTGAATATTAATGTATAGCTCTAACATTAAAGTGAGTTTAGGTTGAACAATATGCTGTTGCCTTGGATAAGCTTTTAGGAAGCATGTGACAAGCTTTTAGGAAGAAATGTAATCCTCAAATAAAGCTGATTTTTGTCCAATTTAGGAAATACTTGGTGCAGTTCAGGCAGCTTTGATTTGCTACCTTCTAACTGTTGAATTTGTGTGTCTTGACCATGTGAGAGAGGTGTGTTCCTGACAGTTTGGTAAAATAGCAAGAGAACAGAGATTTTTTAAAAACTTGCAGTTTTCTAAGAATCACCATATCAAAGAATTGCAAGGAAGCTGAAACACAAAATTTGGTGCCCACTAAAATCTCTTGTGCCCTTATCTGATAGAACTATAGACTTGCTGTGATACTGCCCAATTATATGAACTGTCAAGAACTTAATTATTGTTTATAAATCTACTTGAACTACAACCTTCTTATGTATTGTCTTACCCAGAAGATCTGATACTTGAGTATACTCATCATGTGTGTTGAACTCACATTAACTATTAGGGCTATGCAAAGCTTCAGTTGCTGATTGGATTCAGTGGAGATTTGGCCTGATTTGGTAACTGAATCTCTGAATCCAAATCAAATCAGGAGACCCGTTAATCTCTCCAAATCAAATCAGAACCCTCTGAATCGATTAGGAAAGTTTTGGAAAGATTTGATGATTCAGACATAGACACATTTCTAATTTTTTTTTTCTATGTACCTCAAGATACTAGGTGGCTAGTGAATGTTTAGATGCTGGGTAGTTGGAGCATCCCACGGGAGCACGGGAGGGTTCCTAGCATGCTTGGCAGTGGACCCAGAAGTGGATCAGAAGCACTTCTGGTCCACTTCTGGGTCTGCCAGGGAGCATGTTGGTGACCTCCTCTGCCCCTCTGACTCCGCGACTGGTGCCTCCTGGATCTGGGTGATTGCCAAGCTTTGGGGGTGTTGGGGAAAGGTCCCCCGCATGCTTGGCAGTGGACCCAAAAGTGGACCAGAAATACTTCTGGTCTACTTCTGGGTTCACAACCAAGCATGCAGAGGGACCCCCCTGAACTCCTGTGGGACACTCTATATGCCCCACCACTGCAGCATTCATGAGCCGCACCTAGTACCTCATGGTAATGTAGAAAAAAACATTTAAAACTGTGTCTGTGGCCAAATGGCTGATTCTCTGAATCATTATCAGATCTTCAGATTCAGCTGAATCGAATTGGGACAGTGATCCAAATCAATGAATTGAATCACTGTCCCTGATTTGGACCAAATCCAAATCCCAATCAAATACAGCCTGTTTCACACACCCCTACTAGTTATAGCAAAAAAGAAGTAGAAGTGGACCTTGGGAAGTCATCTAGCAGGATCACCCTTCCACCTGGTCTGAAACCATCTTAGCAACTAAACCATCAGTGAAACTAGATCACGGACATAATGGTTCACCTCAAAATGGATGGTATGAGCAGGTACAGATGTCAATTTATAATGTTAATCCAGTGGAAGCAATTCAAGAAGTAGGCAGAATTTCAAAATAAGATTTTGGGGAAGACGAATTTATATCTTCAATATTAAACTTGTGATACATGATGCTTTATGGAGGCTTATGTATCTGGCATATCTAAGAGGATTCAAGTGGCTTTATTATCCTGAGCAAAGAGAGATATCTAAAAGCCTTATTATTTCAGGAATTTGTTAAATGCTCTTTTGAAATTTTGTTTTATTTAAATAGAGTTTTATTTCATAAAACACTTATCTCCATTCCAGTAACCAAACAACATCCCCACCAACAATTGTGTATGGGGTTATATGTTGTTATTTCAATATTCATATGAAATTTAGGGGCATTTTAGTGTGCTTTTATTAATATGTGTGAGACTTTCTTTTGCTGTCTAAACATACCATGTGTTGGCACATGTGTATTTATAAAAAAAATGTAATAGCAAGCAAAATCCAGGCTTATACAACATAAACTTTAATAGGACATAATTTTAAGATATTGTAATAGTTACCCTAAGATTATAGAAAGCAATGGAACAACTTTTGTCCTTTGCAAAATAAGTTATAGATATTTTTCTTTATCTGAAAGTTTGAAATGTAATGTGTGTTAAGTCACTTCAATTATTCTTTCATTAAATCCTCCTGAATTCAGTGAAGCACAAATAAACTCGCTCAAATAAAGCACTTGCTGTTAAAAGCAGCACAGCTTTTTTCAAGCAATCAGAACAAAGTGGAATTAAAATCTGTTCCACATAATGTACAAAATTCAGCATTTAAAATAGCCTTCTCACAAACAATTGCATCAATACCACCTTGTAACAGAAACTTTCATGGGAGAGAAAGCAAAGCACAAAGACTATATTTGTTCAAAGGATTCATCTCACATAAAATTTCCCTTTGGTCTGTGCAATCCGTATATCTTCAGAGACTCCACTGCAGCCCTTTTTTCACTGAAGAATTATCTGCCTTAGCCAGTAATAAGGTACACTTTCACTAGTATATTGTATAGATTATTGTAACAGCACTTCATTGGTTTTGTAATGCTTTTTTCATAAAAGCAGTCATCTCTTTACAAAAATGTGAAATACTTGGGAATACAGAAAGGTTATATGGCATTTGAGTGTCTTCTATGATCCTCTAGACTGCAGGGTTTGAAATGTTACCATATCTTACTGCTTAAGCTTCCCTCTCCATAGATGTTTTCTGTAGACACTGACAGCTTTGATAAAAAAGATAAATTTTGCTGTGAATCCTGGATCGCCTAAAAATAAATTAGCAATCAGTTGCTGTCATTTGTACTTTTTTTCTAAATTGAATAGCTGCAGTGTCAGCCACAGCAATATTAGAGATGAGTTATCCAAATAATCTTGGACAGTAGTGAACACATTTAGCTTGTGATGCTTATTTCTGTTACACTAACATCAAAGGAAGAAGAAGGTCATGATCTACAAAAAGATGGAGCTACTTAAGTTCTGTTTAACCTCCCACGTCAGGCCAAATTTTTGGTTCTTCAAGCCTCTCTTCAGCAGCTAGAGACTATGAAGTGTTCATAGATACCGAAGCAGTTGGTTGCTGGGGGGTGGGAACCACAAGCCAATCTGAATCTTTCTTGTAACTTTATAGTCATAAAACACAGCAAAACCTGGATTTCATATTTAATCTGGCTCATTGAGATAGAGAAGGACAGTTGTATGGGTCAAGGAGAGAGTCTTGAGTGCTGGTCCCTAGGACTGCATTTAATAATTAAAGAGCATACAGCATTTGAACTAGAACTCGGAGTTGCCTCCCTTTTAGGGGAGTTCCTGCCTCACTGGGCTACAGATTCTGGCTGTAGTTTGCATTCTCTCCTTCAAGCCCTATCATTCTTGGCAACAAAATAGGTCAGCTTCAGCAGTTTGGTGGCATTTGACTGTCTAGAGATGCCCATAGTCTCATGCTTAGGGCACTATCTTTGGTGTGGGAGAAGTGGATTCAATACCCTCCTGCTGAGTGATGGCTAGAATCATGTCTCCCAGGGCACCCATGCACATCCAGTGAGGTTGCATCATTGCGCTTTAATTACAGCACGTTGGAACAGACTTGATTAATCAAGTCTGCTGGTGTATGGCTATTACTGTACTCCAGCAGCCTCCCATGTCTCGTGTATCAGAGTTTCTGCACTGAAAAATGATGGTGGGAGTGCTTTAAAGCTTGTTGAAGAAGCTTTAGTTAAAGCACCCTCATCACCATTTTTCAGGGCAGTGACACTGATACACAAGATGCTTCTGGTGCTTTAATTAGAGCCACTCTAATTAAAGTACCGCTCCCCCAACTTCCGAAGAACATGCATAAACACTCCTACTCTCGGCATAAGTACCCCAACCATGAGGTTACTGGGCAAAAAGTTAGTGGTAGTCCTCTTCCTCCTGCTTCAGGGGCTGTGTCCAGATGAGTGTGGACATGCTGTAAATGTGGTGCCACAGACCTGTCTGCAGCACCACCCAACATACATGCAGGCATTCCCCATGCTGCTACCTTGCAGTGCAAGGGTTTTTTTGACTCCAGGAGATCCCAGGGGCAAAAAAACCCTGCCAAAAAAAAAGTGGGGTGGTGCACGTGGTGGCAGCATGTGTGCCACCTAAAACTGGAATGTGGCTGGCGAGAGCCACACTCTGGCTGCCAGCCAGGCTCTCGGCTGCTGGAGTGCCATGACTGCAGCTACCCAGGGCCCCCAGGATCCCAGGTAAAGCTTCTGGGGCAAGCACGGTTGCTGGCCCCAGCCTCCCATTCCCTACCCAGGGTAACCTGCCATGTCCCACAGGGTACATGTCATGTGCATTTCCTTTGTACAAGTAGCTGTGGCACAAAGTGTGCCGGTGCTATTTGTCTAGAAGGAAGCAAACAGCCACACTCATGTGGACATAGGCAAGAAGGGCATTCATTTTTGGCATTTAAACATAGGGGGCCACTCACTTTATGAATTCCATATTAGCAATCATGTCTTACTCAAGGCTACATGAAAAACATAGATACACTCCACTCCAGGGAAGAGGCAAGATTCCACACCTGTCCACAGTTCCCATTGACTAACCCACGCACCTCCCTGCAGATTGTTAGTTGTAATCAAAAGCTGTTTAAGTCTTTCAAGGACACAAAAATCCTATTGTTTAATTTCCCTTAGGGTCCATATGCTTAAATTTTAGGCAAGATAGTGCACAGTGTCATCCCAACTAAGTGCTCTTTTGAATTTGGGCCATGATTACCACAGAGGAATTAACCATTCTAGTTTCAAGTGGCTAGGTTTCCTATATATTTGTGTCAGACTTACCAATTCAGCTTGGCTCGAACAGGCTTGGGGAATCTTCATTTTGATTGGTAGAGCCCATTCATCAATCAGGTAAGGGTTGGGTGGGGCCGGCCCTGCTGCCTACATGGCAGGAGTGGTGGAGAAGGGGAGAAAGAGCCTCCTGGACTTGACTGAAGCCTGCATTCTGCAGGTCCAGTGAGACATCAAGGATGGAGCCTCCAAAGTGAATAAAAGGAGCTGTGTGCCCAGCACAAGATGGACTGGGGGAACAGAGAAGAAGGGACCAAGAAGATTTGGGAAAGAGCTGCCCAGTTGGTGAAGTGATGCCCAGAAGATCCCCAAAGACTCTTCTCGCCAGGACTGACATCACAGCTCCATTGGTGTGCAGAGTGATGCATGGGGCACAGATCTAGAGGCATTCCCTGATACAGAGATCACTGAATGGAGCTGAGACCCTGGGAGCTGCTTGAGGCAGCCTGGGTCTGTAACTCTTGGCAAGCAGCCAAAGGACACAGTGCAGAAATAGATGCATGGAGGATCCAGGAGTGAATTGGGGTGCTGGGAGCCACTTTGGGTAGCTTGAGCCCCATTCCTTGGCACACAGCCAGGTAGCTGATGCAGGCAGCATCAAACCAGAAGATCCAAATGCTGACTGAGCCCCAGTGCAGCACAAGGTAGCCCAGGCCTCTAACTTATCCAGGCAAAAGGGTGAGCCCTGTGGTGCATGAGTCAGTGCATTGGGCCACAGTGAACTGCTATGAGGGGGAAAAAGAGCCCAGGCAGTGAAAGTCTACCCTGGTGGGAGCCAGAGACAATCCTACAATGTGTGTCCAGGCTACACATTCTATGGCAAGATTTGGGCACTTTATAATGGGATTAGTTCTAGGGACACCTCAGACTTATGTAGTATGACATTATCCCTGCAGAGCTTGTATTGCTACAAAGCATAGAGAAGGATTCTGGCTCAGATGTCACAAATCGATTGAATGTTTAAATTACAATTACTGATTTAGATCCTGCCTTCAGTTTCTCCTGTCCTACTTTTATTAATAAAAATCAGAAGCACAGATGTTCCTAAAAGCAGTTTTTGGCTAGTAGAAATCAAATTATTGGAGTTAATGCAAGAGCCATCTATTTGCAATTCTCAGTTTATGTTAAAAAGCTGGCAGTCATAATCATCCTTTTATTTGTGTAGCAGGCTCTTCTATCTTCACCGGTTCCTTTGGTTTAGAGAATTGCCAAAACAATTGGTGGGGCAAACCCACCAACCAGAGACCAGCAGAGTAGGAGCCTCGGGAGGAGTCCAGCCTGCCCTACATTGGGTCGAGGCAAGAAGTGGACCAAATTGAAGACTGCACTCCACCTCCCCCCGATTGGCCAGTCTTCATTTTTGAGGTGGAGCCCCAAAAGGGTATGTAAGGAGCTACATGCACAGCACATGGGAGGAGATGATGAGGGACAAAGAAGAAGCCGGGGCTGAGCAAGAGCTGGGGAAGAGCTACCCAGGAGGTGCTTCCATTTGCCCAGAGAAGCCTGAAGACTCCACTGTCAGGCGGCAACCGTGTCCCCAGCCCCTCACTGTCAGAGTGCACAGCGAGCCAGCACAGGCATCACTGCACAGAGGATCTGAGAGGGACCAGGACCTTGGGAGCCGCTTGAGGTAGGTTGGGTCTCCAACCCTCAGTGGTGCATGTATCACTGCACAGAGGATCTGAGAGGGAGCAGGACCTTGGGAGCTGCTCAAGGTGATTTGTCTTCAACCCTTGTATGAGACCAGATGATGCAGGTGTCACTGCATGGAGAGTTTGAGAGGGATTGGGGACCTTGGGAGCAGCTTGAAGCAACTCAGGTCTCCAACCCCAGCATGAGGCCAGTGCTGATGCAGACATTGCTACATGGTGAGTCATTGTCAGGCCAAGGGACTGTGGAGGGGCAGGAGGTGGCTCAGGCCCCATTCCCCACTGCTGGGTGCAAGGGCCTGTTGGCAGTGCAGGCTCTGCAGTGTGGTAGCCCTGTACTGGAGTCCCAGCCCTGGACCTTCACAAGACTCAGGCCCACAACCTACTGAGAAGGTCGAGCCATCTGGGCATGTGAACAAGCCATACACCCATCTGAGGACTAAGACAGGGCTCCCACTGCAGGAGTCATTTGCTGGACCCCTATTCACCAGGATGCCTGAGTTCTCTGGCAAGGGATTTCCCACTGGGGAGGAACACAGCGGATAGCCTCATCAGAGGGGATTTAGGTTTGTGAGAGAGAGAGACTCCTCTAGAGCAGGGGGGTATTTGGGATTACCATGCCTTACATTTTTGAGTGTTTATTGTTTGCTGCATGTTATATTTTGGAGTGTTATAACTGGCTGATATTCTGGAGAGTTTATTAAATGTTTATTGTGCTTTACATTTTGGGGGTGCTTACCCATCAATTGCTGGGACATAGCCTCTGAGGACCTGTGAGCAAGGTTTGTCTTGTGAGTCTTGGGGACTGCTATACTTACCTGTTCTGTTATTTGTTGACTCGAATATATTATAAGTAAATAGTTATCTTTATCACCCATTTAATTTATTCTATCTCCTCCCCTTTTACTCTGCATCTGAATAAGCCATGTATATAGTTAAGATAGTATGTCCTGGTCTGCCTCTATAGAGACACTAGACAAGGGAAAGTGACAAGCAAGTTGTAGTTTTCATCTCTAACATGTACGGTAACCGTCCCCTTCTATTGGAAAGGGGGTACACATTCCAGCACACACAGATTTCATTTGTAAATTGAGTACATTTTCTTGAAAGTCTTAGGAAGTCAATATTTGTGGAATTTTACAATTTCAAAACTATTTTAGAGGGAATTTGCTCTTTATGGTAAGGTTATAACTGTTACCATAATAACCTTGATTTTGCTCCCACTCCAACTTTCTCATTAAAACTCTTTCCCACCTGAGATTTCTCACATTGGTCTCTCTTGTCAAAGGAGGGTTTTTTTTTTAAGTTTGAAGTTAATTGACCAAGATGCTTTTGAGAGACAGGGAACTGAAAAAGATGTGTTTTAGTTCTGGTTAATACCTTAGGAATGAAAAAAGAAAAGCGAGATAATTCTACACTTTGAAGTGAATTTTACCAACTTCTTGTTTGTACTTACGAAGCTCACAAACTTCACAGGTACAACAAATAGATCTATGAGTTCCAAAAGTAAAATATCCCTGGTTTAGTACATTTATAGTAGAAGCTTTATGGGGAGAGGTAGAAGAGCTTTTATAAAAGATAAATAGCTCGAATTTAGATTTTCCTCAGGCTGGTAGTTTTCTGTCTATGGTATTTTTAAGTAACCCGTTACATAGGGCAGAGATTCCCAGACTTCGCTTATTGTGTACTCCCTTCCAGATTTACTAGCTGCCTGCATACCCCTACCAGCATACAGATTATATTTTAACCCCTTAAATGCCAATTATTATTATTCTAGTGTGTCTGAGATGTCTTGTGTACCCTCAAGAGTATGTGTAGCACAGTTCAGGAACCCCTGATCTAGGGTATAGGTGTCAAATGCAGTGATTAAGCAAAAGGAAAGGAGAAACTCCCAGTGGCATAAACCTGGCAGAGATGAGTGACTACACAAAACCTATGCCAAACCATCCCCTTCAGCATGGGGTAGTTGCAGGATAAGAAAGCGTGTGACAGGCCAAACCATCAGCAAGGACATTGTGGATCTGAGATGCGGTATTCAAATCATTCGGGAGCATAATGAACATTTATACTCATGCTCTGGGAGTGGGAAGAGTGTTTTAATTAGAGCAGCTCTGAGAGGAACTCTAATTAAAGCACCCAAAGCATTTTGTCTATCAGCATCCCCATGCTGAAAAATGGTGGTGAGGGTACTTTAACTAAAGCTCATTAAATTAGCTTTAGTTAAGGCGATACCCCACCACCAATTTCAGTGTGGGAATACTAATATACGTGATGCTGGAGTCTACTGGAGCATGGTAACTCAGTTAATTGAGTCTGCTCCAACATGCTGCAATTACAGCACTTCGGAGCATCCTTGCTGCACATGTATAGGTGCCCAAAATTTCTCTGATTAGGATTTTCTGCAGGATTAGGTAGAGCAGTGATACTGCTGCTCTGACTAACACTAGTGCAAACTCAAGAAACTGTAGTGGATCCCTGTTAGCCCCTCACTTATACTAGGTAGGGAAAACTGTGTACAGTTTCTTGTGGTAATTCCCCATCAATAGTTGTTAAGGAAAGGCTTTCAAAGATTGAAGTATTATAATCTTAGGAACTTAGTCTAAGGCTATTGTATGGCTACTTGAGCAAGTTACCAGGGGCCAAAGAAGGGAGTGAATATTCAGTGCATTTGCTATGCCACAGTAACTGTGGACACTCAGGCCATAGTGAGAGTAAGCGGGCCCATCACTGAAAGTGGGGTAAGCTACTTTACTTTACCACAAGGTAAGACCATGCATATAGATAATTACTGCAGAGTAACTAACAGGATGCAAGTTCACACAACAGGTTAACTCATGGAGACTTATTTATGCCACCACACCCGTAACTGTATCTTGTTTTGTACATTACACCTCAATCAGAGCCTATTACATGGAAAATTCTGGGACTCCAGTTTTTAAGAAACGTATCCTTATCATTGCTGGCTGTGTTATTGAATGAGAATGTGGCAATTTCTTTATTAACCAGCCTCAAATTCATCATTTATTTTGTGAAACAGATTATTTGTTATAGGCAGGATTCCTGAGTGACAACAAAGCTGCTAGCCAGCACCTGACTTCTTTGCCAGTATCTCGCCATACCTTTTTCAGTAATCTTAAATGTGAAAATCTCATTAAGGACCTGCCAAGCCCTAGAAAAAGAGAGTTTCATTAAACATTGTATCAGACAGATACAATTCAAGATATCACTCTCTTACTCTTTCTGCCTCAGAAACACCTGTCAAAATATCAGGTCACTGGGACTTTTTAAAGAGGCTGTACTGCCCAAAGCAGAATAGTTGGTATCTATGCACCACTTGTGGTATTAAAAGAAAAATTACTCATGATATTTGTTCTTCAGTGGTTTTATACAGATTGCTAGCTCAGAATTAAAAAAAAAAAAGTAAGTTAGGGCACTGTTAGCATGATTTCCTCCCCAGAATATATATGTTCTTTCTGCCTGCTTCCTGGGAAATAATATTGTATTATTATCAATAGTTAATCTATAAGGTGCATATTGCCCTCCCTCTGACTTCAGACTAATACAGTTAGCTTCCCTTTTATTTATATATATTATTTTTATACCATGCAGTCTCCATATAGTTTCACAGATTGCCAAGATTTTTCACTGCCTCATAGTTCTGATTTTTTTTTTTATCCCAGAGTGATTAAGGGTTTTTACACTGTTTTAATGGTTAAAGCTGTACAATTACAGGTTGTGTACATAAAAAAAACAATATAAGGAAACCCTTTAATATTAACTGGGTGAAACACACTAGTGATCCTTCTAAGATCTCTTTTCCCCCCTCCACATTGTTAGGGTTGGTAGATATTAATATCTGTTTTCCAGCCTTGAACCATTAGAATAACCTGTCTTTATCAAGTTTTCTTCACAATTTGATCTTTGTTAGAGCGGTAATGGAGATAGATGATTGCATTTCTAGGACAGATTCCTTTAGGCTGGGGAAATGCAACATGGTAGATTCTATTGATCTAAATAAAATTACTTTCTTCTTTGCCTAAAAATAAAAATAAATAGCGCTTTGACAAATAACACCATTTGAGGGGATTCTCTTTATTCTTAAGAATTTTTGATTTACCAGTTTCCCCAGGTTCTGATCATTATCTTTCAATACTATTCGGCTCATTTTCTCAGCCATCCTTATTTTATCTAAAACGTATACACTAGCAGTGTAATGAAGCAGTGTAATGGGGCCCATCATTATAGGGCTCCATTATGATACCCAGTTTTCAAATGAACAATGAAAGATGATTTAAATAATTGAAATACAGGAAGGTCTGTATGTTTACTCTCAGAGATTTTCCTATCAGCTTACCAACTTTTCTTTCTTTATTTTTCAGATACTTAGACTTTCAGGTTTGGCCATTCTTGCTGACAGTAAACTCAGTATTTCTTGCATGCCAGGCTTTGTGGAAAGAGGTGAATGTATCTTTTTTCTATGCTAATTCAGTGTTTCTGATCTGTAAATTATCTTGGATAGTCTATATCCCTTTTGCTTCTTAAGAAATGTTTCTTCTGCAAAGTAAGCATGTTTCCTTTAATAAAATACGTACACCTTTTCTTCCTTTCTTATACTTGATTTTTCTCCCTATTGTTTTTCCTGCCATCTTTTAGAATGTGAGCATTCTTTAGTTATGAAGATAAGTAGAAAATGGAGATTGAACATACTATGAACCAAGAGCCTCAGGTTTTGGTTATTTCTTTAGGGAGAAGAATTGAATCAGCACTAAATACAGATATTTTTGACAGCTAAGTCCCTGATTTTGGATGCCTTGATTTGGGGGCTTGAAATTTATAATACTTTAAATCTCAGGGGCCTGATTTTTAGGTGTTTAGGAGATGTTTTCAACTCTTTAAAAATCATATCTTTAAGGTATTTTAGCCAAAAAATTGAGGCATAGAAAAGTCTTAAAGTAAGCATCAATGATGAAAAAGCAATCACAAATCTTTATAAAAATTCTATGTTATTTTTTATTTGTGAACATTGTGACATTGGTGGGCCTCACGTCCAGTAACACCCTCCATCAAGTAGCCCCTCCCTTCGTCCTGCCTGCCACAACTTTGATGTTATGGGTGATTTGAAGGAGGGGTTCAGTGGAGCTCTTTTACTAGAGGGGTTTCCCCAGTGTGGGTGTACTCATGGTTGAGGCTTCTGTTGTTCCACGGGGTTCCACCACCCCTACGCCCTGTCCACTCGCCAACTGATCACTTGCTGGTCAGATGGTAATTTGCCACTATTCGCTGGCCTGCTGGCCGGTAGGTGTTCCTGACTGTATGGACCTAGGCTAATGGTCGCTTAAGTCAGCCTGCCTTAGGATCCTGCTAACCCCACTGCTAGCTCAGGTCGTCTCCCTTTTTCTCCCCTGATCTTAGAAATAATATCCTCTAGGATGAGGAGGCTTCCTGGATCAATGCCTTGGCCCCGGCAATCCCTGGGGACCACTCCTTCTGCCCCTGCCGGGGTTTCCGATTCTTGCTTCAGCTGTTGAGCTGATGCAGAGCTGCCTGTCTGAGGCGTTCACTCCAAGGGAGCTGCAGCACCACCGACGTGCTGCCCGTCTCCTCTCTCCTTCCCTGGCTTCCCCCTGCCATGGGGTTTCCTGAGGTTTTTAAACTTCCCCGCGGTGGTCCCTGTGGCTGCCGCAATTGGCTCAGCTGTTCCTCTTACCGGGAACAGCTGTTTAAACAGCCAGCGTAATGCTGGCTCGCGTGGCTGTAATGGCGGCTGCGGCTGCTGCTGCGGTCCCGGCTCTGACACCGCTGTCCCTCCTGAGGGTAAGTAGCCCAGCCCAGAGTTTTTTTGAGGGGTTGTTGCTGCCCCCCAATCTTTTCTGTCCCCTGTCAGTGCCTGTGATGGCGGCACGCCGCCATCATAAACATATACATATAATTTAACATAATACTTTGTCATTGAGGTGAGTCCCTTAAAACCCAGGCAACCATGTAATAAATGTGTTTAAAAAAAAAACCCAGAAGAACTTCCACCTCACCATATAGCAGCATTGGTACTAGTTTATTTACAGCTTTCACCAAAACAATACAATAAAATGAACCATAAACAATAAATATAATAGCATTTATATAATTTTTTATAAAAAATGTAGAATATGATTATTCTATCAGTTTACACCAAATTAAAACAGAATATAGTATATGATAAAAATTTAAAAGAAAGTATAAGATGAAACAGTGAACTATGAACTCTGCCCCCCCCAGAAAAGAATTCTATTTTACTTGACACATCAAAGGAGCATAGGACAGGCTCTGAAGTGTTAGGAAGAAACCAAACTCTTTGCTTTTTTCTTCATGAGCACAGTATTTAAAATGTTCTGTTAATGGAGAGATCCATTTTCTTCTTATTTTTTTTCAAAGAACAATTGAGAGCACAAATAGTGATTAAGTCATTTATCCCATTCTTCCCACAAAAAACGTATTATTCTGAATATGGGGCCTGACTTCACCTGATCATGACAACCACAGATCTCATTAAAGTAAATCTCAATCTAGTAATGTCCTTTCACTATTTATAGTTTTGGACCACGCACAAACAGGTTTCTAAGCCAAAGAAAAGTCTTATTAATCTTAAAAAAGGGCTAGTTTGAGACAGACAGTCTCACTGCTAGCACATCTGTCTGCATGCTGGCATCTTTAATTCTTAAATGCATGTTTTGTTTTAGGTATTGGGGAAATACTGGATCAGTCACTTTATATACATTTCCCAGACCATTTGCCTGAAGGAAAATATGGATGTTAATTAACCATCCAAACAAAGATTTATTTGGGAAAGGAGAGGTTTCTAAAATAATGCTTCACCTGGTAGGTGTAAACAATCTATTTTTTCATCCAGCAGTTTTTAATTGTGCTAACTTGCTCACATTTATCAGTCTGGTTTCAGACAGCATGAGCCCCCTACCATAGAATTGGGTACAGATTAAACCCCCCTAATTTTTAGACAGCTTTTCTTTTATTTTATTCAAGGACCATAGGGTCATCACCCCAAAGTTCTGCTCCATACTATAAAATTGACTCTACCTTGACCTATAGGCCTCCAGTGTTTCTAGAACTGCTCTTCTGCCCATCTTATTATAAAACGATAATACTTTACTCAAAGCTTGTTTTGCTCTATTATTTGTATTTTTAGTGTGCTTTCCCAGCTCATATTTTTACTAAAAGATTCCAAGCTATTCAAAAGAAGATACCACTTGTCGCTTCTTTTCCTGTAAAAAACAAACTTATTTCCTCCTTTCATTCCCCAAAAAAACAATTTTTTTGCTTTTAGCTGTATTGATTTCCTGGCTGTTTGAGGTACAATACTGCTGGGAACCTTTGAAAGCCCATTTGGGATTGTGACATTATTAACTTGTCAACTGCACAAAGCAAGACAGGGATAGAGTCATTCAGGCTAGGGACAGACATTACACATAAACCAATTTAAGTGATCCAGAACTGGTTTAAATCTGTGACACAGCAGATAGTCAGCGCACATAAACCGGTTTGAAAATGGCTGAGATAAATGATTTAAAATAAACATAATGGTTTAATATAGTATCAAATTTAACTGATTTGGGTCAAAACAGTTTGTGCAATGTCTGTCCCAGCCAAGTACTGACTGCATTACCCTTTCCACAAATAGCTTTCATTTATATCAACAATAATGGTCTATATTGCTATAGGCATGACCCTGTGTGCCATCACTGATTTCAAAGGGTGCAGGATTCATTCAGAAGAATCACAATATGGCCTTTCATTCAGAATAATCACAGCACTTAAAAGGTATGACAAAAGTCCCCATTCCAGATCATGAAAAAATGGTGCCTCCCGAGACTGGGGGAATACACCACAGTGGTGAGCAGCAAGCAGGGACCATCCACAGATGTTGGTGTTGGTGTTGACGGTGGCGAGCGGGGACTGCCCGCAGACACTGGTGACAGTGGCAGTGGCAGAGGGAGGGAGTGGTGAACGGCAAGTAGGAACAACCCACAGATGCTGTTGGCTGCATCAGCAGCAAGAGTGGGGGCAATTGGCAGGCAGAGACAGCCCTCAGAAGCCAACAGCAGCTTTGGAAGTGACCAATCTCAGGGGGGCACATGCACCCGCAATGCATCTCCCATGTTCCAGACCATAATACAATTCTGGGGAAAGAATTTTTCTGTAAGTGTATACAGTGTATAGATGCACTGTTTGTTGCACCCATAACTAAAATACAGCCATCGCTTGTGTGAAAATAAGATGTATGGAAAAATTAGCATCTGAAAAAAGAGAAGGATAGAGGGAAGACAGTTAGGGGTGTCATATTTCCAGTAGCAAGAAAAAGGACACCTGTTGGGGGCACCTCACTCCCAGCTCACTGCCACCTGGCCCTGCCAGTGCCCCTCACTCCCAACCTGCAGCCCCCCATCCCTGCTGCTGCCCCTCACTCCCGACCCAGTGCCCATCACTCCAGACCCATAGTCCCTTGCCCACCCCCCCCAGGACATGTTGTTGCCCCTCACATTGCCCCTCACTCCCAACCTGCATCCCTTTGGTGCTGCCAGTGACCCACACTCCCAGCCTACATGTGATACCCCTGCCTCCAATCACCCTCTACCCACTTCTACCAGTGAAGCAGAACAAAATCCTGAACACTTGTTCAAGTTTCAAAAAAGCATCAGGATGGAGATCACAGGACTCATGTCCAGGAAAACCTGGATATATGGTAACTGTAACAGGTTCCCCTCCCAAGTGGCATTTTTTTCCTTTTTGCCAATGAGGGGCACTCCTGAAGTCCCTTAATGTTTCATTTTCTTTCATTCATTTGTATCCCGCCTTCACTCATCTGCCACGTCTTGACATAAATATTAATTTAGATGTTCTTACAAGTAGGAGACTGCCTATTGTAATTCTACGTTGCAGTTCTCAGCCACCACAGGCCTTGTCCCCTGTATTTCTCTAGCTAGGCCTACCAGTCTAAACACAGCAGACAGGGTTTGACTCTGAGGCTCTAGCTCCTTAATCTTGGGGCTCATGGCCATTCTTTTGCTTCTAATATGGAGCCTAGGCTCTCTGGATTGGTAGTCCATTACCTAGACAGAAACTTAGTGGGCTGCAAGTTCAAGGCTGGGCAGTGACCCTGACCTCCCATTGTCCCAAGACACCCTTTTGTTTAACGCAAACTACTAGCCAAGGTTCCCCAATGAGACCCAGCTTAAAAGTCCTGCACCCAGCTCTGAGAGGCTGGCCCTATACAACTGCCACACTGGTGCACTGGGCCCCTTTGACCTTTTATGACTGCATGCAAGGCGCTAATGAGGTCTCCTCCTCCCCTACAGCCCCTCATCCCCAAACCACCAGTGTCAATCAATAAATATATAAAAACAGTAAGTCAATAGGTTACAACCACAAAAAAAAAAAAAAAAAGGCAGCACATCAGCTTACATTTTCTTTGTGGCTTGGTGCTTCTGCTTCCCTGCTGCCTGTGGTGCTCTTCTCTGTGGCATGGCCACCACTTCTCTGAGAGTGATCAGGAGTTCCCTTCATACAGCAGCCAGACCAGCAGCTAAGCCACTCTGTGGAGCTCTCACATACAACCTCCTTCCCCTTTGGCCACTGCCTCTAATGGCCACCAAGCCCAGGGTTTTTATAGTTCAGGCCTACCCACTTCTGGCCAACAGACTAGCTGGCCAGGCTCAGCTTTCAACCCCTACCCTGACAGCCAGCTGTGCCCAGAAAGTTCTGGTCTTAAACGGACCAGCCTGCTCTCTGGTAACAGGGCTAGGGTTCCCTGTTACAGTAACCCTAAAGACAATGAGACTGACAATGAAAGAACTGAGAGAAGGAAACTGAGGTAACAGTGGGCATGTCTACACGAGATACTTTGACTGCAGTAGACTAACTTTACTCTATATTAGTAAGGTGGGCAAAATCTGTGCTATCACACTAATGTGCAGTAGAATTAGTCTACTGTCCAGTAGCATCATCAAAAATGCATGTGCCAGTGCTACTGTGCAATAACTCTGGTTACTGTGCATTTAGTTAGTAAACTAAATGCAGAATAACCACTGTGCATTAATGCACATGTAGATGTGCCCAGTGCTTCAACAGAGGGAAATTAATGCCCAGAATTTGAATTGTGTAAGGCCAACATCATTTGTGTCCAGTACTTGTGAAAGTCTGGGACAGGCCTCACAAGTCAACCACCACTAATCTCAAGTCATTGCAGTGGTGTTCCCTGATCCTGCTGGTGGATACTAACCTTTATGGTAGTTGGTGCTGCAGTGAACCTGCCCCCTCCCCCCACCCCATGTCTTTATCAAGTGCCTCAGTTTATCTTCTCACCAGAAGTCTCTTTCCTCCAGGCAGCTTTCCTTAGGCATCTTATGCCCACATCTCCTGCAGCCTCTGGGGCAGAAAAGGATCCAAAGCAATTTAACAACTCATAATAGCTTATCCTCTTTTCTGGGTTCAGTTTCCAGGTTCACCAGGTTTTTAAGGCATTGAGACAGGTCTTCACAGTACTTTGACCTTCCTCAGACTCATTCATTTATTAGCAGGGATCTGAGTTTTCCATTTCCCACAGGAAAATGGAGTAAACTGCAAATTTTAAATTTTACTGGATGCAAACTCAAATTTCTCATTTTACCAGATAAACCAATGGATTTTCCAGTTTTGTGATGACCCCTCTGCAGGCTGGCAGCGTTCCACCCTGAAGAGGGTTGGGACTGAGTGAGAGGAGGGCAGAGAGGCAGGGGAACCAAGTGCGTGTACATGCATATGGCTGCCAGGCAGCCTGCAGACCAATTCCCAAAAGTAAGCTGGGTGGGTGGGGCATTGAGGCCCCCATAGGGAAGGAGGGAGGGAGTTGAGCAGGGCTGGGGCTTGGGGCCCAGGGGCCACAATGTGCAGCTGCAGAGCCTCAGTGGGGGGACAGGAAGCTTGTCCGGGGGTGAGGAGCATGGGGCCAGCTCCCTGCTGCAGCATGCACTCCCAGGGGGAAGGGAGGACCTGCACCTCTCGGATCTGTGAGTGGGGGTCAGGGTTACACCCTGCTGTCCTCCCCTGGGGCCTCTACAGCCCAGCGTGTGTTATCCAATGCTGCAGTGAACAGCAGAGCCCTGAAAAAAGCTGCCTGCTGCTGTGAGCTCCACACTGTCATATCACCTGCATGCAAACCCACACTGCAGCCTCCGCTGGGGCAGCACAGAGATCACAGCAGCAGGCAGCTTCTTGCATGGCTCTGCTGTTCCCCTGCCTCCCAGGAGTGCATGCACACTGCAGCAGGAATCTGGCCTTCCTAGCCTGAGCCTACAGCAAGCAGGGAGTGGAGGGCATGGGGAGCTGGCCTCCACTTCACTGCAGCAGCTGCCAGGGGTAGGGGGCTGTAGACCTGGGTCTCTGGCCTTGTAGCCATGGAAGCTTGGAGCCCCCTCTGGCAAGGCTGGGGGAGCAGGAGCTGTGGGTGGGGGGTGAGAGGCACCAGGAAGGCTGGGGAGGTTGGGGTAGAGGGAGTGAGGGGCAGAAGCAGGTCTGGGGAGCTGTGGGGAGAGTAATGGGCACCAGCAGGGCCAGGGAGGTTGGCGGGGGGCTTTCATTTTAGTTATGATTGGGGGGGGTTATCAGTGAATCTATGATTTTTTATCAGAAAATTTTAATTTTTTTTTATCAGGGAAAACCAGGATCCCAGTTTATGAGTAGTAATCAGGAACCAGGACCATTTTGCTAAACAGTATACAAACAAATGAACAAAGAAATTAGTTTTTGTCTGCCCCAGAGCATTTACAATATAAGTTAAGAGGATTGATTAATACGGAGATATAGATGGAGGAGTACAACACAAAAATGAAATAGTTGAAAGAACAAGTACTACCTTTAGTTTTTCCTCACAGTTCTTTATGCTAGGGCTACATAAATATTTCATTTCATTAACTTGCCTCCTACCTCGTTAATGGTGGATTAGACCATCTCTGCATCATACCAGAACCAAGCAAGTCCTTGCTTGCCACATTTCTCACATCTGTTGATGCAACTTAGTGAGAGAAAATATATTACTGTACTGGGTCCCTGAGTAAACATAGGTGCCTGCACCAGCACTAACTTTACCATTACATTATCACCCTGATGCCTCATACTATCTCCTTCAAATGTTCTTAAGCTGTCCTAGGATTTCTTTCTCTGCTCCAGTGTCCTTAGGCCTCCTCTTAAGCTCTTTTCACAACACCCTATCTAAGTTTGACTCCCCAAATGCCCTCCTGGAGATTCACTATTATAGTTCTAACTTTATCTCTGGTCTTTCTCCTCCAGAATGCTGCCTGGCACACTTTCATAGAATTTCTTATAATAGTGTCTGTTTCCCAAAGTCCCTATGAGGGGGAAAAAACCCACACAACTCTCAGATCTTGTATACCAGAGATCAGTAATGTACAGACTGTGGGACAGATTTGGCCTACCAAGCTTTTATGAATGGCCTGCCAAGCTCTGGAACCATGCAGATTGGAAAGATCCTACAGAAGCACAGTGTGTTTTGAATGTTTGGAGAAACTATGGTGGTGGCATGGTCCATTCTATACCAGGCACCAAGCCACAGCAGCAGGGACTAGAACAGAAGAACCAGCATGTCCTTGACCAGCCTAGGACTATGAAGGAACTGTACCAACAGCTGAATGGTCAATTTTGCAATGTGTGCTGTGCTGGGACTCGTCAAGGACATCCTTGTACTTTTGTTCCAGTCCCTGCTGATGCTCGGTGCCTAGTGGTATATAGTGCAGAATGAACCATGTTACATATTGAGTGTCTGTATATATGTTCTGTATTCCATCAGCAGAGGATGCTACATGAACTGCATTATCTTGTGTTGGCTGTTTTGCTTTAATGTCAAACGTTGTTAGCTGTTGTTAATAAATATGGTTCCCCTTTCTTCCCTGCATGATTTCTCCAGGACAAGAAGCCAACAAATACACAACAGAACATGCAGCTGAGGTTTGGGAGGAGGTCTTGGGAGAGTGGGGAAAGGGGACACCTGCTTTCAATCAGTGTCTGAGCAAAGGCTGTCTGCCCCCAAGTCCCCTTGGGTATGCAAGGCTATGAAATGTCTCTCTCAAGGTTTTGCAGGGAGATAGGAGTTGCTCTGATAGGTGCTCCATGAACCTTTTCCACTGCTGAGAAACTAGAAAGAGCTCAGGTAAGTCCAGTAGTGCTTGTACATATGCTTTGTGAAGGAGCTACCTGATGTCCCATGGCTGTTGAAGTGTCCAATAAATTATACACTCTTGCCCTCTCTGTGACTGAGCTTTGTTGATTTGGGCCTCTGTTACTGAAAAGTTGCTGATCCCTGTTCTATGCTGAACTTCAATTTCATCTCTTCAACTTATAGGCAACCTCTTTTCTTTATTATACACAGCTATTTGTGGAGTCTCAGAGAAAAGGATCCCTGTACACTCTATGATTGGAGCCTAGCTAGACCTCTCTTTCCCATTGCTGCTTCTTCCTGCTCAAGGAAATGGCTTGGTACTCAGGACAATCCTGTCTTTCTTCCTCGGGCTGAGTTAACAGAGGAATAGAGGGTTGTTCAAAGGTGGTCCATGGGGTGTATGTGGCCTGCAACTGTCTAACTCACAGGTCCTTGCTCATGGACCACTCTCTCCATTGCTCCTGCTGTTGTTGCTAGCATCTCTGGGCTCCCCCTCTCTCCTCCAGCATCCACTTCCTACCCCTGCCTTTTGAGAATGGTGGGATCCATAGGCCATAGTAATAGGCCATGGTCCATGTAGCATAGTCTCCAGCTGCTCTCAAGCAGGACAGCCCTTGCTTTATACATTCCTTTCATTTGGATAGGTAAACTAAATTTTAGTCATTCGTCCTCACATCCTGTAATTTTGTCATCCTCAATTAATCCACATATCCATTATTTACTATTAATCAGGACTCATCATGTTTTCCCATAGTGGAGATATCCTACAGCTGAAATGTCCTAACTTCAAAGGCAAACTGACAGTAGAACCTGACTGCTGCTGCCATCACTTGTCTGCTGCCCAGCTGTGGCACTGCAAAGCACTTGGAAGCCAGGCCATGGCACCATACAAGGCAATGCTACTGAAGCCCTCTCCTGCTGAATGTCACCAAAGCCCCTGCTTTGTGGGTCAGATTCAATGGCTCCATGGGCTGTAGGTTGCTGCCCCTATCATAAGTTATTAACAGACCCAAAAATAAACATAAACATATAATACATCTATATTAAATTACATAACAGACTCTCAATCCTAGAACTAGACACAATATTAATTATAAATAGAGTGCTTGTAAAATTGTAGATATTATACATCTTACAAAGAATGATTATCTGATCCTATAAATGTTGTACATTTCTTTGCTGAAATTGAAATAGCAATTTCCTCCTCTCTTTAAAGGACTCTCAAATGAACTATAGCAGTCTTTTACAGGCACACAGACAGCTGATATTTAGAAATTTACAGTAGATAAATTTTCCAGAATGTCTTGGAGGAAATATAATTTAAGATCTCCTCCAGCTACAGTTCTTGACTACTTGTTATTGGCATGCTCACAGTCTCTTCAAAGTTCTTTCTTTTAACAGCATTCACACTATAAGCAGATGGAATGTATGCTTTAAAATGTTTCTTGAGTATCACATTAGACGCAGGAACTTTGCTTATCATTTCTAAAAGAAAATGTATTGAGGTGTTCCTAATGTTAAAACTTACTTTTATAAGCTTTTAACACTGGATTCAAAACCTACATCTTATTCTATTGGTGCTAAGATAGTAGCAAATCCTTCTTTGGGAATTTGAAAGTTTTTTTCATACTCTGTTTGGGGCATAGTAAAGTTTGCTATATTCTGTAATGCTGGAAAGAAAATAGTTGAAGACTATTGGTGCCTACACACGTTTTGGGGTGGGGAAAGGCTGTTTTAATTAGAGTGGTTCTCTGACAACTGGTCCAATAAAAATGGCTCACCATCATGTGTATTAACCCAGCCCCGCATGTTTTAAAATGGCTACAGGAGTGCTTTAATTGAAGCTCATTTGAAGATTTTTAGTAAAAACACCCCAGCTTTAGTTAAAGTGCCCTGACCTTTTTAAAACACAGGAAGGTTAATAGACATGACAGTGAGGCAATGCTAGAGCATTCGAATTAGAACATGGAGCAGACTCGATTAATCTACAGGCAGCTTATGGCAAGAAAGAATGAAGATATTTCTGCCTTTCTCTGACCAGCTACTTTGTCTGAGTATTTCCTTGTCTGTCCCCAGAGGTGGGTCCCACTCTATCTTTCAAATGCAGGTAGCCTGGATGCTACACAGCAGTACCCGCTCTGTTGAAAGGATGTTAGCGGGTGTGAGCATGCTGTGGGAGTTTGACTGCCTACCTTACACCAGTTCACCTCCCTCCCCTACAGAGCAAAGCAGAGACTGTGGGCACCCAGTAAGGTTTAACTATTTACAGGTTTGTTAAGGGCAGGTCCTGTCAGACCAAACTGGTCGCCTTCTATGACCAGGTGACCAAATCCTTGGATGTGGGCGTCCCTGTTGATGTAGTCTTTTTGGACTTCAGGAAGGCAGTTGACATGGTCTCTCACCCCATCCTCATTAAAAAGATGGGGAGCTGTGGCATTGACCCCTACACAGTTGAGTGGGTCAGGAACTGGCTGGCGGGGCGCTCCCAGAG
>JAGPOW010003642.1:45742539-45766009 GCA_030014935.1 Caiman crocodilus
AGGTTTAGGTTGGACATTAGGAAACACTACTTCACAGTTAGGGTGGCTAGGACGTGGAACCAGCTTCCCAGGGAAGTTGTTCTTGCTCCTACCTTGGGCATCTTCAAGAATAGATTGGATAGGTACTTGGCTGGGGTCCTGTGACCCCGGCACTCGTTCCTGCCATTGGCGGGGGTTCAAACTAGATGGCCTGCTCTAGGCCCCTTCTGACCCTAGATACTATGATACAGATTTAATTTACAATGGAGTGTCAATAAAGCTTATTGAACATGTACGTATATCAGGAATTCTTTACAGATTTAAACCTACAGCAACAGTGAATCTTATTAAAACATATACACAGGCAATAACAGCTGGGTATGGCAGATGAAGGCTCTTTATCAATGTAGGCCTTGACCATCAGTGATCTTCTGGGGTAGTGTACAGCCCCTACCCTCAGCAGGCCCTCCAGGCAGCAGGCAATGGAACAAGCAACAACAAAACACAGGTTAAACAATATGCCAAAAGATGAAACCCAGCAGGTATAAAACAATAGGCTGGGCATACGTAAACAAGACTACATCAATAAAATTCAGCACATAAAGACAACAAACACATGCAAGTAAAATAATGAATAAGGGGTGCCCTAACAGACCGTTAAACAATTAAGAACCACTAGCAGGCAAAACAAGGCAGTTCATGGTCATTTCATAACACAATATTAAGGTATGCAAGTTTACAGGAAAATATACAACTTACAAGCTACTGCATAGCATAAGGAATGAGGACAAACTTAAACAGTTACTTGAACCAGACAGTGGTACCAGACAGCAATTGCGCCAAAAGGGAAGGAATAATATAAGGAAACAAAACAAGTTACCATAAAGAAACACCATCATCCACAACTAGTCTACTTGACTGGAATGACATAGTAACCACAAAGACAGGGACCCTCCTCCGCTGTGGAAACCCCTGTTTCTTCTCCTCCTAGGGACTGCAATCCCAAGCCTGGGTAATTCATGTCTCCCCAACAGCACTGGTGAGCTTGGCTTCTCTCTCTTTGTGGGGTTGGCTGCTGCTTCTTTCCCTTCACTGGGCTGGCTGTTCTGTGCCACTGGCACTTGCTGCAGGAAGGCCCAAGCTGTTTCATATATCTACCTGGGCCTATCAACCCTCTGATGCCTTGTGTACCACTCAGTGCACTGTGAAGGCGTCTGCCTCTTGCAGAGATGGGGACCCACATTGCCTTCTGCAGCCCCAGGGTCCCTTCAGCTCTGCCCAGGGCCCATGCACCGCTTTGTGCACTGTGGAGTGTTTTCCAGGCTCTGTGCACTACTCTGTGCACCGTGGGGCTCCTGACTTTCACAGGGATGGGGATCCATGCTACCTTATGCAGCCAGGAGGTCCTTCAGCTCCCTCTGGGCCCCATTCACTGCTCTGTGCACCAACACCACAGCTCCCTCAGTGGTGGGGCTGGAATGTAACTGCTTGCTACTCAGTGGAGGCATCTTCAGGGTGCTTCTCTGACACCTGCTCCACCCCACTGTTTAGCTCCACCAGCCCTTCTTCATCATCCCTCATCAAATCCACTCATGTGCTGGACATGTGGGCTTTTACTCCTTCCAGAGGCTCTGCACCCAGGTTGAAAATTGACCAATGGAAGCCCAAACAGTTGGTTTCCCCTCTGATCCTCATTGCCCTTGCCCTTGTGACAGGTTGGGACAAGCCTGCCTCCTACCTTCTCCTGATTGGTGGAGAAGGGAAATGCCCTCCACCAATTGACCTGAGACATACAGGCTCAAGCTAACAAGCCAGGCTGCCAATGAGCCCGCTGGCTAACCTTCCACATGCAATAACCGAAACTTGCATCTTCTTGTAAATTCAGTAGCCAGCTGAAATATATATGTTTAAACTTCTTTGCCAGTTTTGCTTTACAGCTCTGAAACATAATAATTGGAAAAAAAGATCTTTAAAATAAATGAATGGCTTTTGGATGAGACATATCATGATCAATCTTACATATATCAGTGTTCTGAATATGGTGTTTAAATATTGTTAAGTTAAATTTCATTTTAATTAGTGTTTGGAACGCTGTAGTTCAGATGTAATTACCCAGAAGTTATTTCCCCTGATCTCTTCATTTCCAATGTAATGTTCTTAGATTGTATGGTTAAGATTAAATAAAAGATGTAGGCACCTGGCCCCTTGAGTGAAATTTAAATACTGTATTAGGTGCCTAGTTTCCCTATGCCGTGCATGTGGAGAGTTACAAAACAACCAGCATGCAGCAAGAATCTGTATAAAGTCAGAACACTCCCTGTGCAGCTGCCTAGAACTAGCCTATGGGGAAATGCTGAGGACCAGCATAAGTCTTAAAGTCTACACTTCTGGTGCCTTACTCAACACTGTAGGGAGGCACCTTTGGCCATGTGTGATCCACTGCTGAAGCTGGGCACCTGTCCCTTTTGAAGAAATGAGTACTGCTCACTTTCTTTTAAAATGCAACCACTGAAACAGTTAAAAGCAGCACCATGACTGCTGATAGACAACACCATGACCCTTTTTATCTAATAATCTAGTAGAAAGTACTTGCCCAGGCTCAATTCCTTCTTCTACCTGCTGGGTTTCAACCAACATCTCCTACACCACAAGAGAGTGTCTCACCCATCAAACTACAGGCCTGTCTGAGTAGAGTATTTTCCACCTCTGTTAAAGTTGAAGTGGAGCATCAGATACAAACTTCCAAATCTATGAGCCACTGTCTGGTATTAGTGCTCAATATGTCGATTCCATCTGCCCCATCCGGGCATTTGTAAAGATTGCAGTTCTTGAAGAAGTTCTTTGCTGTGTGTTGAACACCACATTCACACATTAAGGCTCTCCAAAATATACATCTTGTGAAGTGATGTTTTGAAGTGTCCATAACCAGATCTCAGTCTGTTTGGCTTGTCTCTTGCTTCTCTGTAAAGGTCGTGCCCAATGGAGGATTTGTTTGGTGTTGATATAAAATGCTGTAGGAATAGGTTTGACCTTTGGCAGTGGTTGGCCCATTCCATTGCTGCCCATAGGCTTGTTTCAGCATCCCCAGCCTCTTTCAGGAGCTTGGAGCTTTCATGTTAACCTCTTAAGCTTCCATCTATATGGGTCTTCAGTTAACAATTGAGGGAGCTGGTGATTCTCTTCATCTCTTGCCTTGGGTTCTTGCTTCTAGGATTCTTTCTGTATTTTATGTAATGATTTTTGTAATGTTAAATGTGATAATCATTCTGAAGCCAATATGGAGATTTCTGTGATGATTCCTAGCTGTCAGAGAGGTGTTTATTTATGTCAGAGAAGTGCAGAGGCATTTCTGACTTCTACCTTACTTTTGACTCTATATTGGATCTAGGCCTGTTCAGAGTAAATGGTCATGTGCAACCGCTTTTACCATCAGTCATGCAAAGCTCAGACAGACCTAAAGTATGAGATATAGTCAGAATTAGATGATATCTCATTGTAAGTGGGACTAGGCTTCAGCTTTGATGTAAAATAAAAAAATGATGTGAAATGTTGCAAAATGAATGTATCCAAAATTATTATTATTATTATTATTGTTGTTGTTGTCGTTGTTGTTGTTGTTATTGTTATTATTTCCATCTTAGATTGCTGGTCATGTTTCTTCCTGTGGAAGAAAATAGTATGTGGTCATGTAATTATAGACTGTGTCATACAAAGGAGTTAAATTAAGGTAGTACAGTCAATTTAAATCTGATAGCTCCAAATTTTTGAGTCCTGGAATTTTCAAACTTATCTTTTTATTAATATCTTTTTGTATGCTTTTATTACATTGTTCAAACTGAAATGTGAGGAAAAATATCCATCATGTGGCATCACCTATTAATCTTTCTTGTATCACTCCTCTGTAAGCACTTTCCACATAAGATCAATCATCTCAGGAAAATCAACAGTAAATTTCATGACATTGCTGGCACTACTTTTATGGAAGGAAAAATTTGCCTGGGGCAAGATATTTGCAGACTGGGAACCCATAGATCTTTAAATCATAGACACCATCTATACTGGTAAGATTCAAAAAGGAAGGCTTTTCAAAGTTTCATGAAGATGGTCAGATGGAGCTGAATCCTCTCCTCCTTCTCCTTTATTCTCATATGTTTTGCCTGATTGGATCAAGAGGTGATTGCCCAAGAGGGATGCAGCTCTCATGACTGTTCACAGATTAATGTTGTATTTCTAAATTTGGTCTATATTATAGCTGAAGCTGAGTACATCCTCTGTCTTCCATGTTGAAGTTGGTCATGGGATGCAAGAGTCATGGCACAAGAAAGAGAATAAGGAGAAAAGGAGCATGGTTCTCTCCATGAAGAGATGGATACACCCATGAAAAGAAGGAATCCCTGGATTCTGGCCTCTTCTTCTAGTGCTGCTTATTCCTTTTTTCTAATGACTGTCTAATGTAAAAATGTAAACAAAAATGGGAGCAAAACACAGGGAAAGTGAAGTTTGAGTTCAGAACAATTTAGGTTTCTTTTTTAGGAGGGCCTCAAGAACATAGATATCGGGACATGTGCACAAGCCACACATCAATTTGAAAAGACATACACCTTGTGAACTTGGCTGTGTAAGGCTGAAATGGATTATGTTACCAAAGTAAACATATTAATGATTTTTTAAAGGATTTGAACAGCACTAGGGATAGGTCCAGAGTGTGAAATGGTCTGATTTCACTCCTGCCTCCCCCCCCCCCCCACACACACACACACACATACTTTCAGACAACATTGCAGGAGCAGCTTGCAAGGAACTTTTTTTAGAGTCCCAAAACCAGGGGACTTCTTGGCAGGGAGTGGCAGCTCTGGAGCTCCCCTGTCTACAAAGCTGCTAGAAATATAGGGGACAGCAGCAATGGTGAGTGGGGGAGAGGGTTAATGGAATATCAAGGGAGAAGATCTGCCACTGAATGCAAAGGCAAAAAGCAAAGGTACTAAGAGCAAGGGGAGGGGATGGTTCTTACTTGATACAGGGACTTAAAAAAAGTCCCTTGATGCTGTAACCATGGTGTGATCTGCCCAGCCCAAAAGGGGAAGCTGGTATCACACCACCTTTTACATTATCCTGGATCTGGCCACAAACAGCACAGGATTGGATCACACTTAGTGCTTGTCTATATGCAGGCTCATCCTTGATGGGACTGAGGATGTCCTGTCCATCCAAATGCTCAGGTATACTCTAGTGTCAAAAGTTCACCATAAAGGTTGTTTTCAGTTCATCTTCTGCACCTTATGACTGTGTCCACACATGCAAGCAAGTGCGCTTGCATCAGCTCAAATAGAAGTGGTGCAGATTTGAGTTGGGGCTTTTTGCCTCAGCGCACATGCTCAGACATGTACTTTGGTGTGGAGCAAATTGTGCCACTTGGGGCACAATAACCCTGCCTGGCTTCTCCTAGATCTCCAGCTAGGGAGAGCTAGAGCCCAGGGCCAGCACCTCTTCTGTCCCCAGAAGTATAAGAAGCTGCCCTGTCCTGGCTTCAGCAGTACAAAACCTGCCCTGGTATGCGGATCAGGGCTAGTTGGTCTCAGGAGCTTCTGTGGGAGGAGCCTCTGGGAGGAAGTTGGCTGTGTCCCTTCCTGTCCCGGGCTGCTGCTGCTGTGGCTGGTTGCTGCAAGCTTGCTCTCAGGAGCTTCTGAGGAGAAGATGGCTAGGACCTTTCCTGCCTCTGGCTACTATTAGCTGTTGACTTGGTCTCAGAGTTTTTGGTGTAAGTTGGAAGGAGAGAGAAATATATGGGAGATTCTCTGCTGCACCACCTCATGCTACACCTGTGCTGGATCACTTCCTAATTGACTGACTGCTCCTACCCTCCCCCACAGTTTCCTCACTGCATCTGACCCTAATTTGTCTTCCTGCCTACTGCTGTGCTGCTGAGTGACTGGATGCAGGTCTGAGGGGCTTCTGGACAGATCTTCTAAAACAAAGCCCATCCAATGCTCCAGACATCTTTTATACCTGACTTTGCTGCCTTACCTTGTGAGATTTTTTTGCCCTTATGTGGTAAATCCTGTGGTCCACTCCCCCTGACCTGGTGTTTGATGTGTGGCTGAGTAAGCCAGGTCAAGTTTCCTTCACACAGGCCTTGTGAGTGTGTTTTCCCCCTCTCTCTCCTCCCTCGCCTCCCAATTCTCAAAGCATAGGCCTGCCAGCTATTTGTTTTTGTTTGTTTGGTTGGCTTTTTTCCCTTGGGGGACTGTGGCTCACTGAGCTTCAGCTCCTTTCCTCCCTATCCCCTTTCTGCCCCATAACCCCAGCCTGCCCCTACTACATTCACCAGCACTGGGGGATATTTTGGTTTTCTTTATTGTCTTCCCTGCTGTCATGTGAAACAATGGCAGGGCAGAACCCTTCAGAGGAGGAAGATGCTCCCACAGAACTTACTGAAGCCCCAACTGTGGGGGTGGATCCTAACCGAACCCCCAAGGGGATGTATGACCCTATAGCCTCTACCCCAGAGGCAGAGTCCAACCAACCTCCTATAGGGGTGGAGAAGCCTGCAAACTCCACTGCAAAGGCAGATAAGACTCCAGTAGGGAGACAACAGGGCCAGGGGGTCATCCCTGGCCAGGTCCCTCCCTCAGGGCGGGTTCCCAAGCCCCTTCTCACATCATTGGGGACTAAGGGCAAGGGCAGTGGGAAGGGCTTCACTTTAGCCTCTTCCACAGCTAGGGATGGGAAGGACAAGGTCCCTGTCCCAAAGCATAGACCACCAACTGAGAGGACCAGGTGCACTACACCAGCCAGCACACCTATTCAACCTGTCCCTGTCCCTAGCACTGAGGCCACAAATGTGGCCTCAGCGTGGTGGGAACTGCAGCTATGCACAGGCAGCTGCAGAGAGACCCAAAGCCAGGGTTCATGGACCCTATACCACTAGCCCTTCCAGCTCAGGCAGCAGGGCCCCGCTTCCAGCACTCACCCACAGTCATGGGGTGAAGTGCCAACTGCCCAAATGGGAGAACCTGCACTTTGAGACCTGGGTGCAGGCTATGGATCAGGTAGTGGAGGTCTCCAAGATCATGGTGGCCTCCAGCTTTCATGGTAAAGGGGTCTTTTTCCTTGCCTTGGATGCCACTGCACAAAAGGCAGTGAAGAGGGGGATATGTCTCCCTCAAGCCTCCAGAAGACCTGGGGACAAAGGTGGTCCTGAGCTCCATCCCTCCCAATATCTCTAATTGGGCCCTTGTCCCCCAGCTCCAAACCCTGGGGAGCGTTATCTCCCTGGTGGTGGCCCTCTCACTGGGGTGCTGCAGCCCTGGTCTCTGCCACATGTGCTCTTTCCATCACCAGTTCATGATGCAGCTGGTGGCAGGAGTGCAGCTGGAGGCTGAGGGGTGCCTGTTAATTCCTTATCAGGGGCCCCTGGTAAGGTTATTCTATACACTGGGGGACTTTCAGTACTTCTGGTGCCAGGCCTCAGGGCACTCTCATCATAAGTGCCCTGTGGGCCAGGTGGGGAGGGCACCTGTGAGTCCCACTGGAAAAAGGGATGTCCCTACAACCACTTGCCTACCTCCCTCAGGTGCCCCTAGCACCACAGCCACAACTATGAGCCCACCAGTGAGCTTCAAGGGACCCCGTTCCCCAACCAAGTCTAGTGGAGTCCCAGGGAGGGCACCAGCAACCGGGGGAGACATTAGCCCCCCACCCTTCCCTTAGTCTTACCCCTATTGTGGCTGCTCCACACCACCAACCATCACCTTCTCTTGCCTGTCCACCTGAGGACCACCCCATGACTGAGTGGGTGCAGGTCTCCTCTGGGCATAAAGGCAAGAGGAAGGCCTGGGAACAGCTGGAGCCTTCTGACATGGAGGACTCCTCTCCCTTTCCCAAGTTCACCACACAGAGTGGCCCAGCATTCAAGGGTCTCCCAAGCAGTGTCTGACAGCCCACCCGCAGGAAAGATCAAATGGGTGATCCCCATGGAATAGGATTTGGAGCTGCTAGATAGTCCCAAACAAGAGACCATTGGAGAAGTCCTTCATTCTGCTGACCAAGGCCTATCCCCTGAAACCACAGAGGCTGAGGTTGAGGCCTGCACAAAGAAAGGTCTGGTGGCAGAGCCTGCTCCCTCTGATCTAGAAGATACAGAGGCCCTGGGCCCTCTGTCAGATCCTGCACAGATCCCCCAGGACTCCAGCTCTATCCCATTATTTTGTGAAGGATCCCTATCCCCACCCCTGTCCCAGGGGGCTGTAGAGCTCTCCCAATTGAAAGCAGAGTCTGGGGTCTTAGCAGACTGGGGGGTTCAGATGGTGCCGGAAGAGCCCTCTTAGCTCTGGAATCAGGAGGGGGATACCAAAGAACCAGCATGCTCCATGGAGCCTGCAGACCTCTTGGTCCCAGTAGTCCCCAGGGATAAGCTACTTGCATTTCTTGACCGTGACTACACCTGTCTGTTTGCCAAGAATGTACAGCTAGCCTTGGACCACTGAGGAGATTTCCACAGCAAACTTGCCACTGCAAGGGCACTGGTAGAGTACAGGAAGGGGCCCATAAGCTACAATGCCCAGATCTGTAGCTGAGCCCACAGTTTCATAGACACCTTGTATACTTATGGGACGGTGCAACACAAACCAGCAGGCCCCACACCAGGCATTGAGATGCATGAGGCCCCTGCTAAACCATCTATTCCACCCCCACAGCCATTTAATTTAAGATTGTGACCCTCAATGTCCATGGCTGCAGGAAGGGCCTCTGGAGGTGCCAGGTGCTTCCCCTCCTTCAGGAGGGATGGTACTCCATGGTATTCTTGCAGAAAATGCTGAGGACTCCAGCCAATGAACCAAATTGGTGGCTGGAGTGAGGAGGCAGGGTCTTTTTTAAGTCACCTCTCAACCACTTTGTGTGGGGTGTCCAGGTGCGGGGGCGGGTTCTGAGCCTTCTGAATGTGTACACCACTGTGAAGGACCTGGAGTTGGTGGATTTCTTCCACCAGCCAGCCACATACATTGGTACCCTCAACCCTTGCAAATGCCTGGTCCTTAGAGGGGACTTTAACATCATCCTAGATGCATGAGACCAGTCAGGCAAGGAGTGGAACCAGGCCACCATGAACATCCTCAGGGAGATCCTGATGGACTACTCCCTGGTGGATATATGGCTTGCCTATCACCCCACTGAACTCCCTGCCTTCACTGATGTAAGGATGGGAGAGGAGCAGGCATGTCATTCCTGGTTAGACCAGGTTTATATCTCTGCCACACTTTGCCCACGCCCACTCCTCTGGCATCAGGCAGACCCTTTTCAATGATCACCACCTTGTCTGGGCCCAGGCCATTCTGGGATCTGGGATTGGCCTATTGGCATTTCAGTGCCAGACTGCTGTAGGATGTAGGCTTTAGGGAGGCTTCCCAGGAGTTCTGGATGGCCTGGCAAGAGCAATGGGCAGCTTTCCCCTTGGCTTGGAGATGGTGGGATGTGGGGAAGGTGCTCATCCAGCTTTTATCCTGTAGCAACACTATGGGGCCAACCAGCAGAGGGAGATGGTCTGGGAGCAGCTCAAGCAGGAAGTGCTAGAGCTGGAGAGGTGCCTGGCCAGTGACCCAACCAACCAATCCCTCTGCAGAGAGTGTCAGGAGAGGCAGGAAGAGCTTTGTGCTCTGGAAGACCACCGTGTCTGTGGTGCATTTATCTGCTCATGTGTCTCACTTCTTGAAGAGATGGACTGCAGCTCCCGCTTCTTCTGTCCCCTTGAGAGGAGGCAGAGGGCTAAGAAGTACATCACCTGCCTTCTGGTGGGTGACGGCAGCCCCCTTACGGATTCAGGCAAGATGCACCAGCACATGTGGGCCTTCTACAAAGAGCTCTTCTCCCTGCATCCAAATGATGTTGAGCCCTGTCAGACGCTGTGGCAGGGATTCCTGCAGGTCAGCATGGGTAACTGGGATTGGCTGGAAGATCCTCTCAATCTGGCTGAGTTTTCAACCGCCTTCCATCTGATACCTGGCAACAAAGCACTGGGCATTGACAGGCTGACCTCAGAGTTCTGCTGGGCTTTCTGGGACATCCTTGGCCAGGACCCTGCTGCAGTCTGGGCCAAATCCAAGGGAAGTGGGCATCTCACCCTGTCATACCAGAGGTCCATGCTGACCCTCCTTTCAAAGAAGGGAGATCCCCACAACCTAAGGAATTGGTGTCCTGTGTCTCTCTTTTGCACAGACTACAAGGTAGTAATGATGGCCATCTTGCTGCGCCTGTGGTCTGTGCTGATAGACATTATCCATCCTGACAAGGTGTACATGGTGCCTGGATGTTCCATCTTCAACAACCTGTACCTGGCTTGGGACCTCCTGGAGCTAGCATGTCAGGATGGCCTGTGTTGCGTTCTCCTATCCCTGGACCAAAAGAAGGCATTTGACAGAGTGGATCACAGGTACCTCACAGGCACACTGCATGCTTTTGGCTTTGGGCACCACTTTATGCAGGCTCTCCAGGTGCTGTACACTTCTGCAGAATGTTTGGTCAAGCTCAACTGGACCCTAATAGAGCCCATCCCATTCAGGAGAGGGATGCATCAAGCCTTTCTACTCTTAGACCAGTTGTACATCTTGCCCATGGAGCCCTTCCTTGTTCTCCTGTGGAAGCGGGTGGCAGGGTTGATGGTCTGGGAGCTGGCAGTGCAGCTGGTCCTGTCAGCATATGCTGATGACTTACTTCTCATGGTCCAGGACTCAGGAAACTTGGCAAAGGTGGAGACCTGCCATGCATTGTATTTGGAGGCCTCCTCTGCCTTAGTCAACTAGGTTAAGAGCTTTTGCCTGGTGGTGGGTGGCAGGTGGGGTCACTCCCACACATGCTTTGTGGGACCTGCTGGAGCATGGGTTCACTGCTCTAGTTGGGAGTCTACCTGTACCCCACAGACCCCTCCCTGCCAGAGAACCGGCACCAGCTGGGGGTAAGGGTGGTGAAGTGGCTCTGGGCATGGGCAGGGCTCCTGCAATGTCTCTTCCTGCATGGGAGAGTGCTAGTGCTGAACCAGCTGGTACTGTTCATGCTCCAGCACCTCTTACACACCCTGCCTGTGCCCCCTGAAGTCGTGATGGGACTCCAGAGATAGGCGGTGCAGTTTTTCTGGCTGGGATGGCAATGGGTTGCTGCAGAGGTCCTGAGCCTCCGCTTGTGGAAGGGTGGCCAGGGCTTGGTTTGCCTGCACAGCCAGCTCTAGGCATTCCGCCTTCAGGCCCTGCAGTGACTGCTATATGTTGTCAGCTGCCATGTGGCATGAAGCTACCTAGGGCATGCTTTCTTCCACCACTTCCAGGGGTTCCAATATGACTGGCAGCTCCTCAATCTGTGGGGCTTCTTCCTAGAGGACCTGCAAGGGCTGGCAGATTTCTACCAGGGCCTCCTTCAATCCTGGAAACTGTTATCTGCCTCTAGATCCCCCACAACTGTCACCCAGGGTGCCGACCTGCTCATCAAGCCCCTTCTCTGGAACCTCTAGCTGGAGGTGCCAATGGCAGAGGTGCCCCAGTTGTGAGAGATTGATCCTGGCTGGTCTCACCCATATCGAAGACATCCTGGACTACAATAGATAGGAGTGGGTGGAACCCTCTGTACTGGCCTGGCACACAGGTCAAGGCACGATGCGTGCAATCTGCTGTCTGGTCCAGGAGGTAAAATCTGCCCTACCTCCCTATGCTCTTATCTTTATTGACCAGGTCCCATGTGGCTGCAGTCCCAACCCCTCCCCACCCAAGTCCTCCAGCCCACCAGAATTTGTTATAGGGCTAGAACCTCATGTGGCTTCATGCCAATCCCTGCTCCACCACCTGAGCTGGCTGGAGGACACAAGACTGGTGTGCTTTTCCATAATTCATTGCCATCACCTCTACATGCTTGTGCATCACACTGTCCATCATACTGCCCTCATGTTCCACCCAGACACCAAGTGGTGGGACTTACTCAGTGAGGGCATAGATGGGGCACCCCAGTGGCTGAGTCTGTACTCCACCTTCATCCCATGAGCCACTGGGGACCTCAGCTGGTGGCTCCTGCATGGAGCAAGTATGTATGTATGGGCATGTATGTTGCAAAATTCATGGACTCCCCAGTCTCCTGCCCCTTCTGCAGGCAGAGGGAGACCCTGGTGCACATGACCCTCGAGTGCACAAAGCTGCAGTCCCTCCACCTCCAGAGCCTCCTCTTGAGGTTCTGGTTGAATTTCAGCCACACCATTTTGTTTTTGGCCACCCCACCCACGGCCCTACCTAGTCCTGGTACCTCCTGGTCAACCTCCTCCTGGCCCTGGCCAAGTGAACTCTATTTGATCAGGAATGAGGCTCTGCCCAGAGACTGTGGGACTGCTTTCCTCTCACTTGTCTGTACACGTCTCTGGGTGGAGCACCAGTGGGAGGTATCCACTGGCTCCTTGAATGCCTTTGAGGACCATTGGGTGTAGCCCAGGGGGCTCTGCTTGGTGTCCCCCTCAGGCACACTTATTTTCATCTTTGACCCACATGACACTCCTATCTTGTTTATTGCCTTTTTTGTCCCAAGTATTCTGTTGTATGTTTCACCCATTGGCCCCACACAGTAGGGGCTATTAGTTAACCAGGTGAGTCTTAGAACCTGTAATACTTGAAGGATACAAATAGACAGGAGTTTCTGGGGCCCAGCCACTTGGCACCTGGGGACACTACCCATTGTGCCAGCTGGACTGCTGCAGCAGCATCCCAAATCCATTTTTAAAAATGATCCCAAAATCCATATTTTTCCTCAATTAAAACAAAAGACCACAAGCACATAGAAACACAGAGAGAAACAGCAATCAGTTGGACAATGCATTATTAATATATTTATAACTTTAAAGCAATGTGGAAGCCTACCAGTGTCTCCATCATCGCGATAAAATAAATTCTAAATACCTATGTGTGTTGATATGTACTTCTGGTTTTCTTTGTACATGACGGATGTGTGATGTGGAGATATGGTGTTTGTTGGAAGGGGCATAGGGGAAGGTGGGTGAGTGTATGTGGAGTGATGTGGGTGTGTGGGTAGGTGTGGGGCAATTGCTGAGGTGACTGTGGATGTGGAGGACTGTAACAGGTCACCCTCCCCAGCGCCATCTTCCTGGTAATCTGAACCTTACATGGGGCGCCTTTGGAGCCTTCTTTGGGGTTCTTATGTCCCGCCCTATACTTGTCTGCCATGTCTTGAAGAAAATTATTATGATGATGTTCTTGGGAGCGGGAGACTGCCTTGTATAGTGTGTGATGGAACCTTTCACTTATGTGGGTCTGATCCTTGTTTTTTCTCTAGCTAGGCCTCCTAGTCTAAACCCACTGACCAGGGTTTGACGCTGAGGCTGTTGCCTTTTCTGGTGTCTTGAGGCTTATGGCCACCGTTCCTGCTCCAATCTGGAGCCTGCTCCCCCCCACATCCAGAAGCCTGGGTGTTGGCCCCACAGCCAGGGGCCGCAAGTTCAAAACCAGGGACAACCCTGAACTCGCACCCTCTCAGTTAAAAACAAAACAAAACAAAACTGCACCCCAGGTGTACCAGACCTTCTTGGCTTTCCTAGGATCACGCCTTCTGGTGCTGGGGTCTGCCCTCCCCCCCCTAGAAATGCCCTCACTGGCACCAGGGTCTGTACCCTCCAAAAGCCACACCCTCACTGGCACCGGGGTCCCCACTCCATAGTGGGTCTCCAAAATGAGGCCTACTTCTTCCCCTAATAACCTCACCCAAACCACCAGATTTATTCAATAATCAAAGAAAGAAAAAAACCCAAATAATAATGGTCACCAAACAATATGATCAAGCAAAGGAGCAGGTCAACTTACATTCACAGGGTTGGTGCCTCAGCTCCCTTCTGTTGACTATGGTCCTTGCTGTGGTGTGGCTGCCATTTCCTCTTAGCTTCCATAGTTCCTCCCTACGGACTGCTCACCCAGCTTCTCTGTGGAGCTCTCGGAGACACTTCTTCCCCTTCAGCTGCTGTCCCCACCTTACTGCTGTTCTGCCTAGGGTTTTTATAGTCCTGTCCCTTCCAGTCAGCTAAGTAGCTGGCCAGGCTCAGAATTTAACCCCTTCCTCACCAGCACTCCATGCCCAGAAAGTTCTAGCCTTGAAGGGGTGAACCTGCTTTCTGGTGACAGGGTTAGGGTTCTCTGTTACAGGGACTTTGTGGGGGGGCTGCTCAGGAGGGGTGGGCCCCCAGCCCCCACACCCACAGGGTGCAGCCTCCCCACAGCACATGGAATGCCCCCCCCAGCTCTCCCCTACAGGCCAGTGCCTCAGCTCACCCATGAAGGGCCACAGCCCTCCCAGCCCAGGGTTCCAGGCATCCTGGAGGGTGACAGCCTCCCCATCCAATGGTCCCAGATCCTCCCCCCAGGACCCATAACTTAATTTCAGCAGCAGCAGTGGGAGTGGGGCACTCGGAGCTTAGGCAGCAGGACCTGGTTCAGCATGTGGGGAAACACACACCAGGCCCAGCTGGGTCCTGTCAACCCTGGAGACTCTCTGCTTCCCAGATGAACCAAATCATGGTAGTAGGACCCAGCCAGGTCCTGCTGGCCCTGGGGATTGTCTGCCACCCAGCTGGGCTGGGCTTTTGTGCCAGGACCTGGTGCACCACATGGGGCCTGCATGCCAGGCCCAGTTGTGTCCTGGGGCCTCTCTGTTGCCCAGCCAGGCTGGGCCCTTGGTAGCAGAATCTGCCACCCTTGGGGCCCCTCTGCCCCCTGGCAGCAGGACCCAGCACAACATGCCAGGACCATGGCCCAGGCCCAGGTGGGTCCTGTCATCCTTAGGGCCTCTCTACTGCCCAACTGGGCTGGGCCCTTGGTGGCAGGACCTGGGGAGGCATGCAGGAACCATGGGCCAGGCCCAGCTGGGCAACAGAGAGTCCCCAAGGGTGGCAGGACCTGGTTGGGCAGTGATCGGGGGGGATGGTGGGGGAAGAGGCTGGGCAGGGCAAGGATCGGGGGGCTGGGGGAGTGGGCAGGGCTGGTGGGGGTCCCCCCCATGGTCCCCTCCTCCAGCCCCCCTGGCTCTTTACTCACCAGTACTGGAGCTCTGGTGCTGAACATGCAGCCTGCCAATCATGGAGATGCTCTGGCAACCAGAGCATCTCTCTGGAGGACCCAACTTCCAGTTGCCTCAGGGCACAGTCCAGGATCATGTCCTGCCCCATTTGTTTTTGCTTCAATTTTTTTAGACACCTGGATATCCAGGGATGAAATTTTCTCTCAGCACTGCAAACTTGGTTTCTGAGGCAAGGCAAGAGTCACATGCACACTTGTCTTGATGCACCCTACGTCTCCAGCAGAGGCACTTGGGTAGGTAAGGCCATGTTGAGCCCTGTTTCCTCTACAATTTGCTGCTGAAGTAATATAGAGAAGTTCTTAGAAACATAGATGCCAAAAAGGTGAAGTAGAATAAGGTTTAAGATAAAATATCCTTGCAAGCTGAAAATGAAAGATGATATTGGCCAATTTGGATATTTTTTCCACAGGAAAGAATAATTCTGTGATTGCAGGGTTCTGCTCTAGTCTAATTTAGTATTCTCTCTACAAAGCATAGAAGGACAGAGCTTAACAACAACTCATAGCTTCATGAGTAAAACAATATTCTTCCCCCTAATTTCATCCCTAGAAATGATTAAACCATTTTTACACAAGTTCTACATGTGTTACTACCAGAGTGGGTCACATAAACATTACATTACAGTGTTCCAAAGCCAGGGGGCTCTGCTCCCTGAGATTAGTTCTATTTTTACATCAAAGCTGAAGCCTAGTCCCACTTACAGTCCTATGAACCAGAAAGTTAGCTCATAGAAGCGTGAAATCATTGAACTTAACCTGTGCATTTGCAATGAGATAGTCAGTGAGAGTCTGGTCTTCCAGCAAGACCTGTAGATTACTAATTCTGAGAAAATAGTCATTGATCTCTTTTAAGCCAAACTTGGAAGGGTTGGTAGGTATCATAATGGATGTATTGCTTATAGGTTTTTTAAAGTACTTTCACATTATCATTTTTAATGTTAAGCAAATAAAGGTGGAAAAAAAATGTTTACTTGGAACAATGTTGCATTCTGACTTTTATAATTCAACTGAAGGCACATAAAATTAGCTTCTATATCACAGATTTCATCAAATGCAGATTGTATGGTTTTGTGCTGTTTATAATGATCAAGTTTAAGTTTTCTCTTTTATGTTCCTTTAAAGTAACGTGTTTGCTAGCTTTAGAGTTAAATCTGTTCAGCACTGAATTTACTATAACTTTCTGTGAAGAACTGACAGATGCCTTAATAAAGAATGGCCAGCTGGTTTATAGACAGAGAGGCACAATCAATTTAGGCTACAGTTTAAAAGTACATAAAACATCTGTATCTTACTAATGAGTTTTAACAATTTTGCATCCTGAGCATCATGCCATTCAAAATATTTATAATTAAATGCACATTTCATTAATAAATCTTCCCCCTGCACCACTAAAAAAAACAAAACAAAAAAAACTCTGACATTTTCTACAGACTTCTATGGCCATAGATTTATTTTATTATTATTATTATTTCATCTTTCAAAATATAATTATTCTGTATTGATTTGCTTGACATAGGAAATGACTTTTTTTCCAGGGCTGTCACAATGTAGTAGTTGTTAGTTCTTTTCCATTGTAATGCTGCCTTTAATTTCCAGGCAAGCAATAAGCTGAATCACAAAAGGGTAACATTACTATTGAAGTATTTGGTACACATACTGGGGAGAAAAGGAAGCTTTATCCTGATTTTAGGTTTTAAAAAATGTGGAGAAATGCCAGAATTTTTGAGGAAATCAAAAGGAAAATTCAAACACAAACTTTTTTAGAAAAAGGAGTCACCATAATCTACATAAAAGACAATGCTTAATACTAGTGCATTGTGGATTCAGATCCCAACCATTCATGATGGATATAGAACTCCTCTCTCCTATCCATGCCTTATTTTTATATGCATGAATACAAGCTATAAAAAAAAAAAAAAAAAACACTTTTAAAATTATCTGAGGAGGGGATTAGATTGTATGTCTAAGGCTGCCTGCATTACATTTGGGCACTGTGATTGCAGTAACTCCAGACAAACTACATAGCAGCATGCCTAACAACTCTGGCTGGTGCGTTGTTAATCCAGGATGAGCTACCCAGAATGCTGAGTTTACTCAGAGATGGAACCTGATCCTCCACAGCTACATTACTAGTTGCCACAAACACTAAAGGTAGCTCAGATGTGTCTACGTGGACCATAGTCACATGCACAAAGTTGAGACACTGTACCTGCTAGTAGACACAAAGGTCAGAGAGGTTCTATGTAGACACCAGTCTTGCTCAAGTGCATCTAACCGCAGACTTAGAAACTTCAAGCTAAAATCTCTCACGATCTGTTGTAAATTTGAACTTTTACCTTTTGTTTTTAAGATTTTTACAATAAAGTTTTAAAAAGTCAAATCATCTCCTTCTCTCTTTCTCTCTTGGTAAGATTACATGGTTCAATTAGACCATGTTAAGAGCACTAACATGTGAACTATTGTGCAATAAGTTTTTATCAGTGACTTGGATGAAGATGTGGAGAGCACTCTGTCCAAATTCATGGATGACACAAAATTATGGAGTAAACAGACTAGTGGGAAGGGATCAAATCCAGGAAGACCTGGACAGGTTGGAAAAGTGGGCAGAAAACAACAGGATGCAGTTCAACAAAGACAAATGCAAAGTACTGCATCTAAGGCGAAGGAATCACCAACACACCTATAAGCTAGGGGATGACCTGCTCAGCAGCAGAAAGGAATCTCAGAGTCATAGTTGACTCCAAAATGAATATGAGCTGCTAATGTGATGAAGTAATCTGTAAAGCTAACCACACTCTATCGTGCATTAGCAAGTGCATCATGAACAGGTCCACGGAGGTGATATGTCCCCTCTATGCAGCATAGGTCAGGCCACAGTTGGAGTACTGCACCCATTTCTGGGTGCCACACTTCAAGAGGGATGTGGATAGCTTTGAGAGGATCCAGAGGAAGGCTACTCATACAGTTAGTAGCCTGCAGGTACAAGGCTACGAGGAAAGATTGAGGGACCTGGATCTTTTCAGCCTCCACAAGAGAAGGCTGAGAGGGGATCTTGTGGCCATCTACAAATTCACTGGTGGGGGAGGGGCAGCAAGGAATAGGAGATGCTCTGTTTACCAGGGCACCCCTTGGAATAACCAGGAACAATTGCCACAAACTGACAGAGAGCAGATTTATGTTGGACATCAGCAAGAACTTCTTTATGGTAAGAGTTACCAGAATCTGGAATGGGCTTCCAAGGGAGGTGGTGCTCTCCCCTACCTTGGGGGTCTTTAAGAAAAGGCTAGGTAGGCATCTGGCTGGGGTCATATGACCCCAACACTCAGTGGTGATGCATAGTAGGTGCATGTGCACTACTTGAGAGCACTGGTGCACACCCTGACTGCCAATGTTCCCCAATTAGGCAATGGACAGGGGGGCAGGCAGGAACACTGATGCCCTCCTTAGCAGTGCCAGCTGGTGAGTACCCCCGTAGTACCCCCGGTGGCTTGATTGTGCCAACCAGGGAGAGAGCTTCCCCCCACAGCTGATTGCACTGACCTGGAAGTGCCAGCAGTGTGCCTGCAAGTGCTAGTGATGCACTGCTGGCACTTTCAGGTCAGTGCAATCAGCCCCAAGGTGGTCAGTATGACTGGCTGCAAGGAACCGCACCCCCCCCCCCGTCAGCATGATTGGCCATGGAGGATGCTCCCCCAGTTGCTAACTGGCTGCTGGGCGGGGGGCAAGTGCCCCCCCCCCGACTCAGGAGGCACCAGATGTCCATGCCAGCACTCTTTCCTGCCCATGGCAGGGGGTCAGACTTCATGATCTGTTGAGGTCCCTTCTGACCCTAACAACTATGAAACTATGAATAAGGGCTTTGTTACACAGTAATTTTGAGTGGCTCCTGGAGTGATTAACCTCTGGATGGTCTGCACATTAACACCTGAAACTAACCCCACCTTTCCTAGCACCCCAGGTTTTTGTCCTTCTTGGTCTTCCCCTCATTGCTTACTTGTGACTGTCCATGCTGCCTGTACTAGGGGAGCAGGCAAGGAATGGTTAAACTGCCAGCCCAGCTGCTACAGCTGATCTCTGGGTCAGAATGCCTCCCAGCAATGGTGGCTGGGCATTTGGCTTAATCCTTTCCTGCCTGCTCCCCTGGGACAGACAGCATAGGAAGGCACAAGTATGTAATCTCCCAGAGGTGAGGAGAAGGCTCAAGACAGAGAAAGAACCCTAAGGGTCAGGTGGGCCTGAGAGGTGGGGGAAAAGTGGGGACAGCCTGGAAAGGGAGAGGGAGGATTCTTAGGTTTTAGTCCTCCAAGTTCATCCCCTGCTAGCCTGTTTTATGACTGCTCTAAGCTCAAGCTAGAATTAACACTCATCAACATTTGCACATCTTACAACATAGGGTGCAACAAGGCCCTAAAACATGTTAACAAATGCAACGTGCTCTCTAGGGGAGCATCCACACATGCAAGTATTTGTACTTGCAGCAGCTAAAATAGGAGTGGTGCATATCTGAGTGATGGCTTTTTGCCTCAGTGTATGTACTTGGACACATGCTTCATTGTGGAGCAAGTTGTACCACCTTGGGCACAATAACCTGGATCCTCCTAGATCTAGCTGGAGCCCAGAAGTACCTGTGCTGTCCCCAGAAGTATAAAAAGCTGCCCTGTCCTGGCCCCAGCAGTACAAAAATGTGCCCTGACAAGTAGCTTAGGGTTACTTACTGTCAGGAGCTTTAGGGAGGAAGTTGGCCACACTTTGTCCTGTCCCAGGTGGCTGCTGCTGCTGTGGCTGATTGCTGCAAGCTTGGTCTCAGGAGCTTCTGGGGAGAAGATAGCCAGGACCTTTCTTGCCTCTGGCTAGTATTACCTGCTGGCTTGGTCTCAGAGATTTTGGTGTAAGTTGGCTGTCCACCCTCCTGGCTTGGGCAGCCATGCTGCTGCTATTTGCTGCCCCTGCCAGGAGGGCTAGTCCTCTGCTGCACGCTGCTGCCACCTCAGGGAGAAGCCCACTGCAGTGCACCCCTGTTCCAGCCTACTACCAAACTGCAATCGGGGGAAAGCCCAGGGAGTTTGCACTGCCTGTGGGCCCCTCCCCCACCATCACTGTCAGAGCCTAAAGGAACCTTGCCTGCCCCAGCTGCCTTGGCTGGCTGGCTGGCTGGCTGGCTACCTTCACCTTCACCTTCAACTCAATTTTCACCAGAAGCACACCTTGAGTTGCTGACCTGGACAGCTCCTACCATCATTGCTGCTGCCATTGTTTCTACTGCTTCCCCTTCTCAGAAGAGAGAGATTCCCCACTGCACCACCTGATAGCACACCTGCACTGGATTATTTCCTAATTGACTGACTGTTTCTATCCTCCCCCACAGCTATCTTACTGCATCTGATCCTTGTTTGTCTTCCTGCCTACTGCTCTGCTGCTGAACAACCAGCTGCAGGCCTGACGGGCTTCTGGATAGATCTTCCACAAACAAAGACCCTCCAATGCTTCAGACATCTTTTACACCTAGCTCTGCAGCCTTCCCTGTGTGTTTTTTGCCCTCATGTGGTCCACTCCCCCTCACCTGGTGCTTGTTGTGTGGCTGAGTAAGCCAGTTTGAGTTTCCCCAGCCCTTGTATGTGTGTTTTTCTGCCCCCATACATTCCCAAAGCATAGGCCTTCCAGTTTTTTTTCCTAATGAGGCTGTGGCTCATTGACCTTCAGCCCCGTTCCCTTCCTCACTATTCCCTTCTTCCCCACAACCCAAGCCTGCACCTACTAGATTCACCAGCCCTGCGGGATCTTTTGTTTTTCTTTATTATCTTTATTACCCTCATGTGAAACAATGGCATGGCAGAGACCTTTGGGGGGGGGAACAGATGCCCCCATGGAGCTTCCTGCAGCCCCCACTATGGGGGTGGATCCCAACCAAGCCCCCAAAGGGATGCATGCCTCTGAGGCCTCCACCCTAGAGACAGAGTCCAACCAACTTCCTCTGGGGGTGGAGAATCCTGCAACCTCTGCTGTAGGAGCAGGTGGGACTCGGGTAGGGAACCTACAGGGCCAGGGGTCTCCCCTGACCAGCCCCTTCCCCCCTCCCTGAAGGGGTTCCCAAGGCTCCTTTCCTGTCATCAGGGACAAAGGGCAAGGACAGTGTGAAGGGCTCATCTTCAGCCTTGTCCACACCTGGGGGTGGGAAGGGCAAAGGCCCTGCCCCAAAGCCTAGACCACCAGCACCTGAAGGGACCAGATGCACTGCACCAGTCAGCACATCCACTCAGTCTGTCCCTGGCCCTAGCACCGGGCCCACCAAAGTGGTCCCTGGGGGTGTAGAGAACTGCAGCTATGCACAGGCAGCTTCAGGGAGACCTGAATCTGGGGGGCCTGGGCCCTCTATCTTCTGGCTTGGGCAGTGGGACCCCCTTTCCAGCACTCACCCGCAGGCATGGGGTGAAGTGCCAACTGCCCAAGTGGAAGAACTGACACTTTGAGACCTGGGTGCAGGCCCTGGCTTGGATAGTGGGGGGGGGGCAGGATAATGGCTGCCTCCTGCTTTTATAGCAATGGGGTCTTTTTCCTTAACTCGGATGCTGCTGCACAAAGGGCAGTGGAGAGGGGGATTGTGATGGAGGGCGAGTGCATCCCCCTAGAGCCTCTAGAAGATCTGGGAACCAGGGTAGTTCTTAGCTCCATCCCTCCCTATATCTCCAATTGGGCCCTGGTTGCCCAGCTCCAAACTCTGGGGAGATAACTCTCCCCAGTGGTGGCCCTCTCACTGGGGTGATGAAAATTTGACCTCCACCACATATGCACTTTCCATTGCTAGGTCACAATCCAGCTACCAGTGGGAGCATGGCTGGAGACTGAGGCGTGCCTAGTAATTCCTTATCAGGGGGCACCGGTGAGGATTTTCTATACACTGGGGGACCTGCGGTGCTTCCGGTGCTGTGTCCTAGATTCATAGATGTTAGGGTCAGAAGGGACCTCAATAAATCATTGAGTCTGACCCCCTGCATAGGCAGGAAAGAGTGCTGGGTTCAGATGACCCTAGCCAGATGCCTATCTAACCTCCTTTTAAAGTCCCCCAGGGTAGGGCAAAGCACCACCTCTCTTGGGATCCCATTCCAGATTTTGGCCACTCTAACTGTGAAGAAGTTCCTTCTAATGTCCAATCTAAATCTGCTCTCTGCTAACTTATGGATGTTATTTCTTGTGACCCCCAGGGGTGCCTTGGTGAGTAGAGCCTCACCAATCCCCTTCTGCGCCCCCATGATGAATTTATAGGCAGCCACAAGGTCACCTTTTAACCTTCTCTTGTGGAGGCTGAAGAGGTCCATGTGCCCCAGTCTGTTCTCATAGCGCTTGGCCTGCAAGCCCTTAACCATACGAGTGGCCCTTCTCTGGACCCTCCCCAGGTTATCCACATTCCTCTTGAAGTGTGGTGCCCAAAACTGCACACAGTACTCCAACTGCTGTCTGACCAATGCCCAATAGAGTGACAGTATCACCTCTTTGATTCTATTTGTCATGCACCTGCTGATGCATGATAAACTGCAGTTAGTGCAGTAAAGTCCTGGGGCACTTGCATCATGAGTGCCCCATGGGCCAGGTGGGGAGGGCATCTGTGGGTCCCATCGGAAAAAGGGGTGCCCCTACCACCAGTGTGCCACCCCCCTAAGCCCCCCCCGACACCCCAGCCACAACTACGAGCCCACCAGTGAGCTTCAAGGGACCCCATTTCCCCAACAAAGTCTAGTGGAATCCCAGGGAGGGCACCAGCAACCAGGGGGAGAGAGACATTAGGACCCCCCTTCCCCTAGTCTTACCCCCATTGTGGCTGTCCCACCCCACCAACCATCACCTTCTCTTGCTGGAGCCTGTCCACCTGAGGACCACCCCATGGCTGAGTGGGTACAGGTCTCCTCTGGGCATAAAGGCAAGAGAGGCCTGGGCTCAGTTGGAGTCCTCTGGCATGGAGGACTCCTCTTCCCCTCCCAAGATCAGCACATGGTGGGGAAGGACCAATCCAGCCTCCAGGGACCTCCCCAGCTATGCCTGACACCCCACCCCTGGGAAAGATCAAACAGGTGATCCCCATGGAAGAGGTTTCAGGCCTTCTGGATAGTCCAAAACAGGAGTCCATGGGGGAAGCCCTTCATTCTGCTGACCAAGGCCTACCCCCTGAAACAACAGGTGTCGAGGCTGAGGCCTACCCAAAGCAAGGCCTGGTGTCAGAGCCCGCTCCCTCTGATCTCCAGCACACCACCTGAGTGGTGGTGGACGGGTCATACTCGACCTGGAGAGATGTGAGAAGCAGGGTCCCCCAGGGCTCGGTCCTTGGGCCCGCGCTGTTCAATATCTTCGTTGCTGACTTGGACGAGGGGGTGGAAAGCAAGCTGTCCAAGTTTGCT
>JAGPOW010003642.1:45766109-45804908 GCA_030014935.1 Caiman crocodilus
TCCTGTGACCCCAGCACTTGTTTCCTGCCATTGGCAGGGGGTCAGACTAGATGGCCTGCTCTAGGCCCCTTCTGACCCTAGTTACTATGAAACTATCTCAGGGATACAGAGGCCCTGGAGCTTAACCTGGTGATTCCTAAGGGATAATTCACCTTTCCCAGGATGCTGAGACAGGAACAGGAGGCACCCCAGTGTGTGGTGGGTCTCTTCCCTCCCCTTCCCAAGAAAAACTCACCTGCAGCCTGCCCATAGTCCTGCACCAGAGGGGGTTGAAGTGGGGTCCCCTAATCAATGAGCCAATCTCATGAAGGAACCTACATAGACCCTGCTCCAGCTCTACCCCACCATTTTGTGAAGGACCCCTACTCCTACCCTTACCCCCACCCCTGTCCTAGGGGAATGCAGATATCTCCCTTCCCAAACACAGTCTGTTGTCTTAGAGTACTGGGGGGTTCAGATGGTACTGGAAGACCCCTCTTAGCTCTGGGATCAGGAAAAGGATAACAAAGAAGCAGCATGCTCCATGGAGCCTGCAGGCCTCTTGGTCCCAGTAGTCCCCAAGGATAAGCTACTTGCATTTCTTGACCGTGACTACACCTGTTGGTCCACCAGGAAGGTATAACCAGACTTGGACCACTGAGAAGATTTTGACAGCATCCTTGCCACTGCGAGGGCACTGGTTGGGGAAGGCAAGGGGCCCATAAGCTGCAACTCTTGGATCTACAGTCAGGCCCACAGTTTCATAGACACCCTCTATATTTATGGGACAGTGCTACAGAAACCAGCAGGCCCCACACCAGGCATTGAGATGTGCGTGGCCCCTGCTGAACCATCTATTCCACCCCCACATCCATGAGGTCATTTAAGATTGCAACCCTTAATGCCCATGGCTGCAGGAAGGGCCTCGTGAAGTGCCAGGTGCTCTTCTTCCTTCAAGAGGAGGGTACCCCATGGTATTCTTGTAGGAGACCCTGAGGACCCCAGCCAATTAACCAAATTGGTGGCTGGAGTGGGGAGGCAGGGCCTTTTTTAAGTCATCTCTCAACCTCCTCAAGTGGGGTGGGCATCCTGTTTTCCCCAGGCCTGCAGCCAGAGGTTCTCCAGGTGTTTAAGTGGTGCCAGGCTGCCTGCTGCACCCCTGAGTCCAGGTGCAGGGTCTGGTTCTGAATCCTCTAAATGTGTACACCCTTGTGAATGACCTGGAGTTAGTAGATTTCTTCTGCCAAGCAGCCACATACATTGGCACTCTCAACATTCGTGAGTGCCTGGTCTTTGGTGGGTACTTTAATATCACCTTAGATGCAAGAAACTGGTCAGGCAAGGAGCTGAACCAGGCCTGTGTAGGTGTCCTCAGGCAGATCCTGACTGTCTATTCCATGGTGGACATCTGGCATGCTTGTCACCCCACTGAACCCCCTGCATTCACCTATGTGAGGGTGGGGGATGAGCAGGCATGCCACTCCTAGTTAGACCGGGTTTATATCTCTTTGCTGCACTGCCTGGGCCCACTCCTGTGGCATCTGGCAGACCTCTTTCAGTGATCACCACCTTGTCTGGGCCCAGGCCATGCTGGTTGGTCTACTGGCATTTCAGTGCCAGACTACTGGAAAACGTGAGTGTCAGGGAGGCTTCCTGGGAGTTCTGGCTGACCTGAATGGAGTGATGGAGATGCCCTTGGCTCTTAGATGGTGGGATGTGGGGAAGGTGCACATCCAGCTTTTTTGCTGCGGCTGCACTCCAGAGCACACCTGGCAGAGGGAGGTGGTCTGGAAGCAGTTGAAGTGGGAAGTGCCATGCTGACCCTTCTGCTGACGAAGTGATATCACTGCAACCTAAGGAATTGGCATCCTGTGTCCCTCCTCTGCATGGACTACAAGATGGTAGTGAAAGCTATCTCACTGCACCTGTGGTCCATGCTGACAGACATTTTCCATCCTGCCCAGACATTCAAGGTCCCTGGACATTCCATCTTTGACAACCTATATCTGGTTCAGGACCTCTTGGAGCTAGCATTTTGGGAGGGCCTGTCTTTTGCCCTCCTATCCCTGGACCAGGAGAAGGCGTTTGACAGAAAGGGTGATGAGTTCCTCACAGCCACACTGTGGGGCTTTGGCTTTGGGCATGCTTTATGTAGACTCTCCAGGTGCTGTACACCTCTGCAAAATGTTAGGGCCAGCTCAACTGGACTGTGACGGAGTCCATCCCATGCAGGAGAGGAGTGCATCAAGGCTGCCCACTATCAGGCCAGCTGTACACCTTGGTCCTGGAGCCCTTCCTCATTCTCCTATGGAAGCAGGCAGTGTGGTTGATGCTCTGGGAGCCAGCAGTGCAGTTGGTCCTGTCAACGTATGCCGAAGATGTACTCCTCATGATTCAGGACTCAGGCAACCTGGTGCAGAAGGAGGCCTGCCAGGCGTTGTATTTGGAGGCCTCCTCTGCCTTGGTCAATTAGGTCAAGAGCTTTGGCCTGGCGGTGGGTGGCGATGGGGTGGCAGGTGGGGCACTCCCAGACATGCTCTGTATGATCTGCTGGAGAATAGGCTCACTGCTGTACTTGGGGATTTACCTGTCCCCCACAGACCCCTACCTGCCAGAGAACTGGCACCAGCTGAAGGCAAGGGTGGTGGAGCAGCTCTGGGCATGGGCATGGCTCCTGTGATGTCTCTCCCTGTATGGGAGAGTGCTGGTGCTGAGACAGCTGGTACTGTTCATTCTCTGGCACCGCTTACGCACCCTGCCTGTGCCCCCTAAGGTCCTGATGGGACTTCAGAGATGGGCACTTGAGTCTTTATAGCCGGGATAGCATTGGATTGTTGCAAAGGTCCTGAGCCTCCCCTTGTGGGAGGGTGGCCAGGGCCTGATTTCCCTATGCAGCCAGGTCTAGGCATTCTGCCTTCAGGCCCTGCAGTGACTGCTATACATTGTTGGTAACCACATGGCATGGAGCCACCTGGGGCACATTTTCCTCCACCACTTCTAGGGGCTTCTCCCTGGAGGACCTGTAAGGGCTGACAGATTTCTACCAGGACCTTCTCTAATCCTGGAGGCTGGTCTCTGCATCTAGGTCCCCCACAACAGTTGCCCAGGGTGCCGACCTGCTCATCAAGCCCCTCTTCGGGAACCCCCATCTAGAGGTGCTGACAGCAGAAGCAGCCCAGTTGTAACAGAGATTGATTCTGGCTGGTGTCACACATATTGGAGACTTCCTGGACTATGATAGGTAGAAGTGGGACCCCACCGCACTGGCCTGGCACATGGGTCTTCCTGTAACATGTGCAATCTCCCATTTGGTCCAGGAGGTGAAATCTCCCCAACCTTCCCACGCCCTAACCTTTGTTCACCAGGCCTTGTACAGCAGCAGTCCCCCTACCCCCAAGTCCTCCCCCCCACCAGAATTTGTCTTGGGGCAGGGGCGCCTCGCCGAGCTTAATGGCGCTCCCCTCTCCAGCACCTGAGTTGGCTGGATGACACCAGACTGTTCTGCTTTTACACAGTTCATTGCCACCACCTTTACATGCTTAGGCGATGCACTGTCCATCATGCCACCCTTGCATCCTACCCAGTCACCAAGTGGTGGGACCTACTAAGCAAGGGCATTCCTGGGGAACCCCAGTGGCTGAGTCTGTTCTCCACCCTCGCTCCCTGAGCCACTAGGGACCTTAGCTGGTGGCTCCTCCATGGAGTTGTCGCCACGGGTGTGTATGTGGTGAGCTTCTCAGACACCCTGGTTTCCTGCCCTGTCTGTGGGCAGAGGGAGACCCTTACACACATGACCCTTCAGTGCACTAGGCTGCAGCCCCTCTACCTCCAGAGCCTCCTCTTGATGTTCTGATTGAATTTCAGCCACACCTTTTTGGTTTTGGCCACCCCATTTGTGGCCCTACCAAGTCCTGGGATCTCCTGGTCAACCTCCTCCTGGCCCTGGTCAAGTGGGCCCTATATTTGACCAGGAAGGAGGTTCTGGCTGGGAAGGTGCCCAGAGACTGTGGGGCCACTTTCTTCTTGCTTCTCCATGCTCATCTCTGGGTGCAGCACCAGTGGGCAGTGTCCACCAGCTCTGTGGATGCCTTTGAGGACTGGTGGGTGTAGCCCAGGGTACTCTGCTTGTTGTCCCCCTGAGGAGCACTTATTTTCACATTTTGACCATTTGATCCCCACAACACTCCTATCCTTGTTTTTCTCATTAGTCGTCCCCAGTATTTTGTTGCATTATCCATCCATTGGCCCCATATATTAGGAGCTATTAATTAGCTGTGTGGGCCTCAAAGCCCACAATAATTGGGCGATACAAATAGTCAGGAGCTTCTGGGGCCCAGCCAATTGGTACTTGGAGACACTACCCGTTGTACCAGCTGAACTTTTGAAGCAGCCCTGAGCATTCCCTGCACCCTCTACCCACTGCAGCAGCCTGGCAGTGCAGACTGCTGCCTGGCTGTGACCTGCTGTGCGCCTGCCAGACCCAGATGGGACTGCACAGCCCATAGAGGCACCTGCCCTCTGTGCCAGCTGCCAGTGGACTGTGGCTGCAAAGTTGGTCTCTGTGCAGCACCACTACCATGTGTGCCCCCTGCTCAGCCACCTGGGCAGCTATCACCCAGAAGATGGTGAAACTGTCAAAGCATGAGTGGTCGTTCCTTAAGAAGCCAATACTCAAGGCCCAAGGGGTGATGATCCCAACAAGAATCAAGGGGGGCAAGAGTGCCCAAAAGCCTCCCTGGCTCACCAAGGGCATCTGGGAATGCCTGGTTGCCAAAAAGGTGTCATACACCTGGTGGAAGTGGGGGCTATCTCCAAAGAGGAGTATACCTCCACTGCTCAGGCCTAAGGGGGGGGGTGTTAGGAAAGCTAAGGCAGATATAGAGCTAAGACTAGTGTCCAAGATCAAGGGTAATAAAAAGTCCTTTTTCAAATATATAGGGAAGATGAATAAGGCTCTGGGAGATGTGGGACCCCTGCAAGATATGCTGGGCAATCTGGTGTTGTGCCAGAGGAGAAGGCAGACCACTTTAACAAATTCTTCACCTCCATTTTATTGTGGAAGGACCAGGACTTCCCCACCATGATTCGAGATGGACTCGAGGAGAATGTCTCCAGACCTAAGGTTGAGGAGGACTGGATTAGAGTGCATCTGGAGGGGCTGGATGTGTTCAAATCAGCAGGTCCAGATACTCTCCACCCCAGGATGTTGAGGGAGCTAGCAGGGGTTATTGCAGGGCCCTTGGCACAGCTTTATGAGCACTCGTGGTGCTCAGGCCAAGTGCCAGATGATTGGAAGACAGCCAACGTGGTCCCCATCTTTAAAAATGGAAGAAGGGAGGACCTGGGCAACTACAGGTCCATCAGTCTTACCCGAATCCTGGGGAAACTCTTTGATAATATCTTCAAGGAGCACATCTGTGATGGGCTGGCAATGGGGAGGATGATCATGGGCAACCAGCATGGTTTCATTAGGGGCAGGTCATGTCAGACCAACCTGATTGCCTTTTATGATCAGGTCACAAAACCATTGGATGCAGGTGTCGCCGTGGATGCAAGACCTTTGACACTGTAGACCACCCCGTCCTCATTAAAAAAACTAGGTGACTGTGGCATTGATTCCCACATGATCAGATGGATTGTGAATTGGCTGAAGTGTCGTACTCAGAGGGTGGTGGTGGATGGGTCATATTCAACCTGGGGGGAAGTGGGCAGTAGAGTCCCCCAGGGATCCGTCCTTGGGCCCACGTTGTTCAATTTCTTTATCAGAGATTTGGACGATGGGGTGAAAAGCAACCTATTCAAATTTGCTGATGATACCAAAATTTGGGGTGAGGTGGGCACGTTAGCAGGGAGGGAAAGACTGCAGAAAAACCTGGATAGTTTGCAAGGGTGGGCTAACAAAAAACAGGATGCATTTCAACACTGACAAGTGCAGGGTGCTGCACTTGGGCAGTAGAAACCAGCAGCACACTTATAAGATTGGAAACTCCCTTCTTGAGAGCATGGAGGCAGAAAGGGATCTTGGAGTCATCATTGATCCCAAGATGGATATGGGCCGACAATGCGAGGTCAAGGTTGGCAGAGCTAACAAGACCTTATCATGCATCCACAGGTGCATCTCAAGTAGGGCCAAGGAGGTGATCCTCCCCCTCTATGCAACACTGGTCAGGCTGCAGCTGGAGTACTGTGTCCGGTTATGGTCACCCCACTTCAAGAGGGGATGTGGACAACATTGAGAGGGTCCAGAGGAGGGCCACATGCATGATCCGGGGACAGCAGGGCAGACCCTACAATGAGAGGCTACGGGACCTTAACCTGTTCAGCCTTCACAAGAGAAGGCTGAGGGGGGACCTGGTGACCATCTATAAACTCACTAGGGGGGGACCAGAAAGGGTTGGGGGAGATCTTGTTTCCCCTAGCGCCCCCTGGGATAACAAGGAATAACGGCCACAAGTTGTTGGAGAGTAAGTTTAGATTAGACATCCGTAGAAACTACTTCACAGTTAGGGTGGCTAGGATCTGTAACCAACTTCCAAGGGTAGTGATACTGGCTCTTACCCTGGGGTTCTTTAAGAAGCGGTTTGATGCCTACCTGGCTGGTGTCATTTGAGCCCAGTTTTCTTTCTTCCCAGGCAGGGAGTCAGACCTGAAGATCTACAAAGTCCCTTCTGACCCTACTTCTATGATTCTATGATTCATCTCCTCCTGGCCCCATTTGGCCAGGGGGTCAGCCACAGCCAGTTGGGTCCAAGGTGCCACCTCTGAGCAGGCAGGATCCTGTCACTGGGCTCCCTAGCAGGAATTCTGGTGTTCTGGATTGGAAAACTGAAAAATCCCTGATTAAAAAAAATCCCAAAGTCACTGTGTAAAATACCCTAAAATCCATGTTCCTCCACAAGTAAAACAAAAGACCACTGTCTATAAAGAGACCACTGTCTCTATAAAGAGACAGAGATTGTGAGACAGAGACAGCGATCAGTTGGACAATGTTTTATTGGTATATCTACAATGCTAATGCAATGTGGAAGCCTACCAGTGTCTCTATCCTAATAATAAAGTGAACTCTAAATACATGTATTCATGAAATAGGAATATATATATATTGCTGCCTCACAACAGAAGCCAAATGGCCTCCTCAAGGGTTACCCCCCACAGGGCCCACATGCCCCACAGCAGCCCCCCAATTGCTGGCCCACCCCCTGCTCTCCTAGACCCCCCCCCAGCAATGGCTCCCCTCTCTGATCCCATCCCCCACTTACATCCCCAGGCCCCTTGCTGCCCCCCCAACCCCAGGCACTGTCAATTTGAAAAGAAAAAAAAAAGAAAAATATGGGGGAAAAAAGCCTCTACTTACCATAGAAACAGAGGCTCACATGTATTCAACATCCCCTCATTTCAAAATGGCCGTGGAGGCACTTTCACTACATCGCATTGAATGAGCTTTATTTGAAGTTCTGCCACCACCATTTTGAAGCACAGGCTGAATACATGTGACACTGTGGGAACTTTAGTTAGAGATGCTCTAAGAAAAGACAAGGTAGGATAGAGCTTGGAGCCACTGTAAGAGCCATTCTAATTAATGTGCACCTCGCCTTGCCCCCACCTCCGGATCATGTGTATCCCTAGTGACAGTTCTGAGCAGTGCATATTAAACAGGATATTAACCCTTAATATGCAATTGCTCATAGCACATGCTCACTTTTGCACAGTCTAACATTCCTTGTTGTTATCATACACTGCTTGTAAGATGTGCTCTCACCTTCTCTGATATCTAAGAAGCTCTAACTTTTGTGTCTTTACTGATTTCATTTGTAGCAGTCTGACATGGTAGGAAAAAGACAATAAATTAAGTAGGAGTTTCATCTTCTTAACTTTTATAATCCTCACTCAGAAACTTAGTTTCTCAGTGCAGATCTATATGGCTTCTAGTTTCAGTCTGTGATTTTTAAGGTGTGTTTTAACAGTATAAGACTTTGAAACACTCTAGAACTAGAGTGAAAAGTATAAGTGATGGTTGTAGAATCTACAACGCAAAGAAATAAAACTTCTTAACCAGGCACCAGTTCAAAAAATATGTCATTCTGATTCCTGCTGCTGTAAGATTGTCTATTAACAGTTGGGTATCCAGTGCTTCCAGATTGCAAACACAAATAGGAAAAGGCACATACAGCCTTAATCTGAAGGGTAGATATAATCTTTTCCATAGCCTCAGTTTGCTACCAGCAAGCTGTCATTACCTCTGTCTTCTCTGAATTTCTCCTGTCTTAGCTTCTCACCAAGATATCAGGCAATGCAATGAACCCAGATGCCAACTGTGTCCCCTCATCAACACAAGTCTCATCATCATTGGATGAAACAACACAGATTATAACACCTACTTCCCTATCAACATCATATATGTCATCACTTTTTGAAGTGCACTCTTGCTGTTTATATTGGACAGACAGACAATCCCTATGTGACAGAATGAACGGACATCACTCAGACATCAATACCAGAAGGAACAAAAAGCCTCTGGCAGAACATTTTAACCTCCCTACACATTCCATCACTGACCCCAGAGTATCTTTTCTTAAGACAACTAAACTTTAAAATATAACTTAAAAATAAAAGTTTAAAAATGTGAAATTGCAGAACAAGTTATCACCCACAGACTAGATTTCATTATGCACGATATAAACAGACTATGGATTCTTATTCTGTCACCTGGGCTAGCTTTTATAACTGCTATGTATATATGGTTTTATCACTTTGTTTACTGCCCTGCCTTCCTCAGTGGTGCCCCCTTTCATTTCTCTTTCCCTATTCTTTGTATTTAAATTACTGGTTTCCATGTAGAATTCCTGCTCCTTGCAGATCCATTCAGACCCCCTGACAAACCAAGCTGTTGCTTAGGAAAGCTTGTGACTCTCTAAAATAATTAGTTTATAAGGTGCCATTTTACCTTGCCTTCTACCTTACCAGTATTTCCTGGTCTGGATAAGATTATATGGAGCTCTTCCTGGGCTATAGCATTGGAGATGTAGGGAGAAAATGTGGCCTAGCTGAAGTCAAGAGCAAATATCCATTGATTCTAATGGAGCTGTGATTTCATTCAGGGTCATTTCTTTGCAGTTCAAAGCATCACCATTTAGCTAGAACATGTCAATGTCTCTTAACATAATGTCTCAGAATTATGGGAATGCCAGTATTAACCATTGTACATCTGGACTGAACAAAATCCTGTGTATCAAGGACCAAGACCTAGTATATTTTGGGAACAGTAGTGTATTATAAAAGAGATGCAGTAGATAAAGTAATGTGTCTTTTTAACATATACTTCTATTAATTTAAATGCCTTTTTCTTTTTTGAACAATTAAACATTCTGAAAGAGTAACTGTAAAAACAGGCTACTCATACCCCACTAATAGTACATATTGAGAAAATTATAAGCAATTTTTTCGATAATTACTGCCTGCAGCTTATTGGAATGCAGAGAGAAATCATAATGCTTTTATACCTTTAGGATCTAGCACAAAAAAATCAATTTTGTTTATGTTGACAGTTTCATTAATTTTTTCGTATTGAAGTTTCATTTTGATTGAAGTTTCTACTGTAGTAGAAATTTTAATTTGTCTATATTGACCTTTCCTATTAGCAGAAAAGCTTCAAGAATAAAATCACTTCTTTCTTGTGTCCCAGCTCCTTAATGGGGTTTGTTGAGGATAAAATGGATACCTATATTATTAGCATAAAAGTGGAAAATCTCAAGCGAATCAATACTCTTCTTTTATCTTTCTTTGTTTCCTTTTTCATTTCTTTATAACAAAAAGAAAATCTGCTTGGTTATCTTTAAAAAAATGACTCTATATTTCATTTTCACAGTGTCCTCAGTAACAATTGGACATCAAACCTGATTCAAGTTCACACAGTTTATTGAATATGTATTTTCATTACTCTTTATGCATGTATAATAAAACAACAAAGAATATAGCATTTGCGCATAGAAGACTCAAAGGGGAATAGAATGAGGCATAAAAATCAATCAGGTTTAACTTTGAAATTTTCTGCTGATTTCCATTCATATTGCTGGATATTTGGTAGTGCCATGAACACTTACAATTCTATTGGAATGTTTGTGAATGTTGAAGTTTAAAGTTTTAGCTATTAAAAAAGGAAGACAAGAACAAGAATAAGGAAAAGGTAATGTCAACATTCTTCACCAGTTACCATCATTTAATAAGATGCTCTGGTCCAGCTTCATCATCTATCAACTTCAACTGGAAAAGATGAGGGTTCAAAAATGAATGAAAAATGGTATCCCTGTTAGAAGAGACTTTAAAGCACTGTTTTTGTTTTAGTTTTATTAAGTATAGCTTTTACTTTAAAACAGTTTTGAAGTTATCTGAGTGTGGTATCTAATGGAACCAAAATTTTCTCAGTCCTAGTCTGCCTGAGGTTGGGAAGTTCAATTCAATATCAATAAGATGACAGCTCCACTGAAAGAAAAAAAATCCCCATTCCTTGAACTGAAATACTGTTACACTGACAGGCACTGATAAAATACCTTTTCAAAATCTATTTTCTTTTAGTATCTAGCAACCTATCCAGTAACTTTTATTCACACTTTGATCAATTGGAATTTGCCTAATAAGGGGTAAGGATACAGGACTGCATCCAATGGATCTAATTCTTCCTTGCCCTGATGCAAGTGATAAGGTAGGAAGTAGAGCAGCAGAGGAAGTATCCTGGATGTCCAAAATCAGAAAAACAGATTTTGACTCACTCAAGGAACTGATGAGCAGGAACCCTGGTGTGCCCAGTCTGAGGGGAAAAGTAGTCCAGGAGAGCTGGTTGTATTATAAAAAAAGTTACTAAGAACACAGGAATGAACCATCCCATTGTGCAGGAAGTATGGCAGAAGACCAGCTTGGCTTAGCAGAGAACACTTCCATGAGGTAAAACACAAAAAGGAAGCTTGTAAGAAGTGTAAACTTGGACAAACAACTAGAGTGGAGTATAAGATTATTGCTTGGGCATGCGGAGATGAAATCAGGAAGTCCAAAGTGCAACTGAAGCTGCAGCTAGCATGAAGGGGAACAAGAAAAGCTTTTACAAGTCTGTCAGCAAGACCACTGAAAGTGGGTCCTTTACTGAATGGGGCAGGCAACCTAGTGACAGAGAATGCAGAAAAGGCTGAAGTGCTCAGTGCCTTTTTCACCTCAGTTTTCACAGGCAAGATTATCTCTCAGACTACTGCAACAAGCAGCACAGTTTGGAGAAGAAATGAGTGGCCAACTGTGACAGAATAATAAGTTCAGAACTATTTAGAAAAGCTAGATGTGTACAAATCTGTGAGTCCAGATGTGACACACCCAAGGGTGCTGAGGTAGTTGGTCAATGTGATTACAGAGCCTCTGGCCATTGTCTTTGAAAACTCACAGTGATGGGAGAGGTCCCAGATGATTGGGAAAGGGCAAATATGTGCCCATCTTTAAGGAAGGGAAGAAGGAGGATCCAGTGAACTACAGACCAGTCAGTCTCACTTCTGTCAATGGAAAAATCATGGAGCATGCCCTCAAGGAATGCATTTCTAAGCACTTGGAGGAGAAAAAAGTGATTAGGAACAATCAGCATGGATTCACTAAGGGAAAGCCAGCCTGACCAACCTGATTGCCTTCTATGATGAGATGCCTGGCTCTGTGGATTCAGGAAGAGTAGTAGATGTGCTATGTCTTGATTTTACCAAGGTTTTTGATACAGACTCCCAGAACATTCTTGCAAGATAAGGAAGTACAAGTTGGATGAATGGACTATAAGGTACATAGAAAACTTGCTAAATCATCAGGTGCACAGGATAGTAATCAATGGCACAATGTCTAGTTGGAAGCCCAAATGGAATGCTCCAGGGATTGGTCCTGGGGCCAGGTTTGTTCAATATCTTCATCAATGACCTGGATGATAGGATGGTGCACACCCTCAGCAAGTTTGCAGATGATATCAAGCTGTGAGGAGTAGTAGATACACTGGAGATTAGAGTTAGGATTCAGAGAGACCTAGGGAGATAGGAGGATTGGACCATAAGAAATCTCATGAGGTTCAATATAAGCTCAATGCGAGTCAACAGTGTGCCCTTGTTGTGAAGAAGCAGCCTTCAACTACAGCATACTGGTCTGCACCAGTAGAAATGTTACCAGTAAATTAAAGAAAGTGATTATTTCCTTCTATTCAACACTAGTAAGGCCACATCTGGAATATTGTGTCCAGTTTTGGGCCTCGCACTACAGAAAGGATGTGGACTGTCCACGACGGCTTTAATGCTGCCAGGTGGTTGCGTTCGGGCTGTTAGCTGAACACCTGGGCCTTCAACTCGGCACGTGGGTGTTTAAAGATAGAGTAAAATTAATTAGGCATGACACGTATTGGTTTCAGGAAGATTTTACTTACACCAATCAGCAGTACAAGCACGATGCAGGCAGAAGACTTGCTTTAGTTACAGATAAGCGTGCGAGTTCAATTACAGTTGACAGCACGTGATGAACAAGGTGCCGACAGAAATAAGCTAGCAAGTTCATAGATACGCCAGGGCAGTTGGTGGCGGGGAATCGTTGGTGGGTGATCAGTCCTCCAAGTTACTCTGTCTAATTGTTCATAGTTCTCCAACTTGGGTGGAAACAGCTTAACTATTTATAAGCACAGGACAGCTTTGTCTGCATATAACCAAATATTTTAGGCTATGTCATCAGGTTTGACTTTGAAGCACCAATCATTTAATGTTTTCACTAGGGTTTTCTGCCAGGGTTTTATTGCAGGGACTGAAGTACCAATCAGTTAACATTTCTACTAGGGTTCTTCACCAGGGTTTTATTGCAGGGGCCCTCTTTACCTTTGGGCAATGATAAGTCGCCATGCAGAATGCTGATTATCAATAAGGCAGCAGCCTTTCTACTTTTAAACTTAGAAGCAGAGCTAAATCTTGTTTCCTGGCTCTGACATAGGAGAGGTTTTAGGCCTTGTATTTTACTAGTGGCATGGGCACTATTTTACTGGGTTGTGACATGGACAAATTGAAAGGAGTCCAGCAAAGGGCAACAAAAATGTGGGGGCATGTGACTTATGAGGACAGGCTGAGGGAACTGGTCATATTTATTCTGGAACCTTGTGTACATTTTTCTGCCCCATCCCCCCCGCCCCTCTAGTACACAACGAATGTGGACAAATTAGAGAGAATCCAGTGGAGGGCAATGAAAATAGTGAAGGGACTGAACTACATAACTTACAAGGAGAGGCTGAGGGAACTGATCTTATTTAGTCTAGAGAAGAGAAGACTGAGGGGGAATTTAATAGCAGCTTTCAACTATCTGAAGTGTGATTCTAAAGAGGATGGAGCTAGACAGTTCTCATTGGTGGCAGATGACAGAACAAGGAGCAGTAATCTTAAGCTTCAGCAAGGGTAGTTTAAGTTAGATATTATGAAAATACTTTATCATTAGGAAAATAGTAAAGCATTGGAAAAGGTTACTCAGAGAAGTTGTGGAACCTCCATCCTTGGAGGTTTTTAAGACCCAGGTAGACAAAGTTTTAGTTGGGATTATCTAGTTGGGGATGGTTCTGCTTTGAGCATGGGGTTGGACTATGTGTCTTCCTATGGTCCCTTCCAACCCTAATTTTCTATGATTCTATGAAACCTCCAGCACCAACCAAACCAATCTAGTGAAAGATAGAGGGGAATCAGCACCTACGATTCTTATTTCTCAAATATTTGTCTAGCTTTTAGTTTGCCTAAGGTGGTACTGTAATTATCTTGATTCCGAAGAAATACCAAATTTTAATGTCAGAATAATATACAGTGAATAGCATACAATGGAATGCCAGAGCATTCCCTGTTGAATTGTTTTGAATAAATAATTTGCATATGATATACTTTCTACCTCAAAAGATGTCTTATTCTCACTTGTGCACCTACACCCTATTCACAATCAGAAAGTAGAATAAGGATTCTTTTTTTCAATTAATAGTGTTGTCCTAGAATTTTCAATTAAGATAGCTGTCATGGGAGTGTTACAATCACATAGTGGATAGAAGACCACAGCATTGCAAATATGGAGTAAGAATGGGTAAACTACTGATAGCTTAGAACGCAAAATTCTTTTGGCCACAAAATACTTCCTGTACTTGAACAGTAGGGTTAAATGAAATCTTCCCCTCACCCCCTTTCTTATTATTTTTCTGTGTTTTAGCTCTTCTAGATTTTGAAAAAGGAAATAGCATAGAATTGTAGAGTACTGCTTTATTTTATTATGCATTATTTTTACAGGCATAAATCAAGGACATGGCCACATTGTTCTAGGCACTGTAAAGCACATGAGCCAAAGCAGGTCCCTATTATTGTATACTTTAATTGATTCTTGGACAGAACAAAGAACATTATCCCAAGAGCAGCAAGGCTGCCAGTAATGAAATACCATGATGTACAACCAATTGACCTTGCCCAAGATGTTCATAAGGCATAATGCATTTGCCATTGGATAGTGGGGAAAAAGTCTGAGAAAAAAAAAACATTCACTTTTATTGTGCAACATGCCAAGAGCTAAACTGGACAATAGAGATAATCAAGAAGGCTCCCAGTTTCCATTTGCTAGAGTCCCATGTGGGTGCAAGTGGAGTAGGAATGAACATTTTTTTTTATTGGAAATGAAGAATGATCCTGTGTAATACTTAATGACATCCATACTGGGCATGTCTACATGTGACTATTAATGTGACACAATAAACACCAATGCAGTTTGCACCGGAATTTGTTCCTTTTGAATGCCACATTTATATGGAGCCTGGGACTGCAGCACATTGAGCTGGACTAGCACAGCCCAGGTTGGCAGGGGGACAGTGTGGTCAGTCTGCCAATCCAGGGATGCTCCTGCCTGGCTCAACGTGCTGTGGAGGGGCTGGCTGGGTCACGCGAGTGCTACAGTGCAGGCCTAGCCAGTAGACCTGTGTGAAGCAGCAAGTATTCAATTAGGATTCAGATTCAGCTGATTTGAAGGGACAGTGATTTAAGTCACTGTCCTGATTTGATTTGGCTGATTCAGATTCAGAGATTCAGCACCAATTCAGAGATTTGGCCATAGACTATAATGAGAAATCACTAAAATACCTATAACTTTGTCATTTTTTTGTAGACTTGGATGAAAACAGCAGGGATGGCATCCCCTTCCGAGGACATGAAGCCTGTCAAGTTTCAAGGAGATAGATGCAGGGGTTTCTGTGAAAGTGCACCTCAAACTGTTGAAAGCAAAACCCCTATCAGTTGCGTGTGTTAAGGGTTGTAGGTTGTAGCCACGTTGTTATAAAGACATAGGCAGACAAGGTTCTTTGGGTGAATCTGATATATTTTATTAGGCCAACTGAATAGTTGGAGAAATATGTCTTAACAAGCTTTTGAATTAAAAAACCTTTTTTGGGCTGAGTAAGCATCTGCAGTTGGTGTGTGTGCTCTTCCTGGATGGAATGAATAGTAAAAGAGCCAGAGGCTGGTATGCATGCAAACCAGTCAGTGAAAATGTAAACTGAGGCATCAGGGGGTGAGAGACAGGTGGTGGGGGAGGGGAAGGAAGGGGGATGTAGCATATAAAAGTGGAGAGGTATCTGGGGAGTCAGATGTCAGGCAGGTTATTGTCTTTTATAAATCCAATGTCTATATTGAGCCCATGAGTTTTTGTATTTAGTAGGTTGATGAAGTGAAGTTCACAGGCTTTTCTGTGAAAAATGTTTTGTAAATTTCCCTTGAGGATCAGGACTGAGATATTGGAGAGAGAGTTATTTTCTTGTGAGAAATGTGCCCCCACTTTAACAGATTTCCGGTGTGCATTCCTTCTGGTGCACAGTTGTTGTTTGGTCTCTCCTACATATTTTCCATCAGGGCATTTGGAGCACTGGATGAGATACATAACAGTTCTGAAGGTGCAGCTCTAAGTGCCTTCCAAGACAGACCTGCCTTTAGGGCAACTTTGAGAGAGAACAAACTTAGATTCCCCCCCTCCTTCCCTAGAGTTTACTTAGTATGGGACTCAGCTATTCTGCTTCCAGATCCAGATCATCCTCTGGCACTAGAAGGCTCATGCTGGGAACTGAAATTGGGGTGGAGACTGCCATGCTGGTGCTGGTGGTTATACTGGTGTTAGTAGAGGTGGTGCATTTGCAGACACTGCTCCCATCTCCTTGCTTCCACTAGCAGCAAAAGACTCATCAATGCCAGGGTGTGTGGGAACTTGTTTGGGGTGGAGGGAATTTGCACAGTGATAACACAGCTTTCCTGCACAGTGATGACACACTGTCAGGGAAAACACAGAAGAGAGACTAGCTACCAAGAGACTAGATAGCAAGCTAGAGCCTTTCAGACACTGCTGGTGAGAGAGATACAGCTCACAAAAGGCACAGATCACTTCACACACAGCCTTATGTGTTGTTTCTACTTCTCTCTGCCAGAGCACTATGATTGGAAGGGAACTCAGGGAAACATCACAGCCATTGGCCAGCTACAGATGTCAGTATCAGAACACTCTTTCCCCCCTCCCCCCACTTCCCCACCCACTTTTCTCTCCCTCTTCTCAGTTTCTGTTTCCCGCAGACCTACCTTCCAAATCAATTTGGCTGATCCCAATTCAATTCAGAGATTTTAATGGGTCTCTCAATTCAATTCAGATTCAGCGATTTGGCCACCAAATCAGTCCGAATCTCCTTCAGCTTGAATCGGCTACCAAAGTTTCACACAGCCCTACTAGCCAGCATGCAGCTCCTGCATTGTAGCACCCTCACACCCCAAGCCAGTCCCAGTTGCCATCTACATGTGCATCCCAGCAAAGCAAATAACACCGCCATGGAATAGTACAGTACAATCTGTGTTAACTGGCATTTTTCTAACTGGAATACTCTATTAACCAGAATTTCCAGCGTCCCCCAATACAAATTGTCACTTTAGCAACTGGAATCTTTGCCAAGTCTCTGATACATGCATCAAGTATTTCTGTTGTTTACTTTAGTTAGTGACACTGCTGATAGAGGAGCTGCAGTGAAGTCTGTAGGGATGGGGGAGGGGGAGGGGAAAAGGATCTGTATAGGGCAGGGCAGGCTGCCACTGTGGCCTGGGGCCAGTATAATGCTCAAATAACTGAAAATTTTACATAACTGGCACCCCCCTTACCTTACTCATGACAGACAACAAAGCTTTTACTGTACTTGTGTTGGGCAGTACTATCCTAAAGCAGAGTTAATTAATTTACACCTGCCTAATAGCACTGTTCATGTAGACAGATGATGTAATAATGTGGAGCTAATTATGCAACTCCACAGTAAACATCTTGTGTAGATGTACCTACTGAGTAATAAGGGTAAAAATCATATATATGTAAAGTAAGTGATAAGTGTGAGATACATACCTACATCTAGCTTAAATTATTAGAACACTGCATTGCACTTAGTACAGTAATCACTCTTGTCATGGCGGGATCCGCCAGGGAAGGCCATGATCTCCCGGAGGTCCCTCTCACCGTGTCGAAGGCCGGCCCAAGGGCACCCTCTTATTCTCGCCCGCCACGTCTTTGATGTTCAGTCAGTTTGGGAGGCTGCCTTACACCTCCTTGGGCATAGCTAATCAGGACCTCTGTCCCCACGATCTCCTAGACTCTTTATGATCTCTCGGTATAATGGGTGCTCCCCAGGCACCCTAGCCTTAAGGGCTACGCGTGGCTCCAACCTAATACCACACCCCAAGCCTCACAGATGGGAAAGACGTTGTTTAGTCACAATGAACTTGCCCATACTCTTGGACCTTCTAGCTGAACTCCTGCCCCTCGCTGGGGCTCTTTCTCTAGTCCTGCCCTTTCTGCAGGCCTCCCTGGGCCCACCTTGGACCTTCTTGGTACTGCCATCCCCTCCTGGGGCTCTCAATGACACCGCCCCTCCTTTGGGTGTCTCGATGCTTGCTCTGGGCCTTATCTAAAGTGTCCCCCCCCCCCCCTCTGGGGTCTCAGTGCCCCTTCTGGGCCTCCTCTAAAACGTCATCCCACTCAGGGACCCTTGCCCACTCTAGGACTCTATAGCGACCCTCCAGTCTTTCAGGCCCACCGCGCTGCTTTCCCCTTTGCTGGACGTTGTGCTGCTATCCCCTTTTCCTGGGGGGGACCACCACAGCACCCTGTCCTTCTCTTGGGACGCTGTCCTGCTAACCCCTTTCTTGGGGTCCGCCGCAACACCCCACTCTTGTCTTGGGGTTTCTCTGCAGTGCTAGCCTATAACCGGGCTCACCATGCCTGTTCTGGGCTCCTCCAATATTGACCCTCTTGGGTTCCTCAAAATACTGCCCCCTGTCTGGGGCTCACCGTGCCCATGCCTGGGCCCTTCTAGTGCCCCTCTTTGGGCTTCTCACATGTTGCCCCCTTTTAGGGTTTACCACACCCACGCTTGGGCTTCTCAAAGTTGCCTCCTTCCTGGGGCCAGGGATCTATGCACCCTATGCTACTGCACCTTCTGTCACTAAATCGCACCCTCCTGGGCGCTAGGGCCCTACACCCCTGTGGGCTCTTATGAGGCCTCCTCCAACCACTAATAGCCTCACCCAAACCACTGGTGTAATACAAATGCTAGCAAAACACAACACAAGCCTCCTGGCTATAACTCAACATAAGGCACCTGGCCATAACAACATCACTCCCCTGACTCGGGGTCGCCATCCTTCAATCTGCTCGAGCGGTACTCACCTCTTTGCTCCATGAACTTCCGCCCCTTTAGCTGCTGGCAGAGAACTGCTAGCCTGGCCTTGGCTCTGGCCCTTCCAATCAGCTGACCACCATCAGGTGAGGTCATTTGTTTCCCTGGCAACTCACAGCTATGCTCATTCTTATTGCTAGGGCTCTTCCCCAGCAGCTTTCACCCTTTAGGAGCGGGGCAGCGAGGTGCTCTGCAACAACTCTCATCACATAACCACATAACACATTTTAATACCCATAATAAATTGGTAACTTTGTGTAATAAAAACATATCTTATTTCATACACTAATTTGAGAGAACTTGTATGAAATATATTTTAGTTCATAGCACTGAAGATGTTTATTTATGCTATATCTTTTCTCCTGTTTCAGATGAGCTCTCTTTATCCTTTGCAGTCTTCTGGAAGCTTTTGTTACTTTAGCAAGTGTATTCCTTTAGGCATTGGATTAAACAGACTCCCATTATCCTGCTATATGGCACTTTTTTGTACTTTACGGATTCTACACTTTTCACTTGCATTTAATCACTAATTTATCAATAATGATGACATGGACTGGCAACTATAGTATGCATCTTATTCATATAAAATATTAATAATTGTGTGTTTGATTCTGAATATTTTGTCCTTCTTTTGTCATAGGTGATGGCTCAAAGAGTTGATATGTTTTAGTTAGTTAACTGCTATAAGATTATATTCCATGGCTGGCATTATTTCCCCCCACACATACACACACACATTAAAGTTACTTTGCCTTTGTCTGCTGTGCCTATATGTAAATCCAAGTATTATCAAAATAAAGATGTTATCTTTCAAAGGGAAAATAATTAATTCAGTGTAGATGCAAACTAAACAGTTACACCACTGAAAAAAAATGAGGGTAAGAACTGAAAATTTGCTAGCTTATTAATTGTAAGAGACCCAAAACCCCAAAAATTCTTGTAAGAGGACATTCGTTTGATTTAAGGTAAATAACATAAAAAGGGTTGAGTTTGTCCCTGTAAAATGGGTTTCAGTTACATTCCTGAAAGAGTTTGGAGGACATAGGCATTTAATCTAGAGTTAATTAAATGATGTAGAGAACTGGGTAGAGACATAGGTTTGGTTGACACTACAGAAGATCATGCAGATAAGTATTTCTAACAGATAGGTTGGTTTTAAACTACACAGTGAATTTGTAAGTTACACACAAGAGTCAATTGTGAGAAATATCCTCAAAACCATTTTCGATGTGACTGTCTTGAGTGAAATACACAAGGAAAACATTTGTTCCTGAAATGTGCTGTAAATATTATCCCCTGGTAAAATGTTTTATTGTTACTGTTTCCTCAGTTTAGAGGGAGTAAAAGAATCTCTGCCTGAGGGTAAATTAGGAAGGGTCTGTATTCATGGTGTCACCATCAAATAGAACAAAAAAAATAGAATGAAAACACGACAATGAAATATTATCTTTTACTTGTCTTTCACTTGTCACTAAGTAGGTTTCTCTACACAAACTTCTTTAGGAGAAGATCAGCTGCATCTATCTTTGTTTTCCTACAGTCTCTTGCAAATCATTATTTAAGCCAATCTTAGTTATTCCCATTCTTAATGCTGTTTATCTCCAGGAGTAGCGCAAGGAGTCTGCAAACATCTTGGACTTGGGCAGCTATTTGGTGGCAAATTCTGGCATTATTTTTGTTCCACTATAGGGCAAAAAACTTTTTCAAAATTTCAAAATGTTTCTTGTAACAGAAGGCCCTAGTCATCTATTACCACTGCATTCATAATTTTGCTACTGATTTCACTCCTTTTTTCATAAAATAACACTAATTTTAATTTCTAAACCACATAAATAAGTTCTACTTTTACAGCCTAGAATGAAAACAATTATTTACTCCCTCTAGTTAGTTAAGCATTTTTATCTCTTACCATTTCCAGTTTTAGACATACTGTGCATGCTTAATGCACAGTAGACTAATTCTGCTGCTCATTAACACATTATGACAAAAACTGTGCTAATGCTCTAATGAGCAGTAGAATTAGCCAGTGAGCATTAAGCTTCACAAAAAAACCATGCACGTCTATACTGGCGTTAGTGATGGCTACTGCGCATTTATGTAGTACTTCATATTAGAAGTATTAAACTTAATGCACAGCAACTGTGCATTAACACACATGTAGACATCCCCACTTGGTGCATATAAACATGCAATTAATACAATGCAGTAAACTCCAGCACCTTTTGACTTTGAAAAGTACTCTACTGTAAGATAGTACTGTCCCCAACAGTACTATCCTACAGCAGAGTTCATTAATTTACTGCACTCTAATCCAGTAGACTGCACATGTAGACTGTGATGCTTTCCTGCAAAGTTAATTAGTCTACGTCACATTAAACCACTCATGTAGAGCCACCCATATCCTTCTTGCGCTCATGTAGTACTAGTACTATTTGTACATTTTTCTTTTCAGTTTTTATTCCTTTTTCAATGTTTCTATTGTTTTTATTAATTTCATAGAGAGTATCATATTCTTCCTTCTCAGCTCAAAAGGTTCCCTGAGTGTTTTGCAAATTAAATGCTTATTTCTAATTCTAATGAGAGTAAATGAACAAGCTAATGTGCCAACAACAGTAGAATTTTCTTGCATCTACTGACTGAACAGCTTACTATATTAAACCAAATCTAAGATAACTTCAAATTTAAAATGACCCTCCAATAATTACATTCTATAGATGAAAAATGCATAAATATATTATACTTTACCATGTATAGAATATAATTATTAGAGGTTTGTCTTAAATTCATCCCTCCCACTGCTGCTGTAGAAGAAGCAGTGGCAGGTGGTGTGAGGTAGGGAACAGGGGGTAGGAGAGTCAAATGGCTTGACCCTTGTCTTGTGTTCCCTCCCTATGCCTGTGTGCCAGAACCTCTGAACCCCTGCGGTACCTGCAGCTCCAAGAATTGTCCCCTGACACTTGCCACCCTGCTACCCCCACCACTTGCCCCCCAATATCTTTCCCCCTTTATGCCTCTCCCCTACTTCTGCCACCCTACCTCTGCCCCACCACCAATACCTCTGCTCTCTTCCCATTTGCCTCCCAGACACTTGTTCCCCACTACTTCCACTTACCCTCATAGCTCTGGCTCCATTCTGGCCTGCGATATGAAGTGCACAGACTCTCTGGCCCCGACCCATCTTGGCGGCAGCAGTTGCAGTAGCCAGGCAGGGGCTGGATGCCAGGGGACTAGGTACAGGTGTTTCATACCCCAAGCCAGAATGGAGCCAGACCTGGAGCCACAAAGGGCAAGTAGTGGTGGCAGGGAGATGAGGCAGCCTTGGTATAGGCAGCAGCAGGGAGGCAGAGGGAGGGAGATAGAGGCAGCTGCATGGGATGGATGTAAAAGGAAAACCTTACCGTGTTACTAGAGGACAGATAGGGCTGGGGAGGGCCCTTAAGACTAGAGTCTTTGCGGTTCAGCTGAAAGCAGAGACCATATAGGTAGTAGAAACAGGGTCTCCAGGGTCATCAGAGTCCCTGTGGCAAATGCATCAAACCCAAGAAGAGTGGAACCACCCAATGAAAAAAGCCTGCAGGTTTGCAGCGTGATAGAGTGAACTGCCTGGAAGGGGAGAGGCTTAGCAGTATAAGATGATCACGCTCAAGACAGCAAGCAGTCTAGCCCTGCCTGAGGAAGGGAGAAGACCTCTTAAGCAAGTTGTGTTGGAGCTAGGGAGGAATTAGTAGGAAGGGCTCTAGTAGGCAGACAGAGAAGACTTCTTTTCTTTTGCATTGTCTTAAGGTTGCCCAGGCTGTAGATGATTTTGAGTTTCTTTTGATTTCAGTTTTGTGGATACCCAGAGGGACTGTAGGACTAAGAGCATCTAATAAGCATGGTATGGAGCCCACTGAGTGCCTGACAGCCACTCCACATATAATCCCATAGGATCAGGGACCAAAAGAGAGGCTTAGTGGCACATGAATGCCTTTGACTGAGGCCGAGAACCCATGGGGCTGAGCAGCCCAAGAAGGGCAAAGCCAGGGTTAGGGGCCTAGAGCCTGGAAAGAGCATGACTGAGACCAGGGGCTCAGAGCCTGAAAAGAAAAATACCTGAGTCCAGAGGTCCTGAGTCTGAGAAGCACAAGACTTTGCTTGTGACCCAGAAACTGAGGTCCAAGACAGTTAACCTAGGGTAAGGGGACATAGCCAGAGAAAAGGGTTCCAACACCGAGAAGGCTGAGGCCCCAACAATGGCCTGAGACAAAAAGGGGGTCAAGTATTTCTTTGAGGCCAGGGACACCACAGCTAAAGTAATCATGTGCCATCTGTAAGGCATGATTCTGGCTAGAGGGGCAGAAAGAGGCCACAAATAGCCCATAAGGCAACAGGTACCCTAAGGCACTAATGGGGCCACAGCTTATCACCTGAGAGGTAAAGCAAAACTTGACTCAACTCACTCTGGGGCACTATCTGGAAACTTCATAAATAATATCATGGTGTGGCAGGTGAGGAGACAGGGGAAGTTATCCTGAGCTGCCAGAGTAGGGCACAGGTTGAATGGCTGCCCTGGGGCATGGTACTGCCACTGAAGGCAGGCAGGGAAGCAGAGGCTCTGGGGGTGGTGAGAGGCTGTAGGGTCAGGTAGCTGCCAAAGCTCTAACTCCAACCCTAGAGTGGGGCCAGAATCAGAGCCACAGCAGCCCCCTGTCCCACCCCCTAAATGGAGAAAAAAACCTTTGCCTTGGATTTGAGTAAATACAGCATTTCCAATGTATGTATTGCCTCTTTTCCCTCTGCAAACCACCTTGTGCTGTTTCCCTGGGTAATTGTTTGCTTGTGTTCCAAGATTTTTACCTTGTTGCCATTCTGTGATCAAGAGATTAGTGCATAAAATATAAACATCTCATTTCTAGGCAGTTATCAATGATGTGTTATGTAAAATTGAGATTACGCTACTGGCTTTGCCTAGCCATGCAACATTCCATGCAGAAATCTAAAAGATGTAACTAACCTTGGGGACTGCTATACGTATGCAAAAATCTGACCCTATGACTCTGTGAAGCATACAGCTTTTGATGCTAAAAATCAGGCAGGCCCTAGAGAAAGAAAGAGGACTTAACAGGAATCTGAAGGAAGCAACTTGAGGTTTAGAGAAGAACTAATCACATTTCTCTGCATTCAAGTTAAGCATTTGCATCTCTTTCATAAATATGTTTAAAGTACACTTTGTTATTATTTCTGTCGATATGAGCAATAAAAGAGGCTTATTTTTTTTTAACAACAAAACCACCTCACATACTTTTCTTGGCTGTTTGCAAATGTAATGCCCAGCATTAGCTGGGGCTTTGAGGTTTAAATGTAGTTATTTATTTAGTGAGGGGAGCATGTAGAAATATAATATGAAAAAGAGGACCTGCTATTTATTTATTTACTTTGTTTTGGAGAATTACATTGCATAATATTTGTGAAACTATTTGTATGCAGAAAGGATACAGCTTTTTTGAAAGGTAAATAATGACCCCTGTGACTAATTTTCATAGTTTTTGTCACAGGCCAAAAAACTGTGGGGGAGTTTTAAAGGACCAGCAAAGACTCACTCGGAGCTTTAGTGGTGATGATCGCTGATCAGTTAACTCAAAAGATATACATATAGCAAAAAAACTTGGTTAACTGGTACAACAATGGCAACTCATATTAAAAAAAACTGAGACCAGTAACATAAAAGACACTTTCACATTGAGAGAGGGAAGGCATGCAAAGAAAGGGACAAAAACTAAACAGGTAGCATGTAGATATGCCCCAAACAGTAATGGGCTACATCTGCCTACATAATGATATAGCATGTTACAGTGGCATGGAGGTCCCCTAGAAGCCTTAGGTCTATCTGGGAGAGGATTTCCCCATCACAGGAATGGCTGAAAACTGTCTTCTGAAACTACCTTCCAAGGACCCTCTTGTAAATCTTGGAGTATGGGACAATGCTGGAGATGAGACCGTATCAAGAGTGAGGCAATAGAATGCAATGCTGCAGATTCCAAGTACTAGTATTGTTCATAAGGCAGGTCTGGGAGTTTACTATAAAATACTGACAGTCCTTCAGCGTGGCCTGTGGTGTGTTGTCATCAGTGGATTATCCCGGAACTGAGAAGGTATAAAAGTAAATGAAAGCAACTATAGTTTCTTTTCTCACTCTTGGATGCAAATTCTACATTGCACCATTTATGTATTCAGCACCGACTCTCACAGATTCTGAAAATCATCTCATGATCATAATTATCTATAGAGCTTATCCTGATTTACACTAGAGTAACTTTAGAACAACTGGGTTCATTTACATATGCAAATATTCTAGGGTGGTTTTACCCTAGAATAATTTACTTTACAGTAAACCCATCTTGGGAAGATATCTACACATGTGGAGAAATGGAAGCAGATCTGCTACTTACAGAATCAGTCTGTTCCCACTCCTAATGGCCCTGCATTGGCCCCGTGCAGCAGCTAGGGGGAGCTTTAGGCTCCTCCTTGGTGCTAGCCCAGGGGCTTATAGTCAGAATGGGGCCAGGAGACAGCTGTCTCCTGGTGGGGACTAGGAGATTGCTCCCTACTCACAGAAGCTTCCTGCTGCTGGGGGATGCTACACCACCACAAGCCTGGTGGGGACAATGTCCTCCTGCCTTGGCATCAGGGAGCTCGCAGCAGCCACTCCATGATAGTGAAGTGGGGACTGAGGGATTCTTATCTCCCAGGCCCTACTTCACCATCACAGAGTAGGGGCTGGGAACAACCATCTCCCGCCCCGGCTCCACAATCACAGAACCGGGGCTGGGAGCTCCCTGCTGCTAGAGCAAGGGGACAGTCTCCCTGCCCAGGCTTCAGTGCCAGGGCCCACCCTGGCAGCAGACACCTCCTGAGGACAGGCAGCAATCTCCTACCCCCAGTTGCTCAGCTGATCATGAGCACATTTGCTCCCATTCAGCCATCTACACATGCCTAAATATGCAGTAATTACTCCTGAGTAAATTTACTACTTGCATTTACAGGTAGTAAATTTACATATGATTACAGCAAATTACTGTGCAGTAAGTATCTATGCATGTAGACAGTGATGCTTACTGCATAATAATTTACTCTAAAGTGTCTTGTGTAGATGTGTCCACACGAGACGCTATGTCACTATAGTGACATGTTACGGTGACATAACTCATCATTATGGCAATGTAGCATTGGCAGTCATGAAATATGATGTCAATGCTACTGCACAGTAGGGTCACAAACAACCCATGTGCTGCCAGGACTGCACAGAAACCACCATTACTGTGCAGTCAGGGGTACGTGTAGACGCACTTACTGATAACAAAACTGTGACCATAGAGCTTATAGGTAATGTGGGAATGTAAGTCCCATGGTCACAAAAACATACACTTCCTTTGGAGGGCCGTTTTGAGTATTATTCTACAGGAAGAATGAGAAAGAAGAAGCTCTACAGTGTGAGGAGGAAGAAGGTTAGACCTTGGCCAATCAGGTGATCGAGGGGATCCAGTTCAGTTGTCTGCATCAAGTAAAAGCTTAGCAAAGATTCCTTGTCTCCTGGATCAAGAGAGGGAATCAGGAAATCAGTATTTCTTAGAAACATTTCTTTCTCTGAGTTGCTTCTTGAATGGTTAACCTACATGCTATTGTCTCAGAGTGAGTGCTTAAATCTCAGCCTTTTCCTCTATTGTAGGACTATTGGCATAACTCTGGTAAATGTTCCTTACCAAATTAGTTTTATTTTTTTGAAAATTGAAAGTTAGTACTTGTGTCTGTTCTTGACTATCATAGGATTTATAAAAAACAGAAAATAGTGATGCCATCACCCTGAAAGTAATGGAATGGTCATAAATCATATTAGACTTTTCATTAGGAAAGCAGGTTTCAGTCCAGATAACATGCCATGTGGAATTTTAAAGTATCTGGAATTTCCTACCATTAAATTACCTCTGATAACAAGCCCTTCAACAGGATTGTAAACTTAAATATATAAAGTTATAAAATTGTCTGCTTGACTAAGGCAGGTAGTACATGCCTTACACACTGCAAGAGAATAATTTGGGCATAAAGCTACTTCTTCAGCCCTTCAGACCTGAAGTATGCCAAGATATTGCCTCAGTTGTATTTCCTCAATGCGGTGTTCCAACTAGTATCTCCAAAAACATGAGGTGAAGGGACCATTAAAAAAACTCTTTGTCTGTGACAATCAGGAAATGAAACATTGTCTCTCTTGAGTTCAAGAAGTTTGAGTCAAATCATTTAGTCTAGTTCTTGACCTAAGTATACATAAGGTGGCATTACTGTAAATGCCTATACTTTTTAACACCTTCTTCAATAATGTAATCACTGGTGTCAGACTGGCCAAGTTCATATATGACACCAAACTCTGGGATAAAGTATCCACACCTGAGGACAGAAAGGTGATCCAGGCAGATCTTGACAGGCTCATGAAATGGGAGGACAAGAACCTGATGGTGTTTAACAACAAAAAATGCAAGGTTCTTCACCTTGGGAGGAAAAACCTGCAGCATGCCTATAGGCTTATCAGTGCTATGCTGGTTAGCACTAAAGATGAAAGAGATTTGGGGGTCATGATTGACCACAAGATGAGCATGAGCCTTCAATGTGTTGCTGTGGCTAGTAAAGTGAGCAAAATGCCTGCTTGCATCCATAGATACATCTCAAGCAAAGCCTGGGACATCATTCTCCCCTTGTACTTGGCCTTGGTGAGGCTGCAGCTGGAGTACTGCATCCAGTTTTGGGCTCCACAATTCAAGAATAATGTGGAGAAGCTTGAGAGAGTGAAGAGGAGAGCCACACACATGATCAGAGGTCAGGAAAACAGATGATGAGAGTCTGAGAGCCATGGGACTCTTCAGCCTGGAAGAGCACAATCTCAGGGGTGATCTGATAGCCACCTATAAGTTTATCAGGGGTGCTCACCAGGATCTGGGGGAATGTCTGTTCACCAGAGCACCCCAAGGGATGACAGGATCAAATGGTTACAAACTCCACCATGACTGATTCAGGCTGGACATAAGGAAGAGCTTCTTTATTGTCAGAGCCCCCAAAGTTTGGAATAGAATGCCACTGGAGGTGGTCCAAGCACTCACTTTGAATGCCTTCAAGACACATTTGGATGCTATCTTGCTGGGATCCTATGATACCTGCTGACTTTCTGCCCCTGGGGCAGGGGGCTGGACTCGATGATCCTTTGGGGTACCTTCCAGCCCAAATGTCTATGAAATCTATGAATATTTAGTCTATTGATTTTAGTAGATCATATTGTGTTGCTCTGTGGTCACATTCATGGAATGATAACTATGTAAAGAAACAAATTATTATAATCATATACAAACTTCCAGGTAGATTATTTTTTGTAATTTTATAACTTGAAGAGACATATTTTAATTCTCAAGGAAGCAAACAGATGCTCTTACTGATCCACATAAATGGACAGTATGCCTGAATTCATGGCAAAATAAGCCATTTAGAAAACTTTTGATGCAGAAATTAAATATTTAAAGATTCATATGTGATCCAAGATAAAGCTTTCACCCCTCAAAGAAAGAATGAGGATACAGTCATACTTGTAGAAATTCATCCCCACCCTGGCAGGACAGTCCCAAGTCCTCAGTATTGTCTCTGAACAGGCTGGTATAGAGAGCTGGTGTTGCCTAGGGAAGAATGTCTTTCTTCCTAAACTGCCAGAAGGTGCTGACACCTACCTAAATTGATGAGAATGATTGAAATCAGTGGAAGTTTTACTACTGAATCAATATAACCAGAATTTTGCCCACTCACAGAAAACTCAGTAAATCCATATTCCTCAACGAAACATTAAAACCAGTCCTACCAAATGTATATCCTATCCAAAATTAAGGCTTGAAAAGAAAGATAACAGGGAAAGATGACCCAGTTCTTCACTTTGAAAATGTGTATACTTTAAAGGTGCTTGGTCTGACAAAGCTCCCCCCACCTTATTACTGATGAAACATGTTCATTACAATCACAATTGGCTTTGGTTGTAATCATGCAAAGAATACATACCTTAAAGAGGATATGCAGACACAGTTGGTTGGGAAATTTATTTTATATTTTTATGATGTATTAATTAGAGAAGAATATATTTTTGATAAAAACTGACATTAATTTAGGGAAAAAATAATTTAAAAGGCATTGTTCATTAAAAAACTAAATGAAAAATTTAAACCAGCTCCACTTGTGTGTATGAACAATAGTATTTCTGCAGTGTAAATCAGAATATTTCCATTGAAGTCAAATTATGTCATCTGAGATTTTGACCCAGACAATATAGCACAGATCTAATTTGATTCAAACAAATAGTTTAACTTCTGTAGAACTACATATGAGCAAGATTTAGTCCTGAGAAGTTATGGCTAGGTACAGACATTCAAAAAGCCTAAGCCTGAATTGATTCAATCTTTGCAGGTTAGTTTAACCTGGCTAGGCTAAATCAGTTTGTAACCCAGACAGACATCCCAGAAATACAGGCACATTCCTGTAGTGGCTCAGGCTAGAAGCTGGGGGGCACTAGAGGGGCCCTCCCTTTGCTTCAACAGGGCAGACAGAGCTTCAGGGGCACAGCCAGGCCCCAGCAGGATACATTGATTATCTCCCCTCCCACTCTGAGCTACCCGGCAAGGAATGTCTATCACCACTGACTCAGTGTTTATCAACTCATTAAGAAAAAAAGGCCTTTCTCCGTTAACTAATGGAGTTCTTCTTAAACAGCTCTTCCAAGGAAAGGCATTAAGTTACCTTTTGATTATCTCCAAAAAGCCTGTCTGCCTCTGTCCTCTCCCACAGCACAGACTGCGGCCAGCGTGTGATCTGCGAGCTAATGCTGAAGTGTCTGCATAAGGCAGAGGGGGGAGAGGGGAATAATCCCTGTTTAGCAGGGAAAATCCAGGCAGATGCTGGGTGCTGAGCTCCAGCTAGGGAGCAGAGGGGTGGGGCCTGCCCTGCAATGAAGCAGAGAGCCCCACCCAGAGAGCATCCTGGAATTCTGGGGGGTCCCTGATTTAACTCAAACCAGCAAGGGGTCTGAGACAGACATCGCATAACCCGTTTTCAGCCAAATCATTTAAGTTTGATATTACATTCATCCAGGTTTATCTCAAACCAATTTCAGCCATTTTCAAACTGAAAACTGTTACAGGTTTAAACCAGTTTCTGATCACTCAAACTGGTTTATGTGTAATGTTTTCCCCTAGCCTATCTCTCTCTCTTTTTTTGAATGGGCTACATATGACTTTAATTTCTTCAAATGAAACAGTAACTCTTGCTTAAAACTAATCCAACAACACAAAAATAAAATCCTGTTTGCCAGTGTCAGTTACTGAAAGAAATGGACTATCTAGCAATTGATCTAGAGAATTAAAAGAATTTGTTCTTTTATTGAAAAGAGAAGCAGAAAATCACAAACACCACAAGCACTGATTTCAGAAGAAAAGCTATTGCCTTTATTGTCTGGAGACTGCCCATCAAAGAACAATAAATTCTACTCACACTGATCTCTTGATTCCCATGCCAAAAACCAAATCTGAAAATAGACTTCTTTATTTAGCTATGTTTTTGTCAGCTTTTAAACGTGCTCTGTTTGTCACACTGTGTTAAAACTGTGTCACTAACCTTCCAAACATGCACAGATACATCTACATACCAATAGGACAGTATTACTTAAGAAACTATCCCGTGGAACTGTTAAACTGATGTTATAGCCTGGTGATTTTTGCATTATTTTTATATAAAGAAACTGGAACTTACTGGTTGTGTTTAGGGAACTGGACATCTGCCCCTATGTGAAGTTCCACTGACTTGAATGGATCAGAGTTGGAAGCTGTTGGCAAATGTCAATATGAAGTGAAACAAATATCAATAATGAAGTGAAACTTGCCCATATTTTAATTGTTTTTCTAGAATGACCTTCTTTTTTAAGCATACCTGTCACCTCAAGTACATTTGCAGTTAAAATACAATTACTCACATGCAAACTACTAAAAGTTCCATGTATAGAAAGATAATTCTAAACTGTAAAGCTAGGAACAAAAATTCAGAAACAGGATTCAAGCACTAATACATCTTATTTAAAATGGTTCCATGGCAAAAAAACCCTATTTTTTCCAGTACCTACCAGTACCTTTCCGGTCCATTGTTGCCTAGATGCTAAAACTTATTTACCCTCACTGAAACACCTTCAACTTCACATGCACACAAGCAATTACTTAGGACTTCTGTTGAACTGCACATTAGTGAAAAGGTACAAAATTCTGATTAAATCCTGACTGTACACATGAATCCCCTTTTTTAATCTGGACCTACATAACCACAAGTTTGGCACTGCAGAACTTCTTTGTGGATCAAGTTCCAGTTGCATAGGATTTTAAGGTTAAAATCAACATCATGATGTTTTTTCGGAACTAATCTCTGGTCTCAGCCAAACAATTGTTAAATCACTGGCATAACACTCTGTTCACATCAATATTCTAAAACATAAAAAATAAAAGCAAAACATAACACCATCCTGTAAAGATACTTTTACTTTTCCACTATGAAAAAGTAAAAAAGTCACAATTATTTTTTTCACTGTCAAAAGAAAATAAAAGAGTGAGAGTTGGGTTTTTCTCTCACTGTTTTAAGAAGTAATTTTTTAAAGGAAAAAAATCTTTACTTTTTTATTTGAGAAATTTTTGAAGAAACCCCCCAAAAATCGTTTTTTTTCCCTCTCGAAAAAAAAATGCTTCTAGTAAAACTGTTTTCAAATGAAAAAAAATTCTGTCAAAAATATTTTGATATTTATTGCCAACATTGGTTTAGATGATCAGATCTTATTTATGTTTTGGGTTACATATTAGGCACAAAGATGGGACTTTGGCAGTCATGAATTGCTTCAGGAGTTGGAAAGGTAATACCTTTGCACTGAAGAAGACAATGGTGCACATTTTCCCAGCAAAATCTTTATTGATGTTTCCAGGTAAAAGGGTTACATCTTAGCTTGCTACTTTATTATAGAATGGGTTCATTGGTTTTTCACATTTTTTTATTAATTGACTTATTTATACACATATGAAAAACCAAAGAAAAGATTAAAAGTGTGTTTTTATAAAATGGAATGTTTTTAATGAGGCAATACATATTACACATTTTAGTAGGAAATAGGTCTAAAAAAAGAAAATTGTTATTTTTTTTGCACATCCAGTGAAAGCAGTTTCAGGATCACCTCTTCTATTTCACCCCTATAGATATAAACTATAATATTTTAAGTTTAACCTGGCCAGACAATTTACAAAATTGTGATTTGATTGAACTCTGGTGTGACTGAAGCTTTCTTCTGAAGATTTATTGAGATATTAACCAAACAGAACTCTTGGTAGAAGATCTGTTACATTATAGACTCATAAATTCATAGATATAGGGTCAGAAGAGACCTTGTAGATCTTCTAGTCTGACCCCCTGCCCTGGGAAATAGAGAAAACTGGGCACAAATTACCCCAGCTAGGTAATCATCGAGCCTCTTCTTAAAGATCCCACAAGTAGGAGCCAGCACTACTTCCATTGGAAGTTGGTTCCAGATCCTAGTCACCCTGACTGAAGTAGCACCTTCTAAAGTCTAGTCTGAACCTACCCTCTAACAACTTATGGCTGCTTTCCTTGTTACTCTGGGAGGTGCTCAGGAGAACAAGGTCTCTCCCATTCCCCACTGGTCCCCTCTAGTCAGTTAATAGACGGCCACCAGGTCCCTTCTCAGCCTTCTCTTGTGAAGGCTGAACAGGTTAATGTCCCATAGCCTCTCCTCATAGGGTCTTCCCTACTGTCCCAAGATCATGTGAGTGGCCCTCCTTTGGACCCTCTCAATGCTGTCCACATACCTCCTGAAGTGCAGCACCCAGAACTGGATGCAGTTCTCCAACTGCATCCTGATCAGTGTCGCATAGAGGGGGAGGATCACCTCCTTGGCCCTGCTTGTAATGCATCTGTGGATGCACAAAAAGGTGCAGTTAGCCCTACTGATTGTATCCTCATATTGGTGGCCCATGTTCATTGTGGAATCGATAATGACTCCAAGATTTGTTTCTGCCACTGTGCTTTTGAGAAGGGAGTTCCCCAGCCTATAGGTATTCTGCTGGTTCTTACTGCCCAAGTGCAGCACTCCACACTTGTCAGTATTGAATTTGCCCACTCCTGTAACATGTCCAGGTCCATCTGTATCCTGTCCCTCCCTTCTGGCATGCCTGCCTCAACTCAAATATTGGTGTTGTCCGCTAATTTAAAAAGGGTGCTTTTCACCCCCGTGTCCAAGTCGCTAATAAAGAAATTGAACAGTGCGGGCCCAAGGACCAAGCCACTGCTCGTATCCCTCTGGGTCGAATATTACCCGTTCACCACCACTCTATGAGTGCGGCCCCTCAGCCAATTTGCTATCCATCTGACTGTGTAGGTGTCAGTGTCACAGTTGCCTAGCTTGTTAATGAGAATGGGATGGGAGACAAAGTCAAAGGCCTTCCTGAAGTCCAGAAAGACTATATCCACCGCAACACCTGCGTTCAGTGATTTTGTGACCTGTTCATAGAAGGCAATCAGGTTGGTCTGACAGGACCTGCTCTTAATGAAACCATGCTGGTTGCCCCTGAAGATCATCCCCGCTCCTGACCCTTCACAGATGTGCTCCTTCATAATCTTCTCAAAGAGCTTCCCTGGGATCAAAGTAAGACTAATGGGCCTATAGTTGTCCAGGTCCTCCCTCCTCCCTTTTTTGAAGATGGGGATCATGTTGGCTTTCTTCCAGTCATCTGGCACCTGGCCAGAGCACCATGAGTGTTTGTAAAGCCATGCCAGCAGCCCCTCGATAACCCCTGCCAATTCTCTCAACACCTTTGGATGGAGAGCTTCTGGACCTGCTGGTTTGAACACATCCAGCCCCTCCAGAAGTTCTCTAACTCAGTTCTTCCTGACCCTGGGCTTTGCAGAGTCTCTCCTAAGTCTGTCCTGAATCTCGGTAGGGGAATCCTGGTCCCTGCACAAGAAAATGGAGGCCAAGAAATGGTTAAAAAGGTCTGCTTTTTTCCTCTGTGCAACCACCAGATTGCCTAGAGTATCTTGCAGGGGCCCCACATTACCCAGTGCCTTCTTCATACTCCCTGTGTATTTAAAAAAGGACTTTTTGTTGTCCTTGATGCTAGTCCTAGTTCCGTATCTGCCTTAGCTTTCCTAACAGCCCCCCTACAGACCCGAACAATGGAGGTATACTCCTTTTTGGTGATAGCCCCTGCTGTATTATGTTTTCTAATGCTCATGCATCATACTGGGATATTGCTGTTTATGTGCAGATATATACAGCCCTGAAATATTACATTTGTGAAAGATTGCAATTGTATGTTATGATAACTTTATTAAATAATGTTACCATTTTTTTCCACCAGTCAGCTACTATCTTTTTTTCTTTCTTGCCCAGTAATTCCTGGTAGGCTGACTTGAACTCAGCTTTAATCAACTTAGCTAGTAGGTAGCTAACTTTACAACCAGTCCATTCTCCTGTTCTAGGTTGATAAACTTCACTCCTGCCCTATTTCAAATTTCAGCTTCAACCACAACTTGAGCCAAACTCCAACCCATGGTCCAGAATGGACTTTTCTGTTCTGAATTGCTGGTAATCTATTGATCCAAAAATTCTGAGGCACACTTTCTAATTGGTAAGCAGCTTGAAATCTGGGTTTAGATTACCTCCCAACCAAACCTGGAACCATTCCTGAAAAAAAGCCCTGCCTACTCACATCTCCTCCAGCTGTACCCAAACCTGACAGTTAGGTAGAGTAAACACTGCAGAAAAGTTCTGAACATATGCCTCTGTGCCTTGCCAAACTTTGTTTAAAATTTGAGACAGGCACTTGAGAGCTAAGTGAGCAAGTCTTTTTTTCTTAATAGTGGTCCTGGGTTTGGCAGGGAATATAGCTGAAGTTCCATATTAGGTAGCAGGCTAACCTAAGTGTCCACTGGCTACTAGGCCACTTGTGTACTGTTCAGATGTTAAAAAAAGCTTCTAGTTATAACCTCTGGGTTGTACTCAAGTTTGACTGTGGTGGTAGCACATATTGCCTCACTCCCACCCTTATCTCATTTATTAATACATTCAATAGAATTTTTGTCACATGCAGTACTGTAGGTATTGTTGTACCTGTTCTCTTCCAGGCATTTCATCAAATATGCACATTTAATTTTATAATGTATGTATTCGTACTTTGAGTGCTTAGAGTTCAATGACAGCATTTATAAAATAATAATTTAATTTGTGATTTAATTAGTAATGATTAATGATGTTCTGCAATCTCTAATAGGCCTTACTCTCTAGTGTGACAAACATAGTCTATTTCCTGTGCTCCACAAAAGAAAGATTTTCATATCAGTAAAAAGCTAGATTGGTAAACACAGTTGCTAGAGCATTTCATTTCTCCTTTTAGTCATAGAGTATATACTGAAAAAAGGCTGAAATTTATATTTGATCAGTGGAGTTGATAAATATAAGTCCTTGCTTTAATAAGCAATCAAATTTATATAAAGAAAATTTGGGCAGCATTTTTGCTTCCTGTTCTATTTTTTGACCAAGAATAGTTCAGTTGGGACTGCCTATCAGACCTTGAATGTTTAACTTCTAATTTTAGAGTCACATTGGGCTAAACTGCTACTGATTATCTCAAAATGTTTGGGCACAAATCTTGCATACCAATTGATAAAGCCATGTACTCAAAATGAATAGTTCTACAGTTGTACTACAATTGATAAGTTGGTGACTAATAAAATAGCAGTCATCTTCAAGTTGTGGCCTCTAACCTTTCATGTATTAATAAAACCTGTCTAGACAAGGCTTCAGAGATGGTTTTTACCTCTATGGTTGTGGCAAGGTACACAGTGCAGCACCAGATTGGCGACTGGAGAGGAGGGCAGAGTGGAAGTGATCTTCAAAGAAACTCTGACCCATAGAAGGTACTGGTTTCCAAGTTTGTCCAACAGGAAGTGTGTCTACTTCATACTAGAAATGTTGGATAGAATGGGAATCTGTTCCTGAACATCACATTGCAGAGCAGATTCCCTGACTGAACTAACGAGTTGGCCTTGGAGGCTATGTTGAGGACTCTGGTTACTTCAACATCTGTGCTGAGGTTGGCTTCTCTGGGATGGAGTGGGACTTCTTTATCTCCATGAATACTATGATACTATCCCATGTAGGAAGCAGACTGACACATGAGGCTGGGTATATGTTGCACCTAGTGTTTTGTACGTGCCTGAGTACAGGGACCTCCTTTATTGTGGGGCAGGGGAGGTGGTGGTTTGTTTACAATCTTTGTCATGGTTGCACAATTACCTTCTAAAAATGCTGTTGCAGGGAGAGACAAAAGGGAAGACCCAAAAAGGCAAGGGGGGAACCCCGGGTACAGGAGTCCAGGGAAGAACAGAGAGAAAAAAGCAAAAGTAGAAGGGAACACTCACCTGCAGTGAGACCCACAGCAAAGCTGGAACACCAAGAGGAGCCCACGAGAATCATCAACTGCGCCTTCATACAGCTGCTGCTGGCCGGTGATGTCAGCGGTAGTCACCGGTCGGCAGAAATGAAGTGGGCAGTAAGCAAAGAGGCAGGGGGACAGACACTGGCAGGAATCCCAGCTGGAGGGGTCTCCATCAAGCTCCAAATGGAGCAAACGGGAACAGAAACGGTGTTCCCCAGCAGGAAAGAATCCAGCTCCTCATGTTGTGAGCCAGAAGCTGCTGGCTGTGGTGAAGATGACACTGCACTAGGAGCAGGAGTTCCCATGCGAAGACCAGAAGAACAGGACAGAAGAGCCTGGAGGGACCCCAATTCCAGAGGCCACTGTGGAGGAGTGGGAGGTGCTGACCCACTACCCAGCATCCGACCAGGTGGGACGGTGGAGGGCCTCAAAGGGCCCAAAGATATAGGAGCCTGAGCGACGAGGGAGAGGGAGCCTGTGGAAGGCCACAGGATCCCACGGCCATGTGGGGACCCTAGGATAACCCCATAAAAGTCAGAGGGAGTGGGTTTTGTGTGATTGGGCCTTAGGGGCCAGATGTGGGTACAGAGGTGTACCTCTGTGTGTCAGGAATGCTCTTCTCTTTTGGGGTTTTGTTGTGATATAGTTTGTGTTTCCCACTTCTGGAGGGGTTGAGTATCAGGGCACAGGGAGAGGCCTGATTGTGGTGTGAGCCTCAGGATCAGGGTAAACATTAAAGAAAGTCAGTGAGCATGAAAACTAGAGAGGCACTAGGGGCCCATCAGTCGAGAGTTTGGCCACAAGAACAGCAGTGACCTGCAAAGCTTGGTATAGGGGCAAGGTAGAGGGAAGGAGGAGCCTCGCAGAAGACCAACAGGGAGACAATGAGCCCTTGGGAGAATCCAAGTGGTCCCAACCCCCCACTGTATTAAGATTCAAAGTCACGGCAGGCAAGATAGGGGAGGACCATGTCGGAAGCAAATATCTACTCAATGGGCCACCCGGGATAACAAGGCGCACACCATCATCTCTCCGGACCAAAGCTACCTGGGACAAGATGTTCGAGGCCAGGCAAGCACAGACACAGATCCCAGTCCTCCAATGCCCCACCAGGATGATGGATCAACTAACCTGGTCCAATCTGGGAACTCATGGGACTAGTAAGATTTCAGAGATCTGTGGGGAACATTGTCACTGACCCTGATGGCTGGTTTGTTGAAGGCCTGGTTGATTTGTATAACACGACACTTAACTTGGCCATAGATACAGTGGCATCCAGGCATCTGCTCTCACGGTTAGAGCACAATTCCTCTTGTATACAGGGGAGTTGAGGCAGGTGAAGTGGGAGGGTAGGTGATTAGAGTGCAGATGACTCTCAACCCATGCCAAAGCCAGATGTAGGATAGATCCTTCTTAAAGGACTATGGCACTGTAGTGGTTTCAACAAAGTTTATTTTCTTCTACACTGGCATTGTATCTGCAAAGTGCAGTGTCACAGGGGGACAAGTCCTGGGGGCACTCCAAAGCTCCCCAAAGGAGCCGCGGAGGTAGAAGTGAGTGGCATAGGGGAAAAAGAAAGGAAAGAAAAATGGCGGTTACTCACCTCAGGATCACCAGATCCTCAGGATCGTTCCCACACGCAGCTGGAACGACGGTGGGAAACACCTGCAGATGGCGGGTGACGTCAGCCCAAGGCACTGGCTGGACAGAATAAAGGAAGAGGCGGTGGCAGGGGCCAAGGAAGCACGTGGCTGCCGGGCAGAGGCCACGGCAGAAGCGGCTGGAGTTGCAGAGTGGGTGAAGCAGGCTCCGAGCGGGGAAGTGAGCCTGGGAGGCGCAGCTCACCAGAGCTGGCTGCCAACGCATGCTCCGGGCTAAAGAGCAAGCCTGGAGGACACAGGATAATAGAGCCGGCTGCCGGCACATGTGCTGACCAGGGGAGAGGGACCAGAGGACCCCGAGAACCAAGACCAGCAGCAGACAAGCCACCCGGAGGCTGTGAAGAGCCCCAAGAGGGACGGAGGTCAGAGAGCGGTATAACCAGAACGGATGAGCCAGGGGTAAGCGGGGAGCGAGCCGCAGGAGTGTGGAGGGACCCGCGGACCAGAGAAGGCCCAGAGGGAGGACTGCGACCCAAGACAGACCCAGGTGGGAGAAGGGAACCTTGGGACCTCCTGGAGAGAGAACGTCCGGACTGGTGGGAGTTGGAGAAAGAGGTCTACGGCAGGTAGAACCCAGACAGGGTGTCTCTCCAGGGGAGTAAGATAAAGAGCGGTGGGTAGCTGGCCCGGAGTGTGAGGGCTAGCGAGCAGAGCTGCGGGTAGCAGCTTGGCGTAGGGACCAAGACCCCATTAGATGAATAGCAGTGTTTAAGTTGTTAGAGCGTTCCTTTGTTTGTGTTACCCCGGGTAAGAAGGGGCTGCGGGGTGAGAGTAGGCAAGGAGGAAAGCCTTCCACATTGGTGGCGGCCATAGAGAGCAGCAGCAAGAACACCTGGAACCGCCGGGCAGGGTAAGGGTGAGGTGAAAGGGGTGGAGGAGC
>JAGPOW010003642.1:45805008-45836323 GCA_030014935.1 Caiman crocodilus
CATTGGTGGCGGCCATAGAGAGCAGCAGCAAGAACACCTGGAACCGCCGGGCAGGGTAAGGGTGAGGTGAAAGGGGTGGAGGAGCCTCGCAGAAGATCCAGACTGCAGGTAGCCAGAGGGGACAGCTGCCCAGAGGGAAGCTCCACCCACTGGAAGATCGAAGTCATGGCAGACGAGAAGGGGTGGACCCCGGAGCGGAAAGAGACTGGCCCCAAGGCTTCCTGCGATGGTCAGCCGAATATCTACAAAATCTCGGGGCAAAGAGGCCCGAGGTAAGATGTTCGACGCCCAGCGGCTACATGCAGTCTAACAAAATTATTACACTGAATGTCCTAGTTAATGACCTGATTAAATTAGGTTGTCTCCATCCAGAAGCCAAGTCTTCTATGGTATTCTGTGGCAAGTTTAGCATTGACTTTGCAAACAAAATGCATCCTATGTCTTGGGAAGTGCCATTTTTGTTGCAAAGTCTGAGTTCTGGGTTTGTCTTATCTGATGTACATGGATTGATTTCAACTGCTGTCACCCACTGACACAGAGGATGTTGCTAGGAGAATCTAGGGAGCCATCTATGAACTGGACCTATACCAACTGTTGCTTGTAAAATCCAGTTGAGAGAAACTAGGACCACTAACGGCAGGAATTTTCTATGCTTCCTTTTGGGAGGACAGGATGCAAGATGTTCTTAAATCTGTGATTGTCTGGCTCCTACTCACAAAGCTATTTCTTGATGCTTACTCCCCATCTAGTTATACCTCTGTCTCAGGACTCCTTTTTTTGGGGAAACTTGTTGAATGAATGGGCATGTGACAGGCTGGACATAAGGAAGAACTTCTTTACAGACTGAGCTCCCATGGCCTGGAACAGACTGCTGCCAGAGGTGGTGCAAGCACCTACTCTGTACTCCTTTAAGAGTCAATTGGATGTTTATCTTACTGGGATCCTGTGACCCCAGCTGACTTCCTGTTCCTGGGGCAGGAGGCTGGACTCAGTGATCTTCTGAGGTCCCTTCCAGTCCTAATGTCTATGAATTTATGAATCTGACAGTGGATCTGGATGTAATCAGGTTTCTTGACTCCTGTCAGCAGGTCTTAACTCTAGATATAATATGGAAACTGGAGGAATTGTATCCTTGGTCAATGATCTTCACTTAGAGATGGACAGGGGAAATTGTGCTCTATATATCTTGCTAGATCTATCAGTGGCTTTTGATACAGTTGACCATGAGATTTTGAGGAAGTGTTTACATGACCTGGTGGGTATTCACATGACAACTCTTAATTGGCTCCATTCTTGCCTGGTAGCATAGTCCTAGGGGGTGGTGATGGGTGAAAACTCATTGTCCCTTCAGGACCTTCCCTGTGGAGTTTTTATGGTTTGACCTTTTCTCCATCCTGTTCAATGTGTATTTGGATGCAGTTGGGGATTCAATACAGAAAAAACTAGAAGCTGATACCAGACAAGGCAGAAGTGATGGCTGTGGAGGATCCTCATGCCTTGGCAGGGAATGAGACACCTATCACTCATGGAGTTTATCATGCCTTTGTCATTCAGGTTCCCAGCTTTGGAGTTCTCCAGGATCATCTGCTACACCTGAATATCCAGGTAGCGTTAGTGGCTAGGAGCACTTTTCCATTGAGGAGAAAGCTACGACCCTCTTTTTCAGATTAGAATGTGGACACCAGCAACCATGCTTTCATAACCTCAAGGCTATATTATTGCAATATGTTCTACTTAGGGCAGAATGTGGTACCCTGCCTTCTGATGGGGCTCAAACTCCAGGAACAGATAACTCGAGTGTTCCAGAACTCGAGTCTGTTCTAGCTCACAATAGCTTTCTGGGCACTATTCAAGGTGCTGTTTTTACATATAGGGTTCTTAATAGCCTGGGCCCTATGTACCTCAGGGACTGCCTTCTCCTTTATGCCCCATCATAATCCCTAAAGTCATCTGAGAACCATGTCATGCAAGCATCATTACTGCATCAAGTTGTCATAGTGAAGAGCTCCCTACCTCATGAGATTCACCAGAGATCAAGCCTAGACATCTTTTGGAAGTATTTTAAATCTTTTTTATTTGGGCAGGAGTTTGGCAGACAAGGCTAAGGTGGGGTACTGTGGGCGTTCTTTTATAGGTTATTTTGCTACTCTATAGGATTTTACAAGTTATCTTGTTTCTTCTGTTTTGTTCTCTTGTTCATTTGTTTTATAAGAAAGTTTGCTCTCTTCTATAAGCCTCACTAAGCCTTTGTTAGGAAGGGCACCATATCAATCCAATTAATAAATAAATAATCACCTCACTCTAATAATTCAAAATTAGGATGTTTAATTTTGCTACATGATAATATAACTGAGCTTGTCAGGTTTTCTGATAGATAGAAGCAACAAGGACCTAATATATACATTGCTAATAAACAGACATACCCCAAAATTAATATTTAAAAAAAATCTATTGGTTTTCTCTGCCTACAAGATTTGACACCATTCTAGCATAAGCATCCATAAAACATATAGGAATAGTCCCTATAAAGCAACATCATAGAATTCCCTACCCAGGATAGTGTTGCTGAAACCAGTCTCTCAGATTCTTTTCTAAAGAAGAAACTGTCAGGGAAGGATGTGTGCATTACATTCCTATTATTCATGGCTAAAGGATAGCTCATAGTAAAGTTTGAGATACTTGAATTGGTTCTAACCTATGTAAAGAGCCAAGCACCTCCACAGTACAGCCAAGGTATCAAAGCAATCTTTCTATTGTATTTCTCTTCTCAGTATAGGGATGAAGATGCTGATCTCAGATGTTGTAATACTGTTTCTTACAGTCTCTCCACCTGACAGAAGCTCACCCTCAACTTTAAATCTTCTACTGAATTTAATTTACATTACCCTTGGCTCATGAAAATTACCCAAATTCTGAAAGCATACAGCATCTGTAAAGTGTAGCCACGTGTACATGTGGAGCCACTTCTGAAAGGGAAGATTTCAAAGGGGCAGCAGCTGTTAAGTTTTAATTGCTTGAGCTGAGAATGATACTGATATGTGAATGTGCACATGGTAATTTAAACTGAACTTTTTGTTTGTTGAATCTTTTGCAGCAACTCATTCCTAAACAAATGCACTAGATACACATAGCAAACCACTTCAATGTTAACCCTGGATGAGGCAGTGTTAAAGCTGGAGCAATTTTGTTACATTTGAATTGTTCTCAGATGGTTCACACATAACAATTTAAATGTAACTGCTGTTGCCCTTTTGAAACATTCCATTTTAGAAAGGGCTTCAAAGGTGTGTCCACAAGCATCAGTAGTCAAAATGAGGCCAATTTTCTTCCAAATTTTATTAGAGAAAAATAGGAATAGCTGCACTGAAGTCAATGGATTCAGACCTGATGTAGTTAAACTTCTAGTGTTTCTGTAAAAAGACTTAAAAAATGGCAGGGCAGAGTCTTTTTACTGTTCTCAGTTTTATTACATATGAGTCCTAACAAACCTCCTGAGAGCAAAAGCTGTCTGGTGCTGATCTTTTTTGTCAATTCACCCAGTTACAACAAATGAACATTATCTTGACATTCTGTGAATTGTTCTAGTTATTTTCAGTTGTTGCTATTGTAACCCGCTTTGAGGCATCATGCTGAACACAGATTCAATTTCCAAAGCACCTGAAGGTAGTGTCAGTATTAAGGAAGTATGCCAAAGTTGTATTCGGGTACTCTAGAGTAGAAGATAGGTGGAAGATAGAGTAGAATGGAACTGTAAATCTAAAATGCTTGACAGTAAGTGAGGCTGCTTGGAATTATTGGGCATGTCTCAACAAGTGAAAACATGTGATTTTCACCATGTTTTGCACATGAACCTATTCACTATGCTGCTATTTTGCAACTCAGCAGTTTTTTTGACACTGGGATATCCCAGTGTCAAAAAAAACCAACCAGCACTAAAAAAGCAGTATTGTGCACATGGCAGAAGTGTGCACCGCCAGGAATGGCACCTTACCAGTCAGAGCCACACTGTGGCTTCTAGTTAGGGTCTGACGGCACTTGTGGTGCTCCGGCCAGGTACCAGACAAATGGAAAAGGGTCAATGTGGCCCCCATCTTCAAAAAAGGGAGGAGGCAGGACCCGGGCAACTATAGATCCGTTAGTCTTACTTTAATCCTGGGGAAGCTCTTTGAGAAGATTACGAAGGAGCACATCTGTGAAGAGACAGCAGTGGGGATGATGCTCAGGGGCAACCAGTATGGTTTCATTAAGGACAGGTCCTGTCAAACCAACCTGATTGCCTTCTACAAGCAGGTCATAAAATCAATGGATACAGGTATCGTGGTGGATGTAGTCTTTCTGGACTTTAGAAAGGCCTTTGACACTGTCTCCCACCCCTTTCTCATTGCTCTAAAAAGCAAGGTGTCACAGGGGGAGAAAGGCGGAAACTTTCTTGAGCTCATGGAAGGAGCAGCAGAGACAGAAGCGGGTGGCAGAGCCAAGGAAAAAAAAAAGAAAAAAAAAATTACTCACCGCAGGAGACGAGGAGGGACAGGGACTGCCAGAGAAGCCTGCACGCAGCCAGGACGATGGTTTTAATTACCTGTGGACGGTGGGTGACGTCAGTCCAGAGCACCAGCCGGCAAGGATAAAAGAACAGACCACAGCAAGGAGCCAGGGGCGCACATGGCTGCTGGAAGGAGGATGGACTGACGGAGGCTGCTGGAGGCGCAGAACACCTGATCTGGATGCCAGCATGCCCCACGGAGGAGTGAGAGAGCTGGGGAAAGAATGGATGCTGGAGGACTGTGCGACAGCAGCGGGTGAGCCAGGGAAGAGCGGGGAGAGAACTGCGGCAGCGTGGAGGGAGCTGCCACCCAAGGAAGACCCAGAGAGAGGACTGCAGTCAGGAGAAGATCCAGAAGGAAGGCGGTGGTACAGGGAGGACCCGGGAAGGGGACAGCAAGACGTCATAGACCCAAAGAGAGGGGTCCACGCCACGGAGGACCCAGAGAGAGGGTTGCCCAGGGAGACACAGGGCAAGGAGTGGTGGATAGCTGGCCCAGGGAGAGAGGGCTAGTATACTGAGTCACGGGCAGTGACCCAATAGAGAAGTAGAGGGGCGGGGGCCTGGCATCACATTAGGCAGTGAGCCGTAGTTATGTTCATGAGAATTTTGTTTTAGTTGAGTTACCCCATATTTGAAGGGGCTGAGGCGTGGTAGTAGGGGGACTGAGCAAAAGGTGAGCTCATTAGTGGTGTGCCTGAGGGAACACCAATGGAAACACCCAAGATCTGCCGGGCAGGGTAAGGGCGAGGTGAAAGGAGAGGAGAAGCCTCACAGAAGACCTACACCACAGGTAGCTGAAGAGAACAATCGCACTACAGGAAACCCCACCCTCTGGAAGATCAAAGTTGTGGCAGGCGAGAAAGGGGCAGATCACAGCACAGGGAAAGACCTCCCCAAGGCTACCTGCAACGGCAAGCCGGATATGTGCAAACCTTCAGAGCAAGGAAGCCTGAGGTAAGGTGTTTGAGACCCAGTGGCTACACAAGGCAACTGTGACCTTGATGCCTACACAGTCAGATGGATAGCAAATTGGCTGAGAGGCCGCACTCAAAGAGTGATGGTGGACGAGTCATATTCGACCTGAAGGGATGCTAGCAGTGAAATCCCCCAGGGCTTGGTCCTTGGGCCTGCACTGTTCAATTTCTTCATTAGCAACTTGGATGAGGGGGTGAAAAGCACCCTGTTTAAATTCGTGGATGACACCAATATTTGAGGTAAGGTGGGCACGCCAGAAGGAAGAGACAGGATACAGGTGGACCTGGACAGGTTATAGGGATAGGCATATGAGAATAGGATGGGATTCAATACTAGAAAGTGCAGGGTGCTGCACTTGGGCAGTAAGAACCAGCAGAATACCTATAGGCTGGGGAACTCCCTTCTCAAAAGCACAGTGGCAGAAACAGATCTTGGAGTCATTATCGATTCCAAGATGAACCTGGTCCCCCAGGGCTTGGTCCTTGAACCCACACTGTTCAACATCTTCATCAGTGACTTGGACAAGGGGGTAAAAAGCACCCTGTTGAAATTTGCTGACGACATTAAGATGTGGGGGGATGTGGGGATACTAGAAGGGAGGAGTAGGCTGCAATCAGACCTAGACAGGTTACAGGGGTGGGCAGATGAGAACAGGATGGGTTTGAACACTAACAAGTAGAAGGAGCTGCACCTGGGGATGATGAACCAGCAGCATACCTACAGGCTTGGGGACTCCCTTCTCATTAGTGCAGAGGCAGAAAATAATCTTGGAATCATTATTGATGCCAAAATGAACATGGGCTGGCAGTGTAGGGTTGTCAGGAAGGCCATCCACATCTTGTCATGCATCCACAGATGCATCATGAGCAGGTGCAAGGAGGTGATCCTCCCCCTCTATGTGGCATTGGTCAGGCCACAGCTGAAGTACTGTGTCCAGTTCTGAGCACTGCACTTCAGGAGGGATGTGGACAACTTGGAGTGGGTCCAGAGGAGGGCCACTTGCATGATTAGGGGCCAGCAGGGCAGGCCATATGAGGAGAGGCTAAGGAACCTGAACCTGTTCAGCCTCCACAAGAGAAGGCTGAGGTGGAATCTAGTGGCCTATTATGAAATAGTCAGAGGGGACCAGCAGGCACCTCTGAAGTCCCTGTTCCCCCGAGTACTACCAGGAGTGACTAGAAATAACAGTCACAAGCTGGCAGAGGGTAGATTCAGACTAGACATTGGGGCACTACTTCACTGTCAGGGTGGCTAGGATCTGGAACCAATTTACAAGAGAAGTGGTGCTGGCTCCTATTCTGGGGGTCTTTAAGAGGAGGTTAGACAAACACCTCACTGGGGTCTTTTGACCTTAGTACTCTTTCCTGCCATGACAAGGGGTCGGACTTGGTGATCTGCTCAGGTCCCTTCTGACCCTACCAACTATGAAACTATGGGCTGCCAATGCAAGGACACAGGCAGTAAGGCTAACCACAGCTTGTCATACATCCACAGGTGCATCTCAAGCAGATCCAAGGAGGTGATCCTCCCCCTCTATGGGATACTGGTCAGGCCACAGTTGGAGTACTGCATCCAGTTCTGGGTGCTACACTTTGGGAGGGATGTGAACAACATTGAGAGGGGCCAAAGGAAGGCCGCTTGCATGATCTGGGGACAGCAAGGCAGACCCTATGAGGAGAGGCTATGGGACCTTAACCTGTTCAGCCTTCACAAGATACGGCTGAGAGAGGACCTGGTGGCCATTTATAAACTTACTAGGGAGGACCAGCGGGGAACAGGAGGGACCTTGTTCTCCTGAGTACCTCCCAGAGTAACAAGGAATAACAGCCATAAGTTGTTAGAGGGTAGGTTCAGACTAGACTTCAGAAGGTGCTACTTCAGTTAGGGAAATTAGGATCTGGAACCAACTTCCAAGGGAAGTAACGCTAGTTCCTATCTTCGGTGTCTTTAAGAAGAGGCGATTACCTAGCTGGGATCATTTGAGCCCAGTTTTCTCTCCTGCCCAGGGCAGGGAGTTAGACTAGAATATCTGCAAGGTCCCTTCCAACCCTACATCTTTGAATCTATGAATGGATGGTTTTGTGCTGCTGCTGGCCCAGGAGGACTTTAGGACTCCAGGTAAGGCTGCTAAAGCCAAGCCCTGTGCTGACCCTAGTCTATCCAACCCTGGATTTCTGCAGATCATAGAAAATTTGGGTTGGAAGGAACCTTATGAGCCCATCTAATCCAACACCCTGCTCAAAGCAAGACTATCCCAACTAGACCAAAGCCAAGGCTTTTCTCTATTCAGGTCTTAAAATCCCCATATATGGATATTCCACAACCAGTCTGGGTAACCTATTCCACTGTTTTACTATTCAACTAGTGAGAAAGTTTTTTCTAATATCTAACCTAAATATATCTAATAGCTAGTCCCCTTGTTGCAACTTGAGACCATTGCTTCTTGTTCTGTCATCTGCCACCACTGAGAATGATCTAGCTCCATCCTCTTTCAAACCATACTTCAGGTAGTTGAAGGTTGCTATTAAATCCCTTCTCAGTCTTTTCTTCTCCAGACTAAATAAGCCCAGTTCCCCCAGCCCCTCCTCATAAGTCATGTGCCGCAGTCCCCTAGCCAAAATGGGGGGGCAGTGGACTGATTAGCTTGTAGGATTTTTTGCTGATGATTTCCTCTCAAGTTCTCATGCTTATCCTAAATCTGTGGACATGTATACACATACCAGATGCCTGCTCTGACACATGCTAATTAGTGTGCATCAGAGCAGACTCCATTAATCAAGACTCCTGGAGCATGCATATTATCACATTCCAGCAGCCTTGGCATCACATGTATTGTGACATCACATCACCGCACTTTAAAATGGTGGCAGAAGTGCTTTAACTAAAGCTCATCAAATAAATTGTAGTTAAAGTGCCCCTGCTGCCATATTGATGTGAAAGATGATGAATATACAAGGCACACTCAGGAGCTGTTCTGATAATATCACTCCCCCCCGCACACCTCCAAAGCATGTGTAAGGATGACCTACAATGGCAGGCATGCAAGACAGATAGAGAGAAAAACAGTTATCAGAGGCAGTTTAGAAGGAGTAATAGAACTACAATATAACTCAATGCTAACTTGGAAATATATTGTCATTTTTAGGTGTCCAGATGATGTGCTCCAGTGGAATAGGTAAGAATAGTTCTCAAATCCATAGTTTAGCCTTAGATACTGTATTCAGCAGAGCTGAAAAGAAATAGAGGCCTTTTTTTTTTTGTTCCATATAGGCTAACAATTTTTCATCTTGAAGTCATCAAAATATGTCCCTGAAAGTGCAGAAGAAAGAGCATGTTGGTGTTGGGAATACTTGACAGACTGAAATGTAAGCTCCTTCGCTTATCTTGCAACTGTTCCTCTGTGAGCTTTGGAAGAATCAAAACGAAAAGCAGATAAGCTCTCAAACTGGTTAGTTCAGGAAAGTAACCACAGAAGGAAACAGTTGCCTCACAATGGATATATTTCTCATTTATATAGAAGATTTATGTCTCTGCATCACTTAACTTCTATTTTGAGTGTTTAATCAAGACGTTTTTTGCTGGCTTTCAAAACATTTTCAACATTTGTCATGTTTCAAGCATTTGACTAAAATACTGAATAAGAAAAATAGATCTATTACAGAGAGGCTGGCAGAAACATGTACAATTATTAAGGTAGCCTAACATTCCTTTTATAAACCCCTTTTTTCAGTTTTTTTATAATTTTGCAAAACTTTAACTACTTGGGCAGGCATCTGCCAGAGGCTGAATTTTTTGGGAGAGAAAAATAGACAAAATTTGTTTTCAATGCTTTGGAGTCAATGCTTAAAATTTAAAAGATGCACGACCCTTTTTGTCAGAAATGTACCTTTTATCATCTCCATGAATATTTGGCCAGGTTAGAACCTTTAAGAAACTACAGTTTTCAAATCTACTCTGCCCCAGATCAATGTGCTGTGGAGTGGCTGGCTGGGGCATGAGCGGGGTATATTACAGGACTAGCCATTGAGACAGAGTAATAACTCTGCCATAGGATAGTATTTGTGTTGGGCAGAACTATCCTAGGGCAGAAGTGATTAGTTACTCCAGCCTAACAGTGTTGCACATGTAGATGGTGATGCTTTACTGAAGTAAAGCACACATATAGATGGCCCCAGTCACACTCACACAGCCTGTGGTCATACTGCTGCAGATGTCGTTTTGAATTCCCCCAAGTCTTCCATTTGCTGAGTGATGCAGCCACTAAAGTGGTATAAAGGGAAGGTACTTGACCATTGCCAGTCAGGCAGGTACCTTCCTTTACAAGATGAGGTTGGTGGTCATGTAAGTTAAAGCCTGTATGATAATGTGTATACCGAAGGGGCAGATTGCTCCTCAAACATTCATTCTGGCATTTACTGACTTCTGAAATCTTGAATTTACAACATTACTATTTTAAATGTAGATTGCTTCATGTTACATATGTAGTCAATAGAACTATGCCTATTTAGACCATCTGAGATCATTGCCTACTATTCATTACACATTTTGATTGCAAGCTATTTTAAAACACACTACCAAATACATGCTTTTTCTGTTTTTTATTTCTTAACAACTTTGCATCTTGGGGGTTTGGGTTTTGTTTTTGTTTTTTTTTTTGGGGGGGGGGGGTTGTAGTCTGAGAGGACAGAAGTATACTGAAAATATGGGAAATGTCACCAGAAATCCCATCTATAGCCTCTTGATATAATCTAGTCTTAGTAAAAAAGGCTGCGTACTCTTTTTGTGGTAGAGAAAAGCCTCTAGACTCAGGCCAATAGGACTTCTAAGTGCCTTAAGAAGTAGGACTGTTGTGAACACTATATTGATCTTACAAACTATGAAGATGTGTAAATAATAATTCAGGCACACTTTTTGTACCAACAAGATTCACTCACACTTGCAACAAATCTAGTCTGCCTTCTGCTGATCTTTGCATTTCTCTCCAGCATTCTAAATGAAAACCATTCCCTCAGTGACCAAAATGACCACTTTGTATACTGCATGAGTGATGTTTTTAATTCCTCTCTGTTACTTCAGACATGTATTGGAAAACAAATGGCTATAACTGTATACTTATGAAAACATAAATAAGCATGCATCTTCTACTAAGAGCATCTGAAGTGAGTAACATTTAGTAACTTAGATGGATCTTTCTGACCTTGGAAGTGACTACTGAACCATGTAAGCTCACACATGAGAAATGATGTTAAAGCAACATATATTTCCAGCACAACCAGAAAGCAAAAACTGATCCTTTGAAAAGTTGCTCATCTTACCCTTCCCTCTGATGTCTCTGAATGCACATGTACAAAATAAATTGTAGTACTTGCCTTCTCTCTTTTATTTAATTTATACATTCTTATTTGGATACATTTATTTTTACTTTATTATTGTTGTTGTTGTTATTGCTGTTATTAAGCTTACAGTGCTTCAAAAATCTAACAAAAAAAGGGCTCATTCAAACAAAAGAGGCATAATTTGGAGTTAGCAGAGGTTACTATGAAGAGGTTTCTATCATTTGCATGGGAACATTTCATAATGCAAGCAGTCATTGGAAAACTTAGATACGTTTACACAAATCCTACTGAAATCTAAGGCCTAGCTGTTCCTTCAGTTACTTCTGTAATTTCTCCAAGTCCCCAGAAATAATGATGCTTTCCCTACACTCGTACAATGTTACTTTCTGCATTGATATTACTGAGGAAGAATCTGGTCTGTATTTAGGATTTTTAAAATGTATCTCAAAAGCTGCATTTATTTATATGCATGCTGTCCCTTTCAGTTACGCTGGTGTAAATTAGGACACACTTTGGGTCAATATATTGCAAACAGAGCTGCTATGCTTCCTCAAATTGATGTCTTAAAACATCAGAAGATACATTTACAGAACTGGTGTGCTAAACAAAGGAACAAGGTGATTTAACAGATCACATACATTTTATGCAGGTGGGTATTATTGTTCAAGAAGTATGTAAAACCTACTTCTGTTGAGATGTAATATACTGCTAGCAACCAGATTTATTTTTTTTCCCCAGTAAAGACTGTCAGTCCATTTTTGCTGCACATTTTTCCTCTGGGTTTAGGGAAAGCGTGTCAGTGACCTATCATGTTCTAGTGCATCCAGGTACAAGTATAATTTAGTGGAGCTGTCAACATGTATTTCTGGAAAACTATACCATATGTTTCTTCATTTTCTGGTCTTTTACCACAGGTACAAAAACTAATGCTGTCACAATACAAAGATAGGAAGCTAGAAGAGTAGTTTTCTAAATGTAATAATCAGAAAGCAGTGTATTTGGCTACTTAATAGGACCACCTTTAAAATGTTTCTCTAACACTCTGTCTCTTGTGTGACAGAATGTTACTCCACATAGATTAAATATCACCATGAAAGGAATGTTTTGAGCACATGAAGTGTCTCTGTAATGTATAAATGTGTAATCGAACAATGAAGATTTCCATAGGAGTTATGGTAACAAAGACTTAAATTACAATCATTCTATTTTATTTTATGGTTTTGTGTTTTTCTACTTCTGCCTACTATTTCCACATTAATTTGTCTTACAGTGTCTTGCATTATACATGAAACCACATGTTCAGTGATAATGATACAAGATACAAGAACATGCTTTGTCATGGCTTCATTCTGCCGTTTTACAAATTAACTACACAAAATCAAAATGTAAGAGTGTTTTGCTTGGTATTCATAATCTCTTTATCCTGCTCTGGCTGTTATTATCCACATTTCTGCCTTCTGTTCAGACTTTATTTTGGGTTTAAATCACTGGATACGGATTTATGTTAACATTTTAATTGGGGGGTTATTTAAATCACTGCACTGTAGTTGTAGGATACAAACAGAACACTCAGTGGTTTCTCATCAGACATAACATAAACCAGCATATGAGCTGGCAGGTGCAATATCAAAATCACCAATATTTGTCATTGAGGGAGGATTATCTATCTGTACAGTTGTTTGGTTTTGAGATAAGCCATGTTCTGTTGCACTGTACATGTGGTTTAAACATCATCCAACAGCTTCTGATTGTATGCAGCATACTAATAGCTTTGAAAGACTACAATAGCTGAGGATTTTGCAATGGAAATGAGCTATCATCTGATGTGCCTTCAAGCAACATCACAGAAAAATGATGAAATGCAGTAGTGAATTTCAATAATCACACATACAAACACATGCATGTCAACATGATTTTACTGAAAATAGTTTTTGCCAAGAAGCCCCATTTTACTCTTTTATGAGACTACAATTATGGCCAAAAATGTTAACTGCATAAATGTAATATACTTAGAATCATGTAAGGTGTTTGAATTAACACCACATGGCAATCTGATTAAAAATGAAATACCAATAAAGAACAAATTGAATTAATTAAGAAATGGCTAGTTCAGGGATCTAGAAAAGTAGCTGTTAAGGGAAAATAAATAAAATTGATTCCAGTGGAACACCACAAAGACTAATGCTGGTCAATGGTTTCATAAATGATCTGGAAGTAAAAGCAGTATGTCTGTTGATAATAACTGCAGATAACAACATGATTGGAAAAATAGTAAATAAGGAGGACAGACCAGCCTTCCTTCCAGTCTATTGTTGTGGCCAAGGACCCATCTGTACTATGATCTTCAAACCCAAAACCATATTTTTAGTGGGCATATCTACTAGGCTCAAAGCTTATCACAGCCTCTGATTCAATTTGGTGGAGATTTGTCCCAGTTCGGGGGCCAAATATCCAAATTCAAACTGAATCAGAGGATGCTTTAATCTCTCTGAACTGAACCAGAACCCTCTGAATAGATTCAGAAAGATTCAGTGATTCGGACATAGACACAGCTTTAAATGTTTTTTCTATGTAGCTCTAGGTAGCAGGTGGCTCATGAATGCTGTGATCCTGGGGTTCATGGAGCTTCCCACAAGAATGCAGGAGACTCCCCAGTGCACTCAGCAGCAGGCCCAAAATTGGACCGGAAGCACTTCCAATCCACTTCCTGATCTGCTGGGAAGCACACAGGGGCCCCTGCACCTCCCTCCTCCCCCCGGCTTGGCAACTGGTACCTCCTGGGTCTGAGGGGACACCCGGGGTCCCCCTGTGGCCAATTATCAAACTAGCGCATGCCCCCTGGAAGACCCAGAAGTGGATCAGAACCACTCCTGGGTTTGCAGCTGATCACCCAGGGGGGAACATGCTCCTGTGAGATGCTCCACATGCTGCAGCATTCACAAGCTATGCTGGTACCATGAGGTATGTAGAAAAAACATTTAAACTGGTGTCTGTGTCCAAACAACTGACTCTCCAAATCAGCATTGAATCTTCAAATTCAGATTTGGCCAAATCAAATCAGGGACAATGATCTGAATCAACAAATCAAATCACTGTCCCAATTTGGGCTGAATCCAAATTGAATAGGGCCTGCTTCACACACCCCTAATGTCTACATGTGTTATGAATGCTATAAAGGCTTACTGTGCAGTACTTTACTGCACAGTATGTCTTCCCTGGGAGCATGTCAACCCATGTTCCCTGTTAAAAGAAAATCTGTTCCAAACAGGAGCAGCCTTGTACAGGACTGCTCTTATCCTGCTTTGGCCTCATACAACAGCCAGGGGGAGCTCCAGGCTCCCCAAGAATGCTAGCCTTGGGGCTGGCAGGGAGCACAGGGCCAGTCCCAGGTGTGCACAGAGCAGATTTGCTCTTCTGGTTGCACAATCAGCTGTCTCCTTGCTTCACACACGTCAGGAGGGGTCCTGATGTACATGAGGCCAGGAGACAGATTCCACTACAGAGCTATCCTGTCCCTCTGCATATCAGGACACGCCCCGTGCCCTGCAGGGCTTCCCTGCACAGCCAGGGGCTGGATGGGAGCTGTCCCACTTCTTGAACAGCTCCAAGCTAGGCCTGGCTGCTCAGACAAATCCCTGACCAGCTGGGGGCTGGCTGGGAGCTCTTCCAGAAGTGAGACTGCTCCTGGCCAGCCCCTGTCTGCACAGGGAAGCAGAGAGCTCCCCAGCCACAGCACTGCTCAGCTCTCTGATCCCCTTCTTTAATAGCTTCACTCCCATTCTTCAGAATGCTGCAAGCCACTAAAGTCTGAGCTAAGTGCTGACAGAGAGAAGCTTCATTAAGTCATGTGATCTCACAGTTCATAGCTCTGTGCATAGGAGTAGTCTATCCTTTTACTCAGTGGGTGTGTCTACACAAGACACTTTACTGCACAGTAAATTAAAGCATCACCATCTATATTTCCACACCATTTACAGTGCAGTAAATTAGCGTACTGCACAGTTAGCTACTAACTGTAAACACAAGTAGTTAAGTAATTGCATAGTAGATACTGGGACTGTTTACACATGAATTTGATCTGGGATCAGTTTACTTGCAAGAAAAGTATTTGTAATTAAGTGCTTCTGGGCACACATCCACACATGCAGGGAAGTAGGAGCATATTTGCTTATAATGACCGCAAACTGCTCCCACTTCCTGGGGTCCTGCAATGGGCACCTGCCTCCACCAGGGGGAGCTCTAGGCTTCCCCTGGGTGCTAGCCCAGGAACTGGCAGGGAACATGGGGCCAGGAGACAACTGGCATTGGGAGATAAGGGTCTCCCAGCACCAAACCTATGGCCCCACAGCTGGCACTGGGACATAAGTGTTTCCCAGCCAAAACCCCCAGCCACAGAGCTCAGACTGGAATATAAGGGTCTCCTAGAGTTGATTACACAGTGCAGAGCTGGCACTAGGAGCTCCCTGGTGCTAAAGGCTGGGGAACCTGTTCCCTGCCCAGCTCCATGAGCATGCAACTGGGCAGGAAACAGGCTGGGGAGCTTTTTTCCCCACTCAGCTCCATGAGTTTCTGCTGGGAACAAACCCTGTTCCCTAGCCTGTTCCTCACCTGACTCTGTGCTCATTTAGCTCCCCACCCTGTCCCCCAACCTTGCTCTGTTCTTCATTACTACTGCACAGTAGTGTCAGGAAAAAAAATGTGCAGGGACAATATGCACCAATTACTACTCAGTCATAACTACTTGCTTATGACTTATGTAAGTACTAAATGAGTATGCAATAACAGCTACACAGTCCACAACTCATGTAAATGCAGCCAGTATCTATTCTGCAGTTAGTTTACTACTGGTGTTAATAGGTAGTAGCTAACTGCACGATAGACTAATTTACTGCACAGTAAATGTTGTGCACATGTAGACTTAGTCTACTGCACAGTAAAATAAAAATAAAAAGGGCTGTACTGTGCAGGATGAGTTCTGGAAAAGGCTGCTAAGGGTAGAAGTTCTGGGAATTTGGATTACCTTTTTTTTCAAACTAAGGGTTTTTTGCTTGGAATGGGTTTGATTGCTTTGGAATGGCTTCTTGAATTAAAAGAAGAGCCCTGAAGGGCTTAGGCTATCAAAAGCCAAGAGACACAGGGCAGTTGTAAGAGGTGTTGGGATGCCAGAGCTGGGAAGTCCAAGGCTGGAGTATTTTTATAGCAGGTATAACCCAGCTGGTGGCCCAACAGTTGCCACCCCTGCGCAATATCAGGGATGGTGTGATAAGAGTGGGGCAGGGCTTCTGGCCAGCACCAATTTACTTTACAGCCAGCCCCAGCTCCCCTCAGAACAGCCTGTGGCCCCAAGGAGGTCTAACACTTAACTTATGTAACTATTTACACTTTATTTACAAAACAAGGATAACAGGAAAGGTTATTTACAAGTGAACTTAAATAGCATAACCAGAATCACAAAACAAACCAGAATGCATTAGTCAACCCTTGACTCAAGAACCACAGGTAGGATAACTGGCAGCGTTCAGCCATTGCTGAGGTGCTACCACAAGGAAGCAAGGTGGTCACTCCCTGCAGCTCCAACAGGCTTCCCAATAAAAGTGACAGACTGCAACAGGTTTAGCTCTTCTGCTCTGCAGCAATCAAATTGTATCAAACCACAACTCCCCAAAGAAGCTGAAGGGCGACCCTCTGTGCCAATGAAAAAGGCAAGCAACAGAGTAGACTCCTGCAGCAGTCAGCATGACCCAAGCACAAAGCTCAGGGACTCCATTTGATGACAGTAAGCTGCAGAATAAGGGGCAAGACTGAGTCCCCTCTGGGGCAGTCAGTGGCAGAGGGTCAGCAAAATAGGCAGCTCCTAGGGATCATTGCTCCAAGCCCCTGTTCCAGATGACTGGCCAGGCACCCACATGACTCGCAGCTCACCAATCCGACTTCCAGCACCAGCCTGCATCCCAAGCTCCCAGTGACCCTCATCCTGGTGCTCTGCTGCTCCTCGGGATCCCAGTGCCTTGTCTGCTGCTGTCCTGCTTCCCCGGGGGAGGGAAGGGGTTTCCTCGACTCACCCAGTTCCCTGCTCCTCAGCTCAGTTCCCTGCTCTGGATAAGAATGCCGCCTGCACTCCTGGCCACTGCCTCTTTTCTGCAGTGGAGTGGGGGGTCAACTGCCACCCCTAGCCTCTGGGACACCTGGCACATCCAGCACACGGTGATGGGGCCTCGGAGTACCAGCTCTCTGCCCCAAACCCTGGCCACTGCTCCCTCTCTGCTGCAGAGCTGGAGGCATGGCTGACTACTGCTGCCTTTTTCTCCCAGCCCCTTCAAGGCTCTTCAGAGGGATGTCTCTGCTTCCTCCACTGGGTCTGCTCACCCCAGCTCTTCCTCAGCCTCCTGCACCATTCCCTAGAGTCACTATCAGCAGCTCTCACACACCAGTTCGACTGCTGCTTTTATCCCCTCTGGCAGTCCCTCCCTGGCTTGCAAACTGGCCAACCAGGACTCAGGGTGGCAGGCCCCCAACCCCGGCCATCCCCCTTCCATGCAAATGAGGGGATTGAAAACCCCTTCTTTCAATTAGCTTCTCCTTTTCCATACATCAGGGCTCCTCTGCTCCACCCTTGCGGTCACTCGGAGTTCACTGGCACTTTTTCTAGCCCAGGGTAAGCACCTCAAGCCAATCTGGCAAGCCCACATTGACAGTCTGTTTCACAGGTAAAAACACTACTAGGGCAGCAGGTTATAAGTCCCTGTGGGAGGAATTTGTGTATAGCAGATTAGAGGCAATGAACTAGAAACTTAGGATGTTTGTACACATGAGACGGGTAGTCCTAGGATTGCAGTCTATGCCCCCTAAATTCAAATGGAAGGTTCTTAATTGAAACCTCAATTAGGCATTTCTACTACTGTTACAGTGAGGGGTCCTTTTGTATTTTTTTCAGCAAAGCCTGCCTACAGCCAAAGGGCCAGCTGCTGGCAGACCAAGTGGCCCCTGAGCTGCAAGAGGCCCCATTCTTTCCCTCCATGGTAGCAAGACCCCCTGGGGCTGCTGGGGTAGGCTGCTAGTAGGCCAGGTGCTGCTTCAGTTCGGAGGCAGCACCCAGCCCAGTCCAACTCTTCCCTGATCCTGAGTTGCAGCAGCACCTCACCTGCTAGCAGGCCACTCATGCAGCCCTAGGGAGCAATGCCACAGCAAAGGGAAGGACTGGGGCTCCCCACAGCTCAGGAGCTTCTCAGCCTGCAGGCAGCTCACCTTCCCCCACCCCCATCCACAAGAGAGGTGGGCAAGCTGTGCTGGAAAAAAAAAAGATCAGACCCCTTGCTGTTTCTGCCTTCAGCAGGCATCTCATTGCAAACTCATTTTAAATCCTCCAAACCTGTGCTTGTGTACAGTGTGACACCATTAGACCACATAAAGTGACATTTTCACCACATGGATATGATATATGGTAATGGCATCATGTATACAAGCATACCTACCCCTAGAGCTGGTATGAGAGCTTATACCAATTATTCCATCAAGATGTGACTGGCAACACCCCAGGCATTCTGGCAGTGGAAAGGCAGAAAGCTGGTGGTGACCCCATGGGGACAGTACTGAGTCCAAGGGTCCCACTGCATAAGCTGTCACAGTGGTCAATGTTCTGGACTGTAACAGGAAGAAATAGCAGTAGATAGACTTTCAGGTAGGCAAGGCTGTACATTTTTGGCTGCAGGAGAACAGGTCCTGAGTGATTCATAAGCTAGGAATGCCTTTTTCAGAGGGAACTGCTCTGCAGCAGTACAATAAGGCAGGGCCTACATGGTTGTCAGAGTGTCTTTTGCAGTGCTAGCCACTCAGTAATAATACTACAAGGCAGAACCCTGCATGGGAGACAAACCACTGCTGTAGCAACTGGATCAACACCAGCAAGATGTTTTGGATACCATACAGCAAGCCTTAGTGAGAAACACCTGTGGGTAGCTGACGGAAACCACCTGGCCAGAGGACAGGGCCTAGGAGGCATATAAACCTAGGGGCAAAGTAAGGGTCATCAGTCTTGGCCCTGAGGGCTAAAAGAGGAAAAGCTCTGCAGTAAAATGTTCTGCTGCTGGGAGATGGACTGAGATCCTACCATGCTTGAAGGTGACAAATAAAGGGGCTAGGGGCTAGCAGGAGACTAGGGCCCAAGACTGGGTAGGATTTGATATACAGCTTGTTGGCTAATTGTAATTATAGCCAGAGGGCTTATGCTTTCCATCTGAGTTTGTACTGATTGGCAAAGGTTCCAATAGTGCCTGAGGTTCAGTAACAGTGTCTTGAGGTATGACAGGCCCTGGGGACTTGAGAAATAGACCAGGCTTGAGCCTTATAGCGTGGTAGCCTGTGAAAAGACTAGTGTGCAAGTCAAGCCAGGGAAGGACAGGGGCCCAGTGCCTGAGGAGGAGAGAGGTAGGGCTAAGTGGCCCATTCCCAGACAGGGGTGGAAAAATCCCAAGAGAAGCAGAAACTATAGAAGGCTAAGCCACTTACAGTCCAAGAGGGGCAGAGACTGAACAAGACCATAGAGTCTTGAGGAAGCCAGATATAGGACTGGGGCTAAACACCACTGAAATAAGTAACTGGTATCACTTGTAAGGCATAGGCATGGCTGTAGGGGAGGTCAGAAGCTGTGAATAGCCCATAAGGTAACAGGTGCCCTGGGGGGCACATGGGCCCAGAAGGCACACCTAGGGTGAAGACTAGTTTGGGGACCAGCAGGGTCTGAGAGGGATCTGTTGGCAGGAAAACAGTTTAGGACTCACTTTAGGACCCTAGAACAGCCACTTTTTCCAAAATAAAAAAAAGAACTTCAAGGGTGTGACAGGTGGGATAAAAGTGAGAGTAACCTGGACCCAGAACAAATCAGGAGTCACATGGCCACTGGGGGAGGGGGGAATCACAGCTGCTCCTGAAGCACCAGTACTGTTACATGGCTACACTCTCCTCCCATTCTCCTGTATGTGATTACCACTGTGTATTTATTGCTTAATGTACATGAATAAAAGTCTACAGAAAAGTGTGGTGTATGAAACTCAGATAAATCCCTCAGGCTAGGAACAGAAATCACATATAAATTGGTATAAATGATCAGAAACCAGTTCAAATCTATAAAACAACAGAAGTTCAGTTCACATAAACTGCTTCCAAAATGGCCAGAACTGATTTAAGATAAACCTGGATGAATGTACTATCAGACTTAAGGTATCCAGATTGTAGCTTTATTAGTCTACAGGCAAAAGCAATAAGAATTTGTGGTAGAAGTGATATTAGACCAACTAGATTTTTCAAGAACAAAAATTTAAGCTTTAACAACAAAGCTTTAAGGCACAAATACCCTTCTTCAGGCATATGAAACAAGATTGTAAAAGTTCTCTTGGGTAGAAATGAAAGTTCATATTTCAGAGGAGAGTTGAAGGTGTGGTAAAATCTCCTGTTTGGAACGGTTCATTTTATATGCAGATTAGTCTCAGAGAAATGTTGGAATAATTTGTATACTTCAAAGTTGTATAGTGATAACCAGGATGTAGTCATATTTCCTTCTGGTTACAGTGTTCCATATTTCACAGAGGAGTAAAAAGGTGAAATACTCTTCTGGACAGACTTTCTTATGTGGTAAGGTGTCTTTGAGCTTTGTGTTGAGGCGCTGTGATAATGCAAATTACCTCAAACAAAGGCAGGAGTAGGGTCTCAGGTTTCAGGTGTTCAAACTTGCTTCCTCCATGTGAAATTATGAAGACTTCATTTAAAAAATCAGCTAAAATTCAATATCTTCCATGTGTCAGGTATCTAGGTTGTAGCAGTATTGGTCTAGAGGCAAAAAGAAACAGTTGGTCTAATAAAAAAATATCACCTCTACTATAAATTCTGATTCCTTTTCCCTCAGAGTGCCCTCACAGCATAGCACAGCCCCAACTACCTCAGACCCAGCACCACCTGTGCTACATGTTGCATGCTTGGTCTGGGGATGTGCACCTTCAAGCAGCCACAGGCCACTGTGGCTGCCACCCAGGATCCTGGCACTGCATGCAGGGGCTGCATGTCAGGCTGGCCCGGGTCCTGCCTCGAAGTATCTCAGGCCTGTTCCACAGAGGTAAGATCTGGTCCAGCCTGAAGCACAGTTTCTGAGTGCAATGCCAGGACCCCAAGTGCAATGCCCAAAAGCACATGGCCCCAGGTTGCGCCCATGCCATGTGGCACAGACAGCGCCGTTGTAGTGTTTCTTTCCTATGTGTTCCAATGGATCTGAAATTAACATTGCTATTGTTATTCTTTGTTACCATCCCATCATCTTTAATATCAGCATAACTTTGTGCTTAGTATGTGTTATGTAAGTACTCTTACCCATTCTTATTAATAAACTAAGTGACACAGTCAGATGGGTGGCAAATTGGCTAGAGGGCTGCACCCAGAGAATGGCGGTGGATGGGTCATTTTGACCTGGAGGGATGTGGGCAGTGGAGTCCCCTGGTGCTTGGTCCTTGGACATGCACTGTTAAATATCTTTATCAGTGACTTGGATGAAGGGGTGAAAAGCACCTTGTTCAAATTCATGGATGACACTGAGATGTGTGGAGAGGTGTGCATGCTAGAGGGGTGGGACAGGATACAACTAGATATGGACAGGTTACAGGGGTGTGCAGATGAGAATAGGATGAGATTCAATACTGACAAGTGCAGGGTATTGCACCTAGGGAGAAAGAACCAGCAGCATACCTATAGGCTGGGGAATCCCTTCTCATCAGCACAGAGGTAGAAAGGGATCTTGGAGTCATTATTGATTCCAAGATGAACATGGGTCACCAATGCAAAGACGTGGTCAGGAAGGCTCACTGCATCTTGTCATGTATCCACAGATGCATCATGAGCAGGTCCAAGGCGGTGATCCTCCCCCTCTATGCAACATTGGTCAGGCCTCAGTTAGAGTACTGCATCCAGTTCTGGGCACCATACTTCAGGAGGGATGTGAACAGCATTGAAAGGGTCTAGAAGAGGGCCACTTGCATGATCATGGGGCAGCAAGGCAGGCCCTATGAGGAGAAACTACAGGACCTAAATGCACAAGAGAAGGCTGAGAGGGGATCTGGTGGCCGTCTATAAACTTACCAGGGGGGACCAGCAGGGAACGGGAGAGGCCCTGTTCCCCCGAGCACTACCTGGAGTAACTAGGAATAATGTCCACAAGTTGATTGAGAGTAGGTTCAGGCTAGACATCAGGAGGCACTACTTCACAGTCAGGGCAACTAGGATCTGGAACCAACTTCCAAGGGAAGTAGTTCTCACTCCTACCTTGGGGGTCTTCAAAAGGAAGCTAGATAATCACCTAGCTGGGGTCATTTGACTCCAGTTTTCTTTCCTGCCAATGGCAGGGGGTCAGACTTGATGTTCTACTCAAGTCTCTTCTGACCCTATCAACTATGAAACACAGCGTGTGTCCATTGACTTGAGATGAACATTAGTCTCAAGTAAGTCCACACACCTACCTTAATGTGCATTAGTGTATGCACATGTGGACATGTGCCTACATTGCCCTAATGAGCATTAGGCTAATGTGCATTAAGCTTAGTTGAACATAAAAATACGTGTAGACACACGCTCAGTAAATGAACATCTGCTACTCCTTGATAAAGGACTCCCTGACATTTACTGTTAACAAGTGTGCTTTGTTTTTAATCTAAGTTTTTATAGTTTTAAATTCCTTTTTATAGCTTTTCCTGCTGGTCTAAAGAAGTTACTTATAGCTGGTTTTCAAATGATCTGCTCAACTTCTCTTAAAGCACCTAGCTATACTGAACTAGTTTAATTTTTCACTACAAGGCAAGTTTTTCATAGAATTACAACAAAGTATAGCTGGAAGGACCTTATGAGGTCATCTAATCCAGCTCTTTGCTCAAGGCAGTATCAGCCCTGACTAAACCATCCCAGCCAAGCATCTGTGTAACCTGCTTTTGAAAAGTTCCAAGGATGGTGATTGCATGATTTCTCTAGGTAGCCTGTTCCAATACTTGACTACCCTCAGAATTTTTTCCAAATTTCCAACCTAAATTTCCTCTGCTGAAATTTGAGACCATTGTTTCTAGTCCTGTCATCTACAGCCATAGAGAATCTCATGTCAATCACCCTGTAATCACCTTTCAGGTACTTGAAACCTGTTGTCAAACCTACCTCAGTCTTCTCCAGATTTCTCTAGGGCCCTAATCTTTTTTTGTTAATCCATACCAGACTCTTCAGGCGTGTTTGGATGGGTGTGGACATTTGTTTCTTCAGGGACAAGTAGAAGTGGAACAACATTTGTTACTGCTACTTGTTCCCCAGGGAATGCCCACATGCATGCTTTGGAATGCTGCAGGTTACCCCAAATGGGGTATGGGAGGCTGGGGTCAGGAACTGTGCTGGCCTCAGAAGCCTTACCTGAGCTCCTAGGGTCCTTGGAGCATGGCTTTGGCTGGCCAGGCTCTGTTTTTGGGTGACACTCGCTACCGCCATGTGTGCAGCCCCACTTTTTTTTTTGGTATGGATTTTTTTGCATGTGTGGTGTGTGGCACCACAAACAGGTCTACAGCTAGGTATACTGCAGATCTGTGCTCATCTGGATGCAGCCTTTCCAAACTGTTTACATCCTTCTTGAAGTTTGGGGCATAGTACTGGACACTACTCCAGTTGAGGCCTTGTCAGAGCTAAATACAGTGGAAGGATCACTTCCCTTGATTTTGCAAGTAACATTTGTATTGATACAACCAAGTATGCTGTTGGCTTTTTTTTTTTTTTGCAACAAGACCACACTCTTGGCTTGTATTCATAGTCTACTATGACTCCCAGCTCCTTCTCTTCAGTACAGCAGCCTAGCTAGTCATTCCCAATTCTGAAAGTGTGTATTCAGTTATTCTACCCCAAGTGTCCCAAGAACTTTGCATTTGTTCTTACTGAATCTAATATGACTAATTGCAGACCATTTCTCCAGTCTATCCAAGTCATTCTTAAGGGATCGATGAGAGCCACTTCCATGTAGTGATCCCTGGTAACACCTCTGACGTCCAAGAGCTCCTGAATCAACAAAAATGCTAAAACTCACAAAGATAAAGATATGGATACCATTTTTGTGATATGAAAGAATAAGTTCATTCAGAATCCATGCCCTATCCTCTGCAATTCCACCTGTGTTGGTGCTGACTGCAGATTTGCTAAGTGTGCATTCTCAATCTCATCATCAAAATCATTCATTCAGATATCAAACAATATTGGGCCCAAGATGACCCCTTATGAACCCCACTTAATGTCTCCTCCCAACTAGACATTGAGTCATTGACCATGATGATCCAGCCAGTTATGTATCCACCTTGCAGTACTTTGATCTAGTCTGTATTTCTTTAGCTTATTAATTATAATGTTGTGCATAACAGTTTCAAAAGCCTTGCTAAAGTCAAGGTATCTCACATGCACTGCTTTTCCCCATCCACATAGTCTGTCACTTTTTATCATTGAAAGAAATCGGATTGTTCAGGCAAAACTTGCTCTTGATGAATCCATGATGGTTGTTCCCAATCACCTTGTTCTTCTCTAGGTGCTTTACAATAAACTCCTTAAGGACTTGTTCTATGACCTTTCCAAGTATTGAGGTCAGACTGAATTCTCTGTAGTTTCTCCAGATCCTCCTCCTTCCCCTTCTCAAAGATGGGCTCTATATTTGACCTTTTCCATTCATCCAGGAGCTTACCCATCTTCCATGAAAACTTAAAGAGGATAGCCAATGAGATTACCTCAGCCAATTCCTTCATTAGTCTGGAATATATACCCATCTAGTCCTTTTGACTTGAAAGCAAATAGCTACATTAAGAAATTCCTAATCTGTCCTTTTACTACTTTAGGCTGTTTTGTCTCTTTCCCTATGCTTGCTGCTAATTGCACTTGTCATATGGTAGTTGCCCCTACCTGTGAAGACTGGCATAAAAAAGGCATTAAATACTTCAGCCTTACTTTAATTGTCTGTAACTAGATTGCCTTCCACATTGCATTAGGGATCTGTAGTTTCTCTGATCTTCCTCTTATTTTTTACATACTTACAGGATCTCTTTTTATCACATTTTATGCCCCTTGCCTGCTGCATCTCAAATTTTGCATTCATATTCATAGATGTTAGGGTCAGAAGGGACCTCAACAGATCATAGAGGCCGAACTCCTGCCCTGGGCAGAAAAGAGTGCTGGGTTCAGACGACCCCAGCCAGATGCCTATCAAGCCTTTTTTTTTTTTTTTTAAAGACCCCCAAGGTAGGGGATAGCACCATCTCCCTTGGAAGCCCATTCAAATTTTGGCCACGCTTACCATGAAGAAGTTTTTCCTGATATCTAGCCTAAATCTGCTCTCTTACATCCCATGGTTACCAAGGTTCCTTAATAGGAATCCTGGAAAGAGGATTTCCCAAATCTTTCAGAAAGACTTAAATGAATTATCCACTTCTTTATCCATTCTTTTCTTGAGTCTTTTAATGAATTTGAATGGGTGAAATAGGAAATTAAGCAAAATTTAGCTTTGCAAATTCATGCTGTTTGTTTCCTGCAATGTATTTTTCAGGTACTGTGTGATGATATTCTTTCATTTCTTCACACTTCTTGCAGATTGTGCTGAAGTTTAGCATTTCCTAAAATTTGCAGGATTTTTGCTTAGCCATTTCCTAAAATATAAGTAATAACATTGAACATTTTCCAGTCTTCTAGTATAGTAGAGATTTTTAATGACATAGTCTACTTTGTTCCTTTGTTTTTCATTGATGCTGGGGTCATAAGGGACCTCAACAGATTGAGTCCGACCCCTGCCTAGGCAGGAAAGACTGCTGGGGTTAGATGACCCCATCCAGATACCTATCCAGCCTTCTCTAAAGACCCCCAAGGTAGGGGAAAGCACCACCTCTTCTGGAAGCCCATTTTGAATTTTGGCCACCCTTACCATTAAGAAGCTTTTTCCTGATATCTAGCATAAATCTGCTCTCTGTCAGGTTAAGACCATTGTCCTTGTTACCCCAAGAGGCACCCTGGTGAACGGAACACAGCATCACCAATCCCTTGCTGTGTGCCCCTAATGAATTTGTAGGCTGACACAAGATCACCTCTCAGCCTTCTCTTGCAGAGGCTAAAGAGGTCCAGGTCCCTCAGTCTCTCCTCACAGGGCTTGTCCTTTAAGCCTCTAAACATACGAGTGGCCCTCCTCTGGACCCTCTCAAGTCTCAACATCTTTTTTGAAGTACAGCATCCAATTTTGGGTGCAGTACTCCAACTGTGGTCTGACCAATGCCGCAGAGAGGGGAAGTATCACCTCCTTGGTTCTATTTGTCATGCATCTGCTGATGCATGACAAAGTGCAGTTAGCTTTGCTGATGATTTTATCACACTGACCACTCATGTTCATCTTTGAGTCCACTATGACTCTGAGATCCATTTCTACTTCTGTGTTGCTGGGAGGGTCACTTCCCAGCCAGTAGATGTGCTGGATATTTTTTGCACCCTAGGTGCAGTGCTCTGCATTTGTCCTTGTTGTACTGCACCATATTGTGTACAGCCCACTTTTCTAACCTGTCCAGGTCTGCCTGCAACTGTTCCCTACCCTCTGGATTGTGCACTTCACCCCACAATTTAGTATCATCTGCAAACTTGGACAGAATACACTTCACACCCACATCCAAGTCACTGATGAAGATATTGAAGAGCACAAGTCCAAGGACCAAACCTTGCAGGACCCCACTACCCACATCCTTCCAGGTTGATACGGTCTGTCTGCTACCACTCTCTGGGTGCAACCGCTAAGCCAGTTTGCCACCCACTGGACTGTGTAAACATCTACATCACAGCATCTTAATTTATTTATGAGAATGAGATGGGATACTGTATCGAAGGCCTTGCTAAAATCCAAGAAAACAACATCCACCTCTACTTCTGCGTCTAAGCATTTTGTGACCCTGTTATGAAATGAAACCAGATTGGTCAGGCATGAGCTACCTGCTATGGATCCATGCTAGTTTCTCTGCTGCATTGTTTTTCCTTCTGGACTTTCACAGATATGATCCTTCATAATCTTTTCAAAGACTTTTCCAAGGATAGAGTTGAGACTGACTGACCTATAATTACTCAGATACTTCTTTCTCCCTTTCTTGAAAAGAGACCACGTTGGTCCTTTTCCAGTCCTCCAGGACCTGATCTGAGTGCCACAAGTGCTCAAACAGGCATGACAGTGGTTCTGCTACAACACAGGCCAGTTTCTTCAGTAATCTTGGATGCAGCTCATCTGGGCCTGCTGTCTTGAACACAACCACTCCATCCAAATGACTCTGCACCAAGTCAGCATCAACAGTTGGTGAGCTAGTGTCTATCTGATGCCCATCTAAGAAGCCATTAAGAGGCTTATCTTGAGCCCTGTTCAGGAACACCAAGGCAAAAAACTCTTTGACTAGCTCAGCCTTGTCCCCCCTGTCTGTCACTACCTACTCCTTCTTGTTCAATAGGGGTCTTATGCTGTCCTGTGTCTTCCTTTTACTCCCTACATAGCTACAAAGAGACTTTTTGTTGTCTTTTAATTTGTGTTGTCTGTCTCAGCTTTGCAGCTGCTTTGGGTTTTCCAACTGCCTCCCTGCAAGTGTGGGCCAAGTAGGTATACTACTCCTTTGTAGCCTCCCCCTGCTTCGACCACCTATATGCCTTCTTTTTGGGCCTTGGGCTCCCCTGGATTTCCCTGTTTAGCCAAGGAAGATTTTTGGCTCCTTTCATCCTTTTCCCTTGTATTGGGATAGTCTTCCTCTGTGCCCAAAGTGTTGATTCCTTTAGAAATGACCACCCTTCCTAGACTCCTATCTCACCAATATTCTGATCCTGCAGTGCATCATTGACTAGACGCTGAAGTTAGCCTCCCTAAAGTCAAGCACTTCTACCCTACTAGTTATCTTATCCACCCTACTCTGTATGGTGAATTGGATTGATTGGTGGTCACTGTCCCCAGGGTGGTGACAAATCTGCAGCTCCCCTACCAAGTCCTTCCCCATAGACAACACCAATTCCAGTAAGGCATTCCCCCTAGTGGGACTGTATACCTCCTGTATTAGGTAAATGTCCTGCATGCGGGTTAAGAACCTATGTGAATGTTTGGATTTGGCTGAATGCTCCTCCCAGCAGATGTCAGGGCAGTTTAGGTTCCCCATGACAACCATGTCCCTAGACTGTACCACCTCTGAGAGCTGCCACAAGAATTCCAAGTCTAGCTTTTCCTCTTGGTGTTGAGGTCTGTAGCAGACCCCCACCCCCCAAGTCTCTTTTCCCCTCAACCTCCATGTCTCCTAACCCACAATGCCTCAACTTTCTCCTCCTCTGATCCCAATTTGATTAGGGTAGATGTATAATACTCCTTTACATAGAGAACAACCCTGCCCCCTTTCCTCCCTACTCTGTCCCTCTGTACAACCTGCAGTCCTCAATGTGTACCATCCAGTCATGAGTAGAGTCCTACCAGGTTTCTGTTAGCTCCTCTAAATCACAGTTATTGTCTGCAAGCAGAAATGCAAGTCTTCCTACTTGTCCCCCATGCTCCTAGCATTAGTAGAGAGGCATTTGAGCCCTCCAGAAGGTAACTTTGGTGCTCCCCCCACTTCTGTTGCCCAAGGGCCCCTCGATACTTACCCTGGGGTGTACTGCTACATATCTCACAGTTTGTAGGTTGTAGACTCTCTCCATCTCTTGCTTCCCCATCTCCTGTCATACTTAATTTAAAGCCTGATGTAGGAGATCAGCCAACCTGTAAGAAAAGAGAATTTTACCTTTTGTGGAGAGATGAAGCCTATCGCGTCCCAGGAGGTCCCTTGTATGGAAGTGCAGATCATGGTTCAGGAAGCCAAAACCTGAACAACAGCACCAATTCCAGAGCTATGGGTTGATTTATCTGATACAGGTGATGTGGTGCCTCTGTGACCACTGACAGGGAAGATCAGTGAGAAGACAACTTGTACCCTCATCTTCCTAAGCCTGCTCCCCAGAATGTGTAGTCACTCATGGTTATGGTCTGGACTACTCCTGGTCACATAATTTTGTTCTCACATGGATGAGGACCATGGGATAGTTGTCCGAGAACCAGATGAGGTCAAGTATTGTTGCTGTGACATCCCTAATCCTGGCTCCGGGCAAGCAGCAGACCTTACATGCTGTGGGATCCAGACAAGAGATGGGTCCGTCTGTCCCTCTCAGCAAGGAGTCACCCACAACAACTCTTCTTTTACTTACCTGGCTGGCCCTCAGCTTGCTTAATGATGGCAGCAGGCCCCTCCAGTGCACTTTCCCCCACCACACACTCCTCCAGTGCAGCCAGGGCCTCATATTTGTTCCCTGGCTGCATTGGGGGAGCTGTCTCTGTGGCAAGAGTTCTGGCCCCTGAGGTGACTGTCCTCCACTCAGCACCATCTGCTTCAAGGCATTCCCTCACAGCTTCTCCACCAGGTGTCTTGTCCTGCAGAGAATGAAAGTAACCATCAATCTCTTCTTCAATTGCCCTGATCCCCCACCGACTGCGCACCTCTGCCTAGGGTTCCCTCACCTGCCCCTCCAGGGCCTCAATCTGGGCACATGTGGGACAGGCAAGGGAACCCCCTACCCCCATGTTAACCCCAGGGCTCAGAGGTCCTGCCAGGCAACCCCCACAGGCAGGGGGCCAGGGCACTGCCAAGTATCTCCCAGCCTGGGTCGGTCCCACAACCTTGTAACTTGGGCTAGGAAATACAAATCTCCCAGCTTGGTCCTCGTGACAGCAGGGCCAAAGCTGGCAGATAAGCATCTCCCATCCTGGGACCCATGATCACAATCACAGAGTGGAGGCTGGAAGCTTCCTGCTCTTATGGTGGAGCCTGTCCTGGCAGCACACAGCTCCCATGGCAAGGGAGCAATGTCCCAGCCCCCACCAAAAGACAGCGGTTTCCTCAGCCTGTGCTCCCTGCTAGCCCCTGGGCTAGCAACCAAGGGAAGCCTAGAGCTCCCCCTGGCTGCTGTATGGGCTCAGTGTAGAGCTGCAGAACAGCAGCAGTCTGCTGCTAGGAGCAGCAAATCTCTTCTGAGTCTCTGCAGGTGTAGATGCATGCTCTGGACACACGTTTACTCTAAAGTAGCTTACTCTGGAGTAAACTGGTTCCACTTATTTGCATGTGTAGATAGGCCCACTGATTAGAGTACAGTATAGCATTTTTGGTTTTGGTGTGGTTTTACATTTGGCTATGTTGAAATGTTTATTGTTTGTGCCTCTAGCTCCGTGACCTTAATGATTTCCACTCCCTCATTTTTTTGTGTGTGTTATCTATAAACTTCATCATTAGTGATTTTGTTTTCTTGTGGATTAAAATCTGAAATTTCTTGAGGCAGTTGTATGCATGCTTATGCTGCAGTGCCAGGTGCATGCATTTGTAGAAATGGCTAAATGTCGCAGCACTGAGAAAATGGCAGGGGTAAACTTTTGAACTAAAGTACCTTTGTGTTTTAGTTCAAAAGTACACCACTGTCATTCTCTCAGTACTGACACTCATTTCACCATTTATACCAATGTACACAATGCAGCACGAGGTGCACTAGTTCAAATGCTCCGCAGACTCAGTTAACTGAGCCTTCTCTGACATGCCATATCGCCAGTGCATTGGAGCAGATATATGTATATATATAAATGCACTTGGAGCTCAGAACTAGACTCCATGAGAACTCTTCTGCATCACATTCACTCTCTAGTTATTCACCATTTACAATTACATTTTGAGATCTATTTTTCTAGTTGGTTTTAATCCATGTTACATATGCCAAGTTGATTTAGAATCTCTGTAATAGCTTAATCAAAGTATTATGTGGTGCCAAGTCTGTCTCACAGGAAGCCTAAGGATTTGTTTGTACCACTCAGTGATGGAGCCAGGACCTCTGAGACATGCTTTGGGCATTTACCTGTGAAACTGGAAGTAATAGAATTCTGTGCACAGTGCTGCATTATGAAAGCTGTGTTTTTTCAAGTTCAGCAAATCATGAAGACAAAGTACACTTTATCTTACCATATTTACTCAAATACAAAATGAGGTCCCATCCCTCCCAAATGGCATGGGGGCAGGGGAAAGCTCCTCTTAATTCCTCCCTCCCACTTTTCTCTGCATATTTCTTCCAAAAGTTCTCATACCATTCCCCATCTAGGTAAGTAAATTCCCAAGTCTTTTGGTTTGAGAAAGCAATCAGGCTGGTGAGATGCTCTGCCTGCACCTCCAAAAATCACAAACAGAATCTTTTCCAGGAAATTGTATCTGTCATTGTTGATCACATCCCTTTACAGTCAGTCACCTTTATTCTCAGCCTCCACTCCAGGGATTGGTGCTTCGAGACGGGCTTTGGCTTCCTCAACCATGACCGACACATCACGACGAGGGACATGCTGGGATGGGATGGGCTCCACCTTTCCCCC
>JAGPOW010003642.1:45844824-45858008 GCA_030014935.1 Caiman crocodilus
CCCCAGTGATGCATCTCCTGCGCACAGGGTTGCACCGAAGACAGTGGCTCTCCCCCAGATGAGCAACCTGTGAACCCATCCTGCAGCCCCAAGCACCATCTGGCTGAACAACAGCCCCAACCCTGCCCAGCTTCCTCCCTACAGGGGCCTCCAGCCCCCCCTCTCCCACTTACCTGCTGAAGCTGCTCTGCAGGCTGCCTGGGGCCTTGTGCCTGTACTGTCCATGGATGTGGCACTCCCTGTCTCACCACCTTCCCTCCACTCCCTCCAAACTCCCTTCAGGCTGCAAAATCCACCAGTTTCTCTGGAAAAATGAGAAAGATGCATGGTTGGGGGGGAGGGGGTGTTGTTTTTTTTTTTGTCAAATAACAGTTAACTTCATTGGAGTCACAGGTACTGTACTTCTCATTTTTTCTCCCAATTTCTTCATGGTTTTTGCAGTTTGCCCTTAATCATAGCCTCTAAGCAAGTGAGTGGTGAAGGTGAGCAATTTGTGACAAGGACAAGGAAAGTGATGTCCTTGGAAACAAAGCTGGAGTTGTTGGATCATCTAGCACAGTAAGAGGGTGTGGCAAATGTAGAGAGGCATTTTCATGTGAATGAATCCACTGTAAGAAACATAAAAAAAAGTGAGGCTGCTATTAGGGCTAATGTTGTGAGTGGTACACCAGGAAGTGTTAAAGTGACCTTTATGCTATACAATCATATCTTAGAAAAAATGGAAAAAGCTCTTAGCATCTGGATTGAAGAGCAGACACAGGACACAGAGGAAAGTGCCTTTGAGCAGCCAAGTGATATGTGAGAAGGCAAAGTGAATTTGTGATCACAGCATCTAGATTTTGGGGGGTGAAGGCACAAGTGAATATGTAAGTTTTCAAGCCAGCAAGGGGTGGCTTCAAAACTCTAAGAGGAGACATAAGCTTCACATTGTGGAGCCTATAGGGGAATTGACTTCAGTAGGCCACTGCCTAGTACCTGCCTGAGCTGAGGAAGCAGATTGAGGAAAAGGAAGCTATGTGGGGATCTCCTTACCTGCCACTGTTCACCCCGCATTGCCCTGGCAACATGCCTCCTGCACATGGGGCTACGTTGAGGGCTGCAGCATGGGCTGCACACTTCAAACCAGTGGCAGGCACAGGAGTTGCATTGCCAGGGCAGCACGGGGCGAGCAGCAGCAGGTAAGAAGATTCCCATACGGCTTCTCTGCTCCCTGCCATGCCAGGTCATGGGGGAGGGCAGCAGGGAACAGCAGCAAGTGGGCCTGCTGTTTCCTGCCTCCACAGGTAGAGCAGCTCACTTCCCCTGAGCACACCTCCAGTAGGGCTGAAAGCCACTTCTGGCTGGGGAAGCAGGGGCAGTGGTGGGGGAGGAGAGGCATGGACAGGACCAGGAGGTTGGTGGGTTGATGTGCTGCTGCAGAAAACAGTGGTTACTGAAAACTGTATGCCATGGTAGCCAAAATAGTATACAGAATATTAATCATGGATATGCAAAACCATAGTTTGGCAAGGGAAACCTCTATAATATAACCTATCTACATATTTGTCTATGATCAATTAGGAATGTATAATTACAAGCTATCGAAACAACAGTACTTGCAGAAAGACCTAATTAGAAATTCAAGTCCAACACTTCAGAGGTTACTTCTTCTAATCTCATCCCTAGGCAATGGAAGCATATCTTTTGTAATTAATTTTGATGCTTTTTGACCAATCAGTCCTAGAATAGTTGTCACTCCAGGCTATTCATGGCTCAGTTTCATTGGATATCTTGTAGCTAGCTTTCATAAACTATATTACCATACCATAATTTATCTGTAAGTTTCCATTCTATTTTTCTTGTACTCTGAGTCTATTTTCTTAAGCCAATTGAAATGAAATATCATGTATGTATATGTGTGTGTGTGTGTGTGAGCGTGCACACACACACACACACACACAATATATAGTATATATAGTCAGACCTTCTTAGATGCATGCATCTCTAGTGCATAAACAAAGTCAGTTTATTAATGAACCATAAAAATATTTTCTAAAACTGTAAATCTTTAATCCTTCCCCCACCCCACCAACTCAAACTAGGAACACTTCAAGGTGCACTGGGAGTCTCTCTGACTAAGGAACAACTACCAATACTAGATTGTTGTTCTTACAAACATAACTTCATGCCCAAACTATTAAGTAAATCATGATGTAGTACAAAAAGCTGTCATTTGCACATGGGTTGCTTCTATTAACGTTAAAGGCAGAACTCAGTCCAATAAGACAGTCTGTCAATCAAATATTAGCAGAGAACCTGTGCAACCATTCAGCATCTTTGAAATAAAGCCTTAAGAACTGTAATTTATCCTATTATGTTTGAATGTGAATAATGGTCTATTTTTATATAAAAGTTTCCCATGAAATAGCTTACAAAATCTCAGGTTAACATAAAGGATTTGATAGATAAACATACATCTATAATTCAGAAAAAGAAAAAAAAATTCTGCCCCTTAAAATGCTAACAAAGTAGGGACTTGTTATCTAGTTACAATGTATGAATGTTGTTTTTTTTTAACTTACTATTCAGTTTGTCATACATAATTCAATCACTTTAAAGATGGCATAAGTTTTTTTTCCAAATAGGATCTGTGCAGATTTCTCAAACTAATTTCATAGATACAATATGTGCCACTACTATAGGTTGATGAGGGTTCAGAAGGCAGTGTAAATTAAATTACTATTTTCTGTTGATCTGAAAGGTAAAACCACAATTTTATAATGAGACCATGGATTTTTACGGTGATACTGAGACCGATGTCTGGATTGCAAAGGGGGAGGTAGATATTTAAAGGATCCATTGTCCTGAATAGCCATGTCATCTGTTGTCATTTCTGCTGTGATGTATGCATTTAACAGGCCAGAAAATTTATTGATGTTTAACTTGATTGTCTGACATGCAAAATAACAGTATATCATTGATCTTGTACTTAGACATATGATCAGGGGGGTTGTTTTGGGGGCACGTTTGTCTTTTGCGGGAGGGGGTTGTTTTTTGGTAATTGCTGGATACCATGAGGCAAACTCTTAGAAGTCGAATACTCAAAGTTCATATTTGCCTGAGATGTTGAGTTCCTGAGATGCTACATGTAAAAATATTCTGGATTTGCAGAGAGACTTATGGATTTAAATGTCCAAAGAGAAAATTGAAAAACAGTGGGATTAAGCTGTCATTAATATGAAAATTGGAAAATATAATTATGACTGCTGCTTGTTATATATGATATACTTCTTTGATGCATTATATTTTTTCTTGATAGATTCCTCAGTAAAGGAGCAAGACAGCGTAGCATAGTTTCTTGTGGTGGTTCACCAAAGATTAAATCTATTTGATTATAATGTAAGATAAACAGGATTTTGCTCATGTGTGCGTACTCGTAACTGATCTGCAAAGTCTCCCAATGCCTGAAGAAGGATATTTGTGCCCAAAAGATTGCAAAGAACTTTTTTCCAACTATTTATTTGGTTTAATAAAAGATATCACATCTACTCAAAGACCCCTTCCTGGCTTAAAAATGTGGTATCCAAATCTGAATGAACTACTCCAAAAGAAATGAGAAGAATGGCAAGTACAGTGGAATCCCCTTGACTGTTTTACAAATGTTCCTGGACCTGACTATGTCCTTGGATAAACACGACTACAAGCAACATCCCTACAATATTTCTAATTAGGCACTAATAAAGAGGAAGAAGTTCAGAAGATAACGACAACAACAACAAAAAAAGATTAAAAGCTTGGGAACTTGGATCTATGAGAAAAGGTTAATAGAAAAAGACAGTTAATAGAAAAAGACAGTTATATCTCCCTTCACAAAAAGGTGAAGGGAGATATAACTTTCTACAAATGCATAAAGTAAACTAGGATCAATTAGCTCTATGGCCACTGTGCAAGGAACAACAGTAGTCTGCAACAGGGAAAAATTAAATTAAATGAGACTATTGGGTTGCCTGTGAGAGAGGCTCAGAAAGAAAGTGTGGTAGTATAGGCTCTCTTTAAACACCAATAGGCATTACAGGTTATCTTTAAATCATTCTAAAGGCAATTTAAGCTAGACCATCCATATTTAAAGGATGTTTAAATTGTGCTAAATATTAGGGCTGTGAAAAACTTCGCTGGCTGTTTTGATTCAACACTGTTTTGACTCATTTTGAGCTTGAAACAGCAAAATTGAATCAAAACAAAGGGTTTTGAAACAGCCTCAAAACAATGAGATTGGTTGAAGCATTTAGGAAATTTTGAAACATTTCAAGTTTTGAAGCAGCCAAAAGCCAAGTGGTGGGACAACCAGGACTGTGCTCCCAACAGCAGCCAGGAACACAGCCTGCAGCCCAGCTGCAGAAGCCAATCACAGAGCAGGGGAAGAGAACAGAGCCCAGGCTCACTTCTCCTCCCCAGTGCTGCAATCAGGTTGGGGAAGGGAACTGAGCGTGATTGCTCAATTTCAGCTGGGTTGATTTCCCACCCCGGGTGGTAGGATGGGGTTGAGGAAAGGAAATTGTAGGGCTGGGAATGGCAACTCAGCCCAGCTGGGCTGAGTTTCATTCCTCAGTGTGATCACAGCACTGGGGATGGGAACTCAGCCCAGCTTGGCTGAGTTCTTTTCCCCAGCCTGATCTAGTGCTGGGAAGGGGAACTGAGCAACTGGGCTTAGTTCCCTTCCCCAGCTCCCTGGTCCTAGGTGCCAGCACTCAGCTTCGCTCCCTCATCTGGCAGGCAGATTGGGGGCCCACTGCCCTGGGAGGACTGGCACATTCTCTGCAGCCCTCCTGGGGTTGTGGCCACCCTCTGCCTGCCAGATGAGAGAGGCTGTTTCGAGCTTCCCCATTACAGCAAATGGCTGAAACATTGAAATAGTGTTGAAACAGCCTCCCTGTTTCAACAAAGTGAAAAGGAACAGCTGTTTTGAATCAAAATTAAATGCTGTTCTGTCAAAACCTCGAAAGTCGAGTCAAAATGGAATGGTGTCATTTTGCACAGTCCTACTAAATATCCCCTAAACATCTTAAAGTTACAGTGCTTCAGGCAAGTGTTATATTTGAGTCATTTTACTCAACTTGACGTAGGGTACTGGTAGTATGGTTCTCAGAGGTACAACAATCAATTTTCAGTCATGCAGCATCCCAGGATCCATGATGCTCATCCTCTCCACCTGTTTCTACTCTCCCAAGTTCTACTGCTTGAGGCAGGCAAAATACAGCCCACAGGACCCCTAAAAAATTTAGAAAAGGTATTCTTATCTGCTAGTGGCTGCCTGTCCAAGATAACAGGAGCCAGGGGAAGTAGGACTCAGGGGAAACCAACAGGACTTACCAGCAAGGCCAGCCTGGCCCCCTACTCAGCCACATCCTACCCCCACCCCCTCAACCAGAAATCTCTGCCTGCTGCAGCTTTTGGGCCGCTCCAGTACCACATGGCCCCTGGCTGCATCACTGGACAGTGGGAACATGAGGCCAGGAGTGGGAGGGTGTGTGTGGGGGAGTGCAGCCAATGAGGGAAGAAGAGAGAGAGAGGTTGTTTATAGGGTGAGTCCCATCCCCCCCACCATACACATGCATTCCCCCCCTTGTACAGCCATACCCACCCACACCCTCCCCCACATCTCACATGCCCCCACACTAACAGTTCTCCAAAAACCTATAGCTATGCCCCCTCCCACCCACAATATACAAGAGTAAGACTCCATTTTAAGCTATTGTGCAGTCACCTCTTTGTATGCTACACAAACACATGTCAATCTGGACAAATATATTTTTGAAATCAAAATAATAAATGCTGTACATATTTTCTTTTTAGAATGTAATTTGGTATTTTTGGGGTTCCAAGATGGAAAAAAAACCTTGCTGAAAGGACTACTGGGAGCAAGAGGAGGGACTTCTTGTGGAAAAGGTCAGGGGTTTGGGGGCAGGACTTCTGATCACAAGATGTAGACCAGAGGCAGGGCACATGTCAAAGGGGGGGGCTACCAATGCAGCCCTCAACAGCTTGCCAAAACTCAGTAAATGGCCCTCCACTGAAATAAGTGACTGCCCCTAGCCAAGGGGGTGGCACTAGTCCCAAGCCAACACCTACTCCAGCCCACTTAACACCACAATGCCAGCTCCAAGGACCCCAGAAGACCCATCCAGGCCCCTGGACTGGGGACCAGCCCTCCCCTAAAATGGCTAAGCCTTTGCCCCACATCTGGGTGGCTCTCCCTTAGCCAGGAGAATTTCAGATGTGGGAGAGGGGGCTGCAGATTACCTCCACAGCTTCCTGTGTTCTTAGAGGTAGGAGCTGCCTAGTTCTAGGAGGTATGATTCCCCCAGCGTCACTGCAGTTAATGGCTGGCTGCACCACGCTGGAAGCAGAGCAACCAGGCAGAGAGAAATGAAGCTTAGAGAGGCATGGTTCCCCAGGCTTCACGCTGTCACTATATTTAACCCCTCTGTTCTGTGCCTACAGAAGGACCAGATTCCTGGCCTCTGGCAACACCCCTGCTCACAGGGCCCTCTTGTAGCAAGTCACAGGTGTGCTGGTCTGAGACTGCACTAAGCTGTCAGGTTGTGGTGTTGAACCCAGGCCCTCATCCTGCCTGGCACAGCTGCTCATCCTGGTCTGTCACCTCTTTTAAAAAAAAACATAGCAGACACACATGGCCAGACCCCTCCAGCTGGTCCTGGGTTCTGCTGCTATCAGCTCCCTGGAAAACTCTCCAGATACCTTGTCCCAGGGACACTGGAGCTATAGGGAAACCCCAGCCCAAAACCAAAAAAAAAGGAAGCACTTATTTACCCCTTGCAGGAGCCGAGGACAGCAGAGGAGCGCATGCCGGGAAATCACCCATGTGTTTTGTTAGCCGCGCTCACGTCCAGCTGAGAGCAGGTGATGTCAGCGAGAGATGCCACCTGACGGGAATAAAATGCAGCGCTGGGAGCACAGGAAGGAAGCTGCAGGAGATCATGGAGCCCGCGGGGAAGCCTGAGGTCATAAGTGGGCACGCACGGGGTTTCTCTGCCTCAGGCAGGGAAAGCTGCAGCAGTGCTGGGAGTGGCAAATACGGCGAGAGCCGCATCTATGGGAACACCAGCTGCGGAGTCGATGAGAGATCCAGTAGGAGAGCTGGGGCAGGAACCGGCTGCGGAGCTGATGGAAGAGCCAGCTGGGACGCCGGTGAAGGAACCAGTGGAGAGCTGGCTGGGACACCAGTGAAGGAACCAGAGAGAGAGCTGGCAAAGAAGTCGGGGAGGAAGCCCAGAGGGGCAACAAGGCCTCAGGTCTCATAGTCCTCGGACCGGAGTCCAGCTTAAGACATTGAGTCAAGCTGGTCAGGGATGAGGGAAGAGACAAGGCTGGGTCAGTTAGAAGAAGCTGAGAGACCCACGACTGAAGGTGGCGTTGGCCGGGGTGTAGGGAAGGTTGGAGCCTCGTGAGTGCCCGCTGAAGGTGTGATGACACTGGAGGCTGTGGTGAGGGGGACCCCCACCACTGAGGGTCCAGATAAGTCTGTGGCTGGTGAGTTTCGGGGATCTGCCACCATCACCCAGGGCACCCTCTGGGGGCCGCCTCCAGGACTGGGGCAGACCCAGTCAGCCACTCAAGCAAAAGCAGCCCAGAGCCTTTTGGAGCAGCAGCAGGCACATACCTGAACTCACTTGCCCGTGGACCCCAAATTGGCTTGACTCTTTGGATACCTGAACTGATTCTGGTTTGACTTCTGAATACCCAATCCAGTGGGCCTCCTGAACTCATGGTCTATTGGACCCTCTTCCTTCAGGGTCGTGGTTTAACTTATAAACTTCCTAATATTCTTCAATTTTACATGCAACAGTTCAACTACCTTTTGGTTTGGCATATTTATATATGACTGCACATGACCATGTTTCTGATGGGAATGTCATAGTCTAATATTGGGTGGGGGAAGGGGCGTCAACCTGTGACATGGATGCCATAAGTAGCTGTGGCAGCTCTGTGTGTGGCACTTTGCATATGAGAAGACAGGCACCTCAACAGCTGATTGGGCAGAAGTTGGGGAACAGAGTAGCACTGAGGGAAGGAGGCAGGGCTAATTTGTGGCACTCCTGCCAAAAAAGCTAGGCCACATTGGTGCAATGTCTCCTCTCACTTCTTCATTATATAATAAATTATCATATTATAGTTTAACCAATCTGATAAAGCCAAATATGATTCTGTGTTGTATGCAAAGCTTTGTATAACTCAGTAAAACAAGAGACAGGTTTATAATATGAAACTGCACCTGTTATAAAAGGGAAAAAACAAATAGGTGCACATATTAAAAAGGAACACTTAATAGCTTTGGAAAAATTATTTATACTATTGACACTTGAAAGATGTGCTTTAATACTTGGTATGAAATGAAAATAATTAAGATATAGATGTTACCCACTGCTTATGAGATGCACATAGGTTTTTAACTGGTTCTAACTGTTATTTGATTATGTAGGAAAGTTTTTAAAGCCAATTCTTGCATCAATGGAACTTCTGAAACCAACAGATAAAATACTAAATGGTGTATAATTCTGAGGCCTCTGCAAGTGTCTGAAATAAAGAGAGAAGACAGTAAATGGATACATGAAAGAGGCATGTCGCTTTGTCTGACATCACTGATACAATGACAGCTTGACATGTTATTAAAATGTTTGTCATCAGTTATTATAGTTCTAACAATGCTGCTTCAAAGAATGTATATTAAAAGTATTTAAAATATTTACAGAATTCATTGCATGCAGCTTTGTATATATTCAACAATGCACCACTCACTGTTGCTATATTTTTAGCTGTCATTACTATAATAAACACTAAATCTGTATTTCAAGATAGTAATATACACTATACAGTAATTTCAATTTCTGTGTTTTATCACATTTGGACACATTACTAATAGCCTTTACTAAGGGTGGGGTTATGTATAACTTTTAGCAAATAGGGTATGGTCTAAAGAAATCAAGAAATAATAAAAATGCTTTAGATCATGGGTACTACTAATTCAGAATTTGTGTAAATCTTCTCATAAAATCTGATTTTGAGATTATTAGGTCCCTGTGACAACAGTCACGATTTTCTAGATGCATTAGATTCCTAGGACTCTCTTATAGACTCTCTCTATAATATTTTGGAATACTTGTCACCCTAAAGTTTTTTTGGTGTAACAATGAAGATTCATGCATTCAAAAGGTCTACTGCAAAAACAGATAGTGTATGTATATATATATATATATATACACACATATGTGTGTGTGTGTGTGTATGTGTGTGTGTATATATATATATATATATATATATAGGACAGATTGACATTAATATGCAAACCACTCAGCTGCCTAAAATGAAGCATCACATTTCACGTATTCAGATCAGGCTTCTTAGACATTCTGGGGATGATAGTCATTACTTACTGTGCCCGTGCCATATTATGAGCATATTCCAGCAAATCAAAGTGTGTCTGCACACTCCACTTATTTGAAATCTGCACAGCTATTCTGAATAACTAAGATATGTGCCAACCATATTTGTGCAAAAAGGCAATGAATTCTACTATAAATATAATGCAGTCCACTCTTAATTAGCTGTTTGTCTGTAAACCCAATTCTGAAACTTTCCACCTTGCAAGTAATCCTTATTCATACAGTTAGTTCTATTGCCTCTTTTAGTCAGTATTTTTGATGAGACCATCAAAACCAATATTGGCTAGTAATATTTTAAAGTGCTTCTACGGTCAGTGTGGTCTATTTGCAAGATATATTTTCTGCTGTTGAAAATAGAGTAACTGTTATAAGATTGTTGCCTTATAAGAATCCATGAGTCCTGGTGAACATGAACATGACATTTGCATAGGTATGGCCATATAATTAGCAAAGCATATTGATTGGTTGTACCTATAAAAGTCAAATCACAAGAGATCGAGACAATACTTTACTTTCATGTTATTGTTTGAAATGAAGGAAAGTCATGCATGATGCTAACTTTACTTTTGCATTACCTGCTCCTCAAGAAAAGGGTGCTGCTCGATTTTTGTCATTTTGATTTCATCTTTCTTAACATATGCTATAAGAGAATAATTCTCAAAATAAGAAAAGGAAAAACATTTCTTATATAATATCTTGTGTTATAGTAGCCTCTTCTGATTTTTGTCTGTATGCAAAAATAATAGCCTTCCTTAATTACACTGCTGTGCTTCTGTGCCTCAGGTTTCTGAAAACAGGATGAGTGGGATATTCTCCTAATCTTAGTGCAAAACAGATTTGGAGAAGAAAACAGACAAAGCCAAGTTAAAGGGGAAGCTTGAAGACTGAGTTGAATATAGAAGCCATGGATGTAACTGTGTGGATAAGGCATCTGATTACCTGAGAGAAATGTTGGGGGTTTCTGTGGAGAAACAGAAATGGACAACAAAGATATAAGCAGAAAAAAAAAACCCACAACTTTTTATAATATTGCTGGCTTCTATTAATGATATACTAATGTACAGCTTTGTAGCTGAAAGGAAAGGTAACATGGCATTGATACTAGTTTTCAATTTCATTTTCCAAATAGGGCCATTAATCAGGTACACCTTAATAATGGTAAAAAGAATTGTACTGGAAGAAACCAAACATCCATGATGGAAAAATGCAAGATGCTCCATCTTGGGAGATAAAACCCACATCATACTTCTAGGCTCAGCAATGCTACACTCACTAGCACCATCACCAAAGGAGACTTGAGGGTCCTGCTTGACCATGAGATGAAAATGGACCACCAGTGCAATGCCGCAGCCAGCAAAACAAATAAAACTATAGTTTGCATCTACCAACGCATGTCAAGCAAGACACAAAAAGTCATCCTCCCGCTTTACTCAGCCTTGGTGAGGTCACAGCCAGAGTACTACATCTAATTCTGGGCTCCACACTTTAGAAAGGATGTGGAGAAGCTTGAGAGAGTCCAGAGGAGAGCCACGTGCATGAATAGAGGTCAAGAAAACAGGCCTTATTAGGAGAGACTGACAGCCATAAGGCTCTTCAGCTTTGAGAAGCGAAGGCTCGGGGTGACTTGGTGGCAGCCTATAAGTATATAAAGGGTGTGCATCAGGAACGGGGAGAACATCTGTTCACGAGAGCACTCCAAGGAAAGACAAGGTCTAACAGTCAAAAACTACTGGATGACCATTTTAAACTGGACATAAGGAAAAACTTCCTTACCATACAAGTTTCTGAAGTCTGGAATAGACTCCCCCAGAAGTGGTGCAAGCACCTACTCTGGATACCTTTAAGAAACACTTGAATACTTATGTTACTGGGATGATCTGACCCCAGCTGACTTCCTGCTCCTTTGGCAGGGGGCTGAACCAGATGATCTCACTTTAGCTTTTATTTTCCCAGAGCAAACTTTACTAACACACCTAAAGTTCTGCTACTGAATTTGCTCCAAGGCAGTGCCATCTTGTCTAATGTGAGTGTCTTGGCTGGGTGGGCAAAATGGCCAATCCAGCTGGTATCCAGACTCCATTTCCCAGCAGCCCCTGCTGGCATGGTTGGGGGCACTCACCATGGTGACCCCAGCCACAGCTGTGCTGTACAAACTCAAGGCTGAGGTTGCCGTGAAGACCAGTCCTAGCCGCACTAGCAGGGAGCACGGCAGTGCAGGACAGAGGGCTGTTCAGGAGCTGCTGGGATCTGTATCTGCATGCACTGGAGCCAGAGCAGAGCTGTGATCTGTAGCCTGCATGCTCTGGGCAGGGGTGCACAGGCAGGAGATTGTGGTTTTTCCCCTCTTCCAGACCAGGCTGTCACTGTTGCAAGGAGCCAGAGCAAAACCACGATGCCCTGCCTGCAGATGCCTGCCAGGAGCATGCAGGCTACAGATCAAACTTCCCCCATCACAGTATCCCAGCATCTCTGGAGCAGCCTTCTTACCTGATCTGCTGCACACCCTGCCAGCGTGACTAAGACTAGTCTCTATGGCAACCCCAGCCTTGCGCTTTCGCAGGCAGCTGCAGCTGGGGTCTCCATAGAGATAGCCCCCAGCCACAGGCAGGGGCAGTTGGAACTGGAGTGCACTGCCTACTGGATCCAGCTTATAAGCAGGATTCTGCCTGTTCCTGGTCTTAGCACTCTTCTCACACCTATGGATGTTTGGGAATAATAAATGCAATAAGTTAATGAAGGTACTCTGCTTTGGAGTGCCTTCATCTGAACCCTCATATAAGAAAGGTTCATTTGTCACACAGTCGGGCACTTTATAATCACTCTGCAGCTATGCACTTCTGTGAGTATATGGTTGTAGAGTGCCTTCAGTGCCTGATTGTGCAACATAACATCACTTCTGCCAATGCCTTCAGTCTATATGTCTGAGTTCCTGAAATGTAAAATGGGGATGGCTACTTCTTTCTCTTATAGGTTGTTTTAAAGATAAATATATTATGGTAGTGGGGCAATATAAGCATCTAAGAGACACTGCAAGCATATTGTATAACTTACTGCATTCAGATAAATGACAGGCTTAAACCCTAGGAGAGTGAGGACATTTTTTATATACTTAAACAGAATTGCTATTACATTCTCTCCCTGCATACCTTCCTGTGAAGGCCTTCTGTAGTGAAATACAAAATGTCCTTTGATTCCCCTTTTTTTTTCTGGATGAAAGAATCACAACACAAATCAAAGCAAACAGGACACAAAACTTGATTAGCCAAAAGAAGTCAAAAGCATCCATCAAACTTTGTATAGATCATTCTAATTTTGTACATTCTTAAAAAAAGTAATTTCCAATTCAAACTCTAAATTAATTTCTACCCATCCTAATGGGAAAAAAATTATAAAGGACATGGATTTGTTCACCCTGTTGGAATGATTTATGATATGAAGGAAAGGCCACTTTAATTTTTAAATCTGCAACTCATTTCTAAGAACAGTCTTATGAACAAGAATTAAAGGCTCATTAGGGTTAACTAGTTCAAACTGCAAATAGTAATTACACCAATTTTGCTAACTTCTTTTAGTAACTATAATATCAAGTGGCATGCAGAAAAAAAGAACAAATGAAGAATTCAAGGGATAATATGATGGAATGAGATAGTATCATAGTACCTAGGGTCAGAAGGGGCCTAGAGCAGGCCATCTAGTCTGACCCCCCGCCAATTGGCAGGAAACGAGTGCCAGGGTCACAGGACC
>JAGPOW010003642.1:45858108-45868702 GCA_030014935.1 Caiman crocodilus
ACCGTCTGACATTGGCGGCTCATGTTCATCTTGGCATCAACAATGACGCCAAGATCCCATTCCTCCACTGTGCTAGCGAGAGGGGAGCTTCCCAGCCAGATGTACAAAAGAAAGAAGAATGGGGAAAGTATTGTGAAGCAAACTATCTGACAGACAAGCAATCAGTCTGTGAAGAAGTCACATATTAAATCTAAGTACACCGGTACCTACAGAACTAAGAAATCTTCTGAGCTGGAAACTTGTCATCAAGGCACATGTAACAGTCCCTATAGATTGCAGGGGGAGCTGCAAAGCTGTGTCAGGACTATCATATAGTGCTAAAAATCTAGCTTGCTAAACACATCAGACTTAGAAGCTTAACCAAGTTTTAATTAAAGTCAATGAATGGGAAAGAAACTTTGGAAAACTAAGACTACATAGTTGCAGGTTTCTGAATATGACACAAAATACTTCAGAGATGATTGGATCAAAGATGGCTGCAGAGCTGAGCTAGGTCAGGTCCTCCTGCTAAATGGCATACAAGAAAAAACATTAATTTTCTGGCACCATCACAAGCAAAGCCATAAGACAAACAGTTCCTGCTCCAAGAAGCCCCAGGGACTCAGGCACTGAAAATACATGAACACACAACCCTTTATTTAGCAGCGTTGCTTTGTCTGAACAGCTCTAATGTCATGACTGCAAGACCAGTCTCATCTAAGATGAATGCCAAGGAGGATATTGAATAGGGGATCAATCACTCTAGATATCTGGTTCAGTGCTCTCGCTCAACAGCATGACTTCTCCCGCTGTCAGAGACAGGATACTGTGCTGGGTGAACCATAGGTCTAACTCAGTATAGAACCTCTTAGGTTCTTATGTGCAGTATTAGGGGCTGAATGCACAAACTTTTAGAGTAGACCAATCCCCAAAAAATCAATTAGACTAGCAACTAGGAAAGACAAATTCAAAATACCAGTGAATTAGATCACTAATTCATCCTTTCACAAAAGTAGCAGAATTTGGGCCAGGTCAAAAGGAGGCCTTGGGTGGACTTTAGTCATCTACATCTAAAACATTATTATTATTATAATTATTTATAATAATACATATTATAATATTATTATAAAAATTATAATATTGTTATAATTATTAATATAATAATAATAAGCCCTGCTAATTGGTTGCTTTCTCCTGAAGACACTTGGACTTACTAGGTGCCTCTGCAATGAATGGGCTCCCCAAACACGGTTTATACCTTTTACATTAGATAGACACTGGGGGAAAGAATCAGAAATAATTCTGAGAACCAAAGCTGGAACTCAGGACTTTCTCTTCTAGCTATAGACTTAGGCTTCTTTTCACTTGCTTACCTTCTGGCCCTGTGAATATTGCAATTTTTTGTTGTTGGTGCACTCTGGGCCCAGGTAGGAAGGAATGAGATTTCACTCAACCATAGACCTGGGAAGTATGGGATGAGAGTTTCAATCTCTTCCAAGTGAAAGGACCTAGAACTGAGGTCTCATCATCCCACCTGGGTGCTATATGTAGTTATGTAAAAATGGGCATCAAGACCATCCTATTTAAAAAGAATGAGTCCTGCTGCTACCTGCAGAGATACATTCCAGGCCATGAATCTCAAGTGGTTAGAGGTACCTCCCTTTCTGCTCTGACTCAGGCATATAAGTTCCAGGAAGAGGCAGGAAATCAGATGTGCCACTCGCTGATTTGTATTTCTGATGATTAGCCAGCTCTAGATGTCTCCCCATTGAGCATGGGGATTTTTTTTTTTTGGCTTCCTTTTCTCAGGTGCCTCACTTCCCAATACATTGTATTAAGAACCCACATTTATGGGTTTTGAATTCCATGTCCAGGGAGATTAAATGTTAAGATGAAATATACATAACTAAGCCAAGCTCTTGCCAAACATGGACTCTGACAACTTGTGAGAAATGGCTAATAGAAAGAATTATCAAAAGAGAGAAGATGTGAAGCCATTGTGGCCAAAAGAAGGTAAGGAGAAAGTGACAGAGACAGCATTGGTCAGTGTGTTGGCCTGTTTTGTCACACGAGCAACCTAACAATCTTTGTAAGCAGCATGACAAAAGGTAGTTTTAAGGAGGCATTTCCAAAGCAATGAATATAGGTTTCCCTTGATTTAAGTGGTATGTGCAATCCCAGAGAACGGCACATGAATCAAATTTGCATAAAGCAAACCCACTTTATAATGTAACAATAAGGATAGGTTCCAATGGCTGTGTAGGAGGGAGGGAGGGAGGCCGGGACCAGGAAGGGGCAGGTCGCACCAAATGCTGGGAACAGCCAGGTGCCACTGCTGTTCTGGGAACATATGCCTTCTGGGAAGAGCCCGGCACAGCCCCCCGGCCCACAGCCCTCCCATGGGGTGTGGAGCAGCAAGTGGCACACCACCCACCCACTGATGGTTCCCTTTGCAGCTGGTGCCCGCTGCTCCTGGGGCCACTGCAGCAGGGGCTGGGGTGAGTAGGGCCATAGCCCCATAACCCTTTCCCCTCTCCTCACATACTTACCAGCTTAGGCAGTGGGGAAAGGCACCTATGCCAATCATATACAAGTGAATTAACCTTGCATATAATGAAGTATGGGTCTAAAAATGCTCATTACATAAGAGCAAATTTACATATACAGAACCCGCATAAATCAAGGGAAACCTGTGTATTGTGGTTTATGGGGAGCAGCTTTGAAATATAAGAGGCATAGCAGAAGAAAACTTGAAGCTGCTTGTTTGACATTTTAACAAGGAGGCTGGCATTTTGGGTCTATCAGAGGGAAAACTTGACCTTCAAATACTGAATCATGAAATTTACACCATTAAAGTATGACTAGGAAAAACTGTTTGAGCTGAGAGAAAGGAAAGTGATTCTACCATGGTGTTCAGCAACTTGTCACCAGATCAAGTGACAAATATATGTAAAGGATCAATATACAGTATATTTTTCCTGTTGGGTCTGACCAGCCCCAGACAGATAGCTGAGGAGTCTTTTTCTTAATTTGGCAACATTTGAAGGTGTTTTGGACAGGGGCAGGTCCCAGCCCCATGCCCCAATCAGGTGATCAAGGAACAGAGTTTGGAAAGAGCTTCAGGGGTGGAGTAGGTCTCAACCCCCCACCCTGATCTGCTCACTGCTAGCTACCCCACTGGTAGATTGGTGCAAGGGGTAGGAGGCTGTAGACTGGAACCTGCCCCCTCCCTGCCACAGCTCTTTCCAAGTCCTCTGCCCTTGATAGAAGAGCCAGGGCCAGGAGCACCCTGCTGCTGTGACAGGGGGACATTGACCCTGCCCTTGCAGCAGACAGCCCCTGGGGACAGGGTATAATGTCCCAGTGTCCAGGAGACAGCTGTCTGCCAGCCCGGTGCTCCCTGCCAGCCCTTGGAGACTAGAGCTGTACGTGCCCACTTCAGGGTCCCAGGAAGTGGAAGCAGTTTGCTGCCATTAGCAGCAAATCTGCTCCTGTTTCCCCGCGTGTGTAGACATCTGTGGCCTGGGATCATTTACTCATGAGTAGTTTACTGATCCTTGTTCAAATGCATGTGCAGATGCTCCCAGTTATACCTTACATTTGTGAAACAGTAATGCATTTTTTCTTTAATCTGCCCCAAGTCACTTATCTTCATTTGAGAACAGGATTAGAAGTACCTTTATTCTTTTTCTTTAAAAGAAAATGTGATTGTGATTTTGTGTTCCAAGCAACTTCTTCCTTTTTGATCAAAGCTTGTTTCAACACATTGAGTTCACACAGTTTTAAGTACCTATAATATAAAGACTAGCATACTTAAAAAACTTGTCATAGGGTCATAAAATAGTGTCAGAGTTTAGTCTCTTATGTAATACAGTATACAGTTTAATCTATCATAGGGTCTACTGAAGTAGACTTGACTGGAAAATTTTCAGCAAAACAGATTTTTGTCAGAAAAAGGCAAAAAAAAATTGTTTTCTTGATGTATGACAAACCACAAGTGGGTTTCTATCAGAAACTTCCATAGTTTACTGATGTTTTGGCTCATGGTTAGGTCAGAAGCCAGATTTCCATTCTCTGCAGCTACAGTCATCCATAGGGACTAGACCTTGATGTGGTATCACAGAAGTTGTAAAATCCAAGGCGCCAGACTATCGCAGGGTTTCAAGGCTCCTGCTGAGGAACTGTGAGACTCAAAGCCTTATAAGCCCCAGCTCTTGCCTCGACTGGACTCCAGATCCATAGCTAAGAGTGTGGAAGCGCTAAGAACTCTAGCTTGTGCCAGGGCTTTCAAGTCTTTCAGACTCTCTGCCAGGGATCTTGAAGCTTGGAAGCCTTAGGGAATCTCAAAGCTTCTTGTTGCAGGTCTGGGTGGCTCTGGTTGTCAGCTCTGCTCTGACTCCCAGGCCTGCTAGCCTCTCAGCTGCCTGTAAGTTCACTCCAAGTGACTGGGATGTAGGAACCTAGATGCTCTGGGAACCATGGTTGAGCAAATGCCTTAGGACTTGAATTTCTCAGCTGTTTCATTTCAGCATTTTCTAAACTAAAACATTTTAATTGTTTCAAAATGGGTTTTCCTCCCTGTGGGAATTTTGGAAGGTCTATTTCTAGTCTGAGATGGAACAAAAATTATAGTTTTAGAATTTTAGAATTTCCCACAGAATGAAATTTCTGACTTCCAGTCAGTTCTACTCCGTACTTCCCTGTAATGCTCTCTGACTGTGATTTGATGCTCCTCAATAAAAGAAGAATGTGGGATTTTGAATCCAAAGCATAAAGGAATTCTTTCAGCACTGTTCAATATTATTTCAGCCTTGAAGAATTAATCTGTGGTCTGGTTTCTTCCAACTACTTGCAATAAGCAACTGCAGGCACAAACTGTGATGCGCCTCATTGCTACTGCACAGTAGGGTCAGAAGCAACCTGTGTGCTGCTGGGACTGTGCAGTAGCAACAGTTATTGCACCATCATTTAGTACCTGCTTTAGTAACAATGGCACAGTCGGGCACATGTGTAGATGCACCCAGTGTTTCCTAAATACAGGGGCCTGGAGGTCTGATGTTTTTAAATAACCTATGGTTGCTTTCCCTTTCTCCAACAGAGTGAAGGGGACTTAAAATGTACCAAACCTTTCTGTTTAACATTTTAGTTTATGATACATATATTATTTAATAACAGACTGTTAGTTCTACTGAGTTATTGTATAATGTATTGTTACTGTTTTGAAAAGAAAATATTCATGAGTGATGGTTTTACTCATAAAGTATGGTCTGACAAATCAATCAAAAAGGCCTATAAGAGCTTCATAACCAAAACTTTTCTCTATTTAATGTTTCTCTAATACCTAATGCAATTGCATCTGTAATACCTTTTGCCATTTTTCCATTAAGAGTATTTGAATGTCTTAGTTTTCCCGTGATTTTAGTTAACAATAGTTAATACACATTGTAAATTCCTTTTTCAAGGATGTTCTCTTTTTTGGGGCTGCTTCACAGATAGAACTTCAATGATGTCCAATCATGTATGCATAGTGCTCTTTTCTATCATAAAATACATGAGATCTATAATTTCAGCTTTGATGCATGGCTGTAGAAGTGCTGAGATTAAAAAGCCTCGAGGTGATGTTGAGTTCATTATAGGAAACTGGCAGTGCTTCTTCTACCAGATAAAAGAAATTTAATTACTGACATCTACAGGAGACAGTTGTGTCTACTTTGAATGTTATGATTTCTTTTATAACCTAGCTGGTTATAATTTCCGAGCTGTGCAGTCTTCCCAAATGGATAGGGTACTTCAGTCAAGCTTTTCAACAAGAAATCATCATAACAGAAATGTCTTTTATTTCCCTATCACAAAAATAAATATGAATCTGCTGCTTGAAAGGTTTCTGAAGCCTGATGGCAGAATTTCAAAGGACTTATTTATTTGAGATTTTGAACAAAATTCTCATTCTTTATTGCCTCTGTTCATTGACTCTTTGTCTAACATAGAAGAGAACAGTATCAAAATCTCTGTGGGAATTTGTTTATTTTATTTATAATGTTTAAAGAGTTTTTTATCATCATAATTCTACAGCTTTATAAATGGATTTCATTTTGCTCTAAAAGAAACAGCAAGGCACAATCAGAGTCAGCAGATAAACATCAGGCCCAATAAATTAAATGTAAAGAAAAATGTAATCTGATGATCATCTTTTCCTAAAGAAATCAGACTTTTACATTCAGAACTCTCTCTTCAAAAAATAAACAGAATCAATGGAAGTCCTGTTAACAATAAAACGAAGGACTGATCGTCAGAAATTAACTATAAAACAGTTTCCTTGCAAGCAATAGTGCAGGGGGAAATAAATGGCAATGTTTTGTTACAAGATGCATGCATATGGTATACATTCTTTGCTTTTCCTGGGATTCTAAAAATCATTTTCCAAATCACTCTGAAAAGAAGCAAAGTGCTTTGAATGAGGATGGACTTAAGCATCTGTTTACATTTTAAGCACTGAGCTTTGCTGTGTTGTAGGTGTAGTGGCAGAATGATTAAGCCTTTCACTGGTACAATATACGTGTGATTATGAAGCCTGTTCTGAATTCAGTCCAAAAGCTGTTTGTGGTTGACCCAGATATGAAAGGCTACTACCCAAATCATTTCCCCCTTTTCACTTGCCTAAATGATGGTTATGTAGCTGCATAATTCAGTTTTAAAACATCTGCATACTTTGGGATTCAGTGTAGCTATGCTGTCCTCATATTATGCATATTCAGTAGGCTTCAATATCTCCCGGGGGGGGTGGAACTGCCAAGGTCTACATGTAATGCCAGGCAAGTCTTGTAACTTTAGTTATAGAAGAAACTTAAATACTATAGCTGGTGTTAGATGCTTATTGTTTGGGACATTTGCCCCAGAAGTAGGAGATAGGTGGTAGGCCAACTAGGGGTTTCAACCTATATTTCCTGCTTTCCAGTAAAATGCTCTAACCACCAAAACACAAGTTAGGCATTGCCCAGAGTACCCCCAATAGAGGTCAGATACAGGCCTGCAGGCATCATTTCCCACATGAACCAAAAAGCAAGGTATTAACAGATACCACATGTATTTTATTGTGCTTATATGTTTTATTGTTTTATAGACAACAATTGTTTACATTTTCCCAGCCTTGTCAGCCCAGAGCAAAGTGACCAGGCTATGACTTTGGACAAGTAGCCCCTCAAACAATACTCAAATACAAAAGATTACTGAATTTTTATGTCAGGGTCATTTACAGTGCCTTAAGAAGGCAGGGTGAATTTGCTTCTTACAAAGTAACCAAAGTATGTGTGTATATATGTGACGGGCTAGCTGATAGTGTTTTATCCCAGGGGTTTTGAAAGGGTAAAAGATGATTGGAGGGCTTGAAATTCCCTTTCCTCACCAATCAGGCCCCAGAGACTCAACTTCCATGTCCCGTGATTGGTCCCTTGGCTCACCTGGAGGGGGATAAAAGGGGCAGTGCAGATGACTCAAGAGAGACCAGTGAGGCAGCATGAGGAAGGAGTTTCAAAGAGCTGGCAAGAGCTGGACCAGTGGGGTGAGAGCAGTTGCCCCAGAAGAGCCTGAAGGAGTGGGACCTGCAGGCAGTAGTTGGACCCTCAGCAGCACAGTGTGTGGCCGGCAGGAGAGGTTCCCTGCTGGGCTCCAGGATCCCCTATGAAAGGCTGCAGCCAGTAGGTGAGGCTGCTCTGCTCCAGCAAGGATCTGAGCCGTGACTTGAGAGATTCCCAGCACTGCTTCCAGCTTCTCCAAACAGGCCAGGCAGCTTGACATGAGGCTGGGGATCCTGAAAAATTAACATGCCTAGCAGCTTGTAGCAGTACCAGTGCTGATGGCTGTGTGGTAAAGTTTCTTCCTACCATGTGGGGGAGATCTCAGTTCAAATCCCAGCTGGGATACCTTAGGGTGAGTGAAGTAGGAGGCAGAAATTTTTGTTGCTGTGGAAAGGGGACGTTGTGCTTTCCCCCTTCCAGGTAGCTAGGCCCTATATTCTTTATTATTTTGTATTTTGTGCCTTTTATATTTTGCCAACCAGTATTGTTTGTTCTGCTGTTTGTGTTTTATATTTTGTTAACCCTGTCTTTTGTCAACTGGATGAATATGTTTATGACTAAGTGTCTAACCTTTATGGAATCCTGCCCCCTTGGGGTGTTGTAGTGTCCCCTATACCTGACGGTTTATACTGGTTATGTTCCCAGTAATGTTCTTTCATTAAAACGTATATGGTTAAGTCCCCATTTAGTGATCATGCTCTACTCTGGATGGGGAGAAGAGTCCCTTCACCTCCCACAGCACTTGTGCTCCTGCTCTGATCCTATCAATTGGAGATAGGGTACCTCTTGGAGTATTGCCCAGGTTATATATATATACAACAGTTTTCATGAGCAGAAGCTCACTTCATCAGATTCTGTAAAAGGATAAAGGATGTACAACAAGGATTGTATAAAGAGAGAGAAATCAGAATACAGAAGCCAAGAAGGAGGATGGAGGCAGGGAGGGGGCAGTGCTTGAAGAATCAAACAAACAAGCAATAAATCCATACCAACCAAGGAGTCACAAAGACTAGTCCAGAAAATGGGAAAAAAACTCATAGCTCCTATTTAAACCATACTCAACACAATCCCATTTGTGGACAGTTCCTTGTACTGCAATTGCCCATTCAAATTGTTTTCTAAAAGTCTGCTGCTGTCTAAAACAGTCATCCCAAGTCTGCAATGGAGTGTCTGAGAAGGTTAAATGGATTTGCCACAGGCTTGCCCATCTTTCACAGTTGATGGCAGAGCAGTGTTCATTATGTCATCCAATCTGTCCAAAGTAGACAGTAGAGGGGCACTGTAAGCAGGGGATGGCATATATAATATCAGTGGAGTTGCAAGTGAATGAACATTGGATGTTATTTGATCCAGTGATGATGTGGTCTGTATTGACGTTGGGACACAGAACGCATCTGGATGTGTTACAAGACCTGGTGCCTCAATGGGACTGAGAGCTAGGTGGCCTGTTGGTGTTTGAGGTCGGTGGGCTGTTTGTAAACCAGGACAGGTTTGGTCCCCATGACAATTTTGAAACAGTCATCCTTTTTCAGGAGGGGTTGGAGGTCTTAATGTCTTAACATCCCAAGTTGAAGTTCAGAATTGGAATATATCTGAGCAGAATAAGAACAGCTGTTAAAAAGCATGATTTTTTTAGCAAGCCCATTCAGGTAACATGGGGAGGTTCAATACCTGCATGTATTTATGTATAATACATAGCAGGACTGTAAGACTAGCAGATATTAGTTATTGAAATCTGCTAGTCTTAAACAAATGACAGTTACTGAAATATAATAAAAACTTTGCAATCAATTTGGGGATTCAGAGCTCAATACTCCCCTCAGACCATCAGTGCAATCTCCATTCAACTTCATAGAAGCTATGACAATGTATGCAAACTATCACTTTAGTTCCCTCTTACAGCTTGGTGTACACATAGGCTGCTTCAAGGTTTAACCAATGTTCCACATGCACTAGAAGGAGAGAGGTTGTGTTTATTCCTCATCCCTTCTAGAGCAATGAATGTCTTTCAAGAAGTGGGCTATGCAGCCACTTGCACTTAAGGACAGTGAGTAACTGAGACTACACAGAGTGTCCATGATCCTTTTTCTTGCTCCATTCCAATCCCCCAGATTCATGAATGAGCACCATAGTTGGTTTGCTTACCTCATAGTGGCAAGGAGTCCAGGAAGTGAAGGACTTCCTGTCCCTGTCCCTACTCACTTGTGCTTGCTAACCCAGATGTGCACAAGTGAAAGTATGTTGGGCTCATCCTCAGTAGCTGTTTTCATGCCTACTAGGAACGGAAGATGTGAGAGTATATGCAGCTGCATGAGCCTTGAGTGGATTCACTAGCATGTTTTTTTAGTTTGGAATGTATTTATTGGTGGGGACAAGGATGGGAGTGGGGGACTTGCTGCTGCCACATGGCCCACTGTAGCCATGAAAAGGAAATTCAATCATGTCTTCCTTTGGGATAGTTTAGACTTTACATAATGAAACAATGCACAGTCAATAACACATCACGGGAAGGAAGAAGTACAAATATCAGTAGAGTTCAATGAATTAAAGTTGGACAGTCCTAAAGTGAATAAACTGGGGAGAAAGACAAAGATGCACGAGAAGGTATAATTAGGTTTGCAGGAAAATTAGATGAAAGAGCAGACATCACCTCCACCAGCAGCTGATACTGAATTTTTATGTTAGTGTTGTTTGTTACTTTCCTATTAATATGATGTGTCTGAGCAGTGTCTCTAAAATAATTTCAGTCATGCCTATGCATGTGAATTGTGCTCCTGGTGCTAGTGTTAGTGTCTCAAGAGACTGTTTAAATTCTGTAAGCACTTTAGCCTGAAAAAGGAATTTAGAGGTTATGCAGATGAGCTTGTAATCCATGTGCACATGACAGACTTTGAGCTATACCACTCTGAATGCGTGTGCTGACAAAAAAGGAATGTGGTACTTGTGGCAGAATTGCCACCTTGGGGGCCCCTCTCCAAAAACCTCTCGCTGTGCCAGCCTGAGGGGCTGCTGGTGAACCCCCCAGGGCAGGGATTTCAACC
>JAGPOW010003642.1:45872027-45901261 GCA_030014935.1 Caiman crocodilus
AGGTTTAGGTTGGACATTAGGAGGCACTACTTCACAGTTAGGGTGGCTAGGACGTGGAACCGACTTCCTAGGGAAGTTGTTCTTGCTCCTACCTTGGGCTTCTTTAAGAGTAGATTAGATAGGTACTTGGCTGAGGTCCTGTGACCCCAGCACTCATTCCTGCCATGGCGGCAGGTCAGACTAGATGGCCTTCTCTAGGCCCCTTCTGACCCTAGATACTATGATACTAAGATACTATGATACCAGAAGGGGTACACTCATTTAAAAAGTTTGAAAACCCCTGTTGTATGCAAACACGTTAAGTAATCTTTCCACTTTGCTCGCTGCTAAATGCCTCAACTAAGTACTATGTCCACTTTTGGCCACCACAGTTGAATAAAGTTGTGCAGAAATTAGAAAGAGTCCAGGAGTCAGTAACAGAAGTTATCAAAATCTGGAACAATTTTTCAAACACCTAACCTTTGTGGAAAGATTGAAAGTATTTGGGTCTATTTGGGTTATTTGTTTCAGAGAAGAGAAGACTAAAGGGAGACATAAGAGTCTTTAAATCTGTAAAAACTGTTGCAAAGAAGGTAATAAATTACTGTCCAAATTTACTGAAGATAGAATAGGAAATAATGTTCTTAAGTTGCTGCAAAGGAAATTTTATTTTATTTATTAGGAAAAAAAATTCTAAATAGATATAAGGATTGTTCAATCTGGAATAGATTACCAACCTATATGGATTCCTCATTGCTTCCTCATTACTTGATATTCAGGTAGCATAGGTGATGTGATGAAGTCACATGTAAAATATTTCCCAAAAGGTTAGTTTTCCAGAAGATAAAGAAATAGATCAAAGCAAGCGTGCCAAGCTAAGATACCAAAAGAAGGAGAATTATGTGATTGTATCACATCACACGAGAACAAAAATAAATATGGTTACACAACTGGAAGAAACCATCCAAGAAAAAATCCAAAAGAAAAAAATGAAGGGACCTTTTCATTAGTAATTATGGATTACTGATGAAAAACACTTTTTGGAATAAAAAGAAAGTGCTCTTCTCTCTGTAGTCAATCCAAAGGTTTTGTGAAAGAATAGGAGGAACAAACAATTAAGAAACACAACAACCATCATAAAGGGATATTGAAAATAATACTTTACTATGTTACTAGAGAGTGAAATAGGAGACCAGATGTAGAGAAGGTATTGCCAATATATAGTCAGTAGGCCTGTGCAAGAAGGCATCTATTCTATCTGGCTTCAGATCTGGCTGCTTCAGATGCCAGGGATCTGAGTTGGAGCTCTGGACCGGGTTCCCACTCGACCCTTCGAAGCAGCTCCTAAACTTTGAAGCTCCTTCAGAGATCTGGCCATAGGGTAAAATGGAGAATCAATGAAATATCTATAACTTTGTTGTTTTTTGTCTTATTTGCATTAAACCTGTAGGAATGGTATCCTCTACTGAAAGCATAAAGTCTGTCAAGCTTCAAGAAGATCAGTGCAGGGGTTTGGGGGGAACTGTACCCCGAATTTGTGAAAGCAAAACTCATGCCATGTGTAGGTATTACACTACAGGGAAGTGAAAACTGCAGTAATGGTGGCCCCTGCTGAGGCCACAAAGCCTGCCAGGATTCAAGGAGATAGGTGCAGTGTCTTGTGGGAAACTGTACTCTAAATTCTTGAAAGCAAAACTCATGTCACATCTATATGTTTCAACACAGGGGAGTGAAAACTATCTGGGGATAGTAACCCCAGATAAGGCCAAAGAGTCTGACAAGTTTCAAGAAGATCAGTGCAGAGGTTTGGAGAGAACTGCACCTCAAGCTGTTGACAGGAAAAATTAGTGACATAGATGACCCTGTGTGTCCTAAGGTGCAGCGGGATGGAAACTGCAGGGTTGGTGGCCCCTGCTAATGCCACAAAGCCTGCCAAGTTTCCAGGCAATAACTGCAGGGGTTCTGGGTCCCTGCACCTCTAGCTGGTGACAGGCAAAACTTGTGACATGGGTGCTTGTGCAACTGACTGTCCCTATCTTGGGGCAGTTGATTGTCTGTATTGATTCTTTCCTCTCCTTAGTCTCTGGTTTCGTAGGTTTTAATTGTTGCTAATTAACTGGTTAAATTAGCTAGCAACTGTGTATTGAGCTGGTCCCTGAGTGAATCATGATTGATTGGTAACTGGTAACACAGTAGCTTAGCAGCCAGGCCTTCAGTAGTTCCCCGCACCATGCCCCAAGACAGACACAGTTACACAAGCATCCATTTCACGTTTTGCCTGTCAGCAGCTAGAGGGGCAGGGTCCCAGAAGTCCTGCACCTATCTCCTCAACAGCTGGCAGGCATCGTGGCCTGAACAGGGGTTACCATCCCTGCAGCTTTCATCTTGCCATGCCTTAACACACACAGTGTCACCCATGTCACAAGCTTTGCTTGTCTGTAGCTTGAGGTACAGTTTCCCCCAAACCCCTGCACTTATCTCCTTTAAACTTGGCAATCTTTGTGGCCTCAGCAGGGGTCATGGTCCCTGCCGTTTTCAGCCCACTGTGCCTTAAGACACACAGGGTCATCTATGTCACGTGTTTTGCTTGTCAGCAGCTTGAGGTGCAGTTCCCCCCAACCCGTTAACTGATCTTCTTAAAACTTAACAGGCTTTGTGGCCTCACTAGGGGCCACTACCCCTGCAGTTTTCACCTCCCCTGTGTTATAACATATAGACATGACATGAGTTTTGCTTTCAGGAATTTGGGGTGCAGTTTCCCCTAAACCCCTATACCAATCTTCTTGAAACTTGGCAACTATTATGCGGTCAGCAGATACTATCATCTCAGCAAATTTTATCCAAATCAGACAAAAAAGAACAAAGGTATTGATATTTCATTGATTCCCTATTATACCCTATGGCCAGATCTCCAAAGCAGCTCCGAAGCTTTTCCAAAGTACTTTGGAAGCTCCAAACCACTTTGGAAAGCTGAATGAAGCCAGAGCTTTAATCCATACATGCTGCTTCAGATGCTGAAGCATCCGAAGCTTCTCCAGTTCTGAAGCATGGTCTGAAAACTTGCAGCCCTAATAGTCAGAACCAAAACACCTGGTTTTGACCTCAGTAGAGGAAAGTTATACTGATCAGTGCAGGTGGCACCTCCAACACTAGGTAGTTGTATGTGAAGAAATTATGTTTTGTTTTATGTTATCTTTGATCAGGGAAGGGTAGAAGGAAGTTCACTCCTACCTGTACATGCTGAAGTTAGTATCTTCAGGCCCCTTCTACCCATGTGCCCCCTGCCACACATGCATGACAGGAGGATGATTGTGGGATCATGCATTAGATCATATTCTACCTTTTTGCTGGTGCAGGAGGAGCCTGATCAATGGACTCCTCCTGCACCAGCAAGAAGCAAGTTCCCAGGGCTAAAAGCCCCACTCACACCAGTTGAGTGACTCCCAGCTGTGAGGCCCCCCACCACACATCCCCAGGGATAGATGGTCCCCACAGCAGTGATCTCCCTGCTGTGGTGGTGAATGAAACACCCAGAGCCACAGGATCACCACAGAGAAAATTCCTCAGCCCCAGGAGCATACAAAACCTTCAGGGCTGGAGGATCACAATGATCCTTTAGCTTCAGGAGTTTCCTACATGCCTTGGGCAGGAAATTACCTAATGGCAATCCTCTGGCCACAGGAGTTTTCCTGCACTTCTGGAGAAGTGGGATCACCTTTGCAGTGAACTACCAGCCCCGGGGGGGAGGGGTTACCCACACCTTTTGGAGGCCTAGGGATCACAGCTGTTTCAATCCCTAGGGCTCAAGCGTGCATGAAACCCCTAGAACCTGGATTGTGGCTGGCATGATGGTTAGAGCTCAGGGGTGAGTGAAAACTCTGAAATCTAGGGATCATGGGTGCTGTATCCCTAGGGCTCAGAAGTTTTACACTGTGCATGGTACACCCTGCTACACATGCAAATTAAAGCTTGATCACAACCAGTTGTAAAGTTAGTACACATTTTCGAGGTCTAACTTTATAGTTGGTTAGAGCATTTTATAGTGTGATAGATACTTTGCACATGTAGCTGGTCTCTACGTAATAAAACAATTAACCAGTTAATTGTGTAATACCTGTAATATTTAGAGGTGGCCACAGTGTTCAAATAAATCATTTCATTTCTACAGCTAGGATTATAGAACACAATCTGGAGGCTGGTGTTGGATGGTAGAAACAAACAAGAAGGTTCTTACACCAGTCTTTGGTAATAACATTTTAGGAAAGAGAAGAGACTTGCATTAAACAATCCCCATCAGAGAGACAAGATAACCTGAGATGTCTGTTTTGGACAAAACCTTGAAATAAATTAATAGCTTTTTGGGATAATTTTTGAGGAGTATGATATAATTAGGAAACATATCAGAACATCTAGAACTGGCACTTGTAGATGCCCCAAAATGTAACTGTGTCCTGAAAGCTAGGACAAAACAAAAATGATGATAGTAGCTATAACAAGCAACATATGGATATTAGGCAGAACAGATGCAAGAAAAGGGAGATTGATGTTGAGGTTAGGGACAGTGGAGCTGAATACAAGGCCTGAGTTGGGAAGGATGATAACTGTAATGAAGTTGTGGGTAGAGAGAGAAGACCATTCAAAAAGGATTGGGGAAGTCAGTTAAAAGCAGATGTATCCATTTTAAGGAACTACATAAAATTAGGAAGTTCCAGAGGAGGCCAGGTATAAGAAAAAACTCAGGACAGGGTGTAAAGAAAATGTTTGGTATAACTAGGAGTTGAGATTATTTTATAATTAAAGAGAGATGAAAATTACAACATCAAGCAAGTGTTAGAGAAGACAAGTAAAGCATTAATGAACCTGAAGTGAAATGGATTTGTCAGAACTTTAGAAAACAGGGTGGGGGGAAGGGCAGTGTATGGGGGGAAGGGCATAATTAAAAATTAGAATATACCTTTCTGGCAGTCTTTTTATGCCAGAAAAAAAAATTCCCAAAGACTCTCTCATAAGTTCCATGTACATTATAATTCAGCCTTTTATCTCTTGTTGCATCTTTTTCTATAATTGTTTTTCCTCTGCTTTTTTGCTGCTTCTTTTATCTGTCAGCCTTTTTATTTCATATTCAGTCTCCATTTTTCTTATCTCCTCATCACGCTATATCTCTTTTTCTTCCTCATTTAAATATCATGATTCCTTCTTTCATCTCATCAAATGTATGTATTAAGTGTGACCACGATTTAATATATGGTCTTAAATATTTATTTTCACATTAGGCTACATAGTCACCTTTACATTGTTAGTTAATGCATATTAGTCAACATTCTTGACTTCAGTTGGAACAAAGTTATGCTGATTCTAAAATGTTCTAAAAACCCAATAACAAAACACTTAGATTTTGTTAAATTTCAAAACCCATTTCAATTGGATGCTTACCTAAATTTGATTTTAACTCAAAATTAGCATTTTGTCTTCTTTTTGTTTTCCTGGTTATCTGTTTATTTAGTTGTTTGCAAAGAGGTGCTCAGCGCACAGCTCAGTTTGAGACCCAGCTTCACATAATCAGTAGTTAAGAGTCTGCCTGGCTAGAAGGCTCAGCAGCTGAAACTGCTAAGTGAATTAGGGTAGAGAAACAAAAGCTTAAAAGTTCCAGGAGGAGAATGTGAAAGAGAGAAGGGTGATGTGTTTGAGCCTAGCTTGCTCCTTTCTAAGTTTGAAAAAGACCACAGCTTTTGGTTTTATTCGATATTGCTTTGTCTGATGTGGGGCAAGGGTGCCCCAGCTAATATTAACTAACTGGCAACCTAAACTCAAAACTAACTGGCCTTGATAAGGAAGCAGGGCGAGTGACCTACTTATAGATGGTTTCACCCAGTGATTAGAGAATATGTTGAGAAGACGTGGGTGGGCTGTGCTAGTGATTCTTGATGCTTTCATAATAAGTGATATGATATAGGTGATGTGAGGTGAATATTGCAGTAGTGTTTGAGTACCATTAACTGTTTCTGTCTTTCCTTCCTGCAAATTGCTGCCACAGGGAAGATGCATTCAGTCTAACTAGGGGATTAATTTGATTTGCCTAAATTCAGCATCTGTGAAAAAATAAGTGTAAGATAAATAAACAATGCAAAGTCAGCAAAATGTATATTCAGTAGGTATGAAAGAAAGGATGTCCTTGCCATAGCAGCTGTAGATTAGAGCTAGACAACTAATTTGCAACAACACTATTTATTCGGTAAACCAGTTCTCTTCAAATAAACCATTATGGTTATGAACTAGATTATAGCTAGATAAATACGTGGGCTGCATGAAGCTTCAGTCACTAATTCAATTTGGCAGAGTTTTGTCCTGATTCAGCAGCCGACTCTCCAAATCCAAATTGAACCAGGATGCCTTGTAATCTTTCCAAATTGAATTGGAACCCTCTGAATGGATTTGGAGAGATTCAGTAAGATTTGATTAATCGGACATAGACACAGTTTTAAATGTTTTTTCTACTTAGCCCTAGGTACCAGGTAGCTCCTGAACGGTGAGATGGGGCGTGGATGGAGCATCTTATAGAAGTGTTGGTGGGTCCCCCTTGTGTTCAGCAGTGGACCTGGAAGTGGACCAGAAGCACTTCTGGTTCACTTCTGGGTCCTCCGTGGGGCACATGGGGGACCCCTACCCCGCCCTCTGGCTTGGTGACAGGTACCTCCTGGGTCAGGGAGTACAAATGGGGGGTGGGGAGAGGTTCCCCGCGTGTTCAGCAGCAGACCTGGTAGACCTGGGATGCTCCATCCACCCCACCATCTCATCATTCATGAGTCACGCCTGGTACCTTGATGTACGTATAAAAAAATGTAAAGCTGTGTCTATGGTCGAATCACTGATTCTCCAAATTGGCATCAAATCCTCAGATTTGGATTTGGCTGAATCTGATCAGGACAATGATCCAAAGCAACAAGTCAAATCACTATCCCCTGAATCAGGCTAAATCCAAATCTGAATCAAATATAGCCTGCTTCACACCCCCCTAATAAATACTGCTATTTATTCACATCTCAAACTGATTCGTAAAGCAGTGATTCGAAACCAGATCTGCTTTTCTCAGGATTGATCTTGATATACAATAGAAATAATGTCCAGCATAACTAACCACATGGTGAACTTTAAAAAGACAAGAGAAATGAAAAACTGAGCATTTAGCCATTGCAAGAAAGGAAAATAAACTGGAAACTTAGAACCATTGTGAAAAAGTTGGTTCTGTTACTGTTAATGCTTCAAAATAGCTCTATAATATGTAGAATAAATATCTACTATCAATTGTAATCTCACTGTTTAAAAAAAGCTTCCCAGGAATAACTTAAAACAGTGTTTTCAACCCACAGGCTACAGTCCATGTGATCTGCATTACTGTCAGATAACATATACAAAATATTTTTTAATGGATACACAAGAAGTAAGTTGTGTAGATGTGGCCCACACAACACACTGAGATCTGCACATGTGGCCCACTTTGGCAAATAGGTTGAGAACCACTGGTTTAGAGAATTGATTGTACTATTGTATTGTTTTAGTAAATTGTTGAAATGACTTGCTTGCTGTGAAACTTAGCTTCATGTGTCACAAAACCAGATCATAACAACAAAGGGTAGAAACACATTGCCTAACATCTCATCTGTGCCAGCATGAAAAATGTTATGGTGGCACAAAAGCTGAGCAAATTAATGTTGGTACCTTGTGTTATGCCACACAAAAGGAAAATCATCAGTGCAACAAAAAGTAGTAGCAGATTTCCATTGTGTTGTTCCAGCTGTCTATTATCTCCATGGTGGAAAAGCACAAGCACCCTGAGCTGGTTGGACTCTTGTGACAGCCTAGGCCTTGAAGCCCTTGAGGCACCTGCCCTCTTTCCCTGCTTACAGAGAAACACCCTGGGGGATCTTGGGATGCCTGTCTATAAATGGGGAAATTGAGACTGCCTACTAAGCCAGACCCACTACCCAATTGTGGAGGAGCAGGTCTACCTGAACTGAGAAAGGCTTTTCCTTGCCCAGCCAAACCCAGGACATAAGAGGGAAAAGCTCTTCCCCACTCAGCCAGGCCTAGACCTGACGCATGGCTGGGTAGGGAAGTGACCTGTTTCTTCCTTGCTAAGTTACACCCATGTCCCAGTGATCACCAAGGATGGGTCTGGCTGGTGGGGAAAGTGGGGAGATGGCATTGCCCCTTGTCCAACTCCATGAAGGGTGGGACAAGGGGCAATGTGTGTTTTGCCCAATGAAGCAGATCAGCTGTGCTGCATCACAGTGACACAGGTGACCTGCTTCATTCTGAAATGTCTATTTTTAGCCATAGTGATTTGTTCCCCTATGAGCTAAGCTGTACTAAGAAAGGAAGTAGGGACGATGCTTCTGTTTAAATCTGAAAGTCAGACTTATACTCAGAACAGAAACCAGAACAAGGAATGAGCTCACACAGAGGAAGTAGCTAACAAATACAAACTTGAAAGTTTCTCATGGAAATAGGTTTAAAATAGTTTAGTTGGCACATTCCTTTGTCATGGAAAATAATGATTACTTGCATCAGTTCAGAAGGCCAGCATCCATGGTTAAAGTTTGTTTATCCTGTCAAGTGTGTCTGCCCGGGGTGGTTCAGTAACACTCGGGTCCTAATTAGGAATCAGTTTCTACTATGTCAGGTACTGCACACAGATGCCATGCCCAACAGGTGCATGTGCATAGATGTAGACTGCTGATTAAAGCTGACACAGAATGCTGTTCTTTTGGTGGCCCCAGAGGTTGTATGTAAAGTCCAATTGCTGCTCTGTGAAATATGTGGAAGCTGTGTGTATTATTCCTACAAATAGTATTTGCTATTTCAATTTGCCTGTATGATAGTATGCTGTCTGGCTGTGTTTAGATAAACCAAAGGTCTAAGTAAAGACAGTCAGAAACCTGAGGCTGAATTGATTCAGTTATCACAGGTTAGCCTAAGCTGTGTAGATTGAACCAATAAGCAAGTGAACAGATATTCGCTTTTGATTCTGGAAATGCAGCCACATGCCTGCAGTGGCTCAGGCCAGAAGCTGGGGGTCACTAGAGTACACCTCCCTATTTGGCTGGAACAGATAGCTTGGGCCAAGGACCCCCCCCCCCCCCCCGTGGTGGGGCGAGGGTTTCAGGGGATACTATAAAGTATCCTGGGATGCTGGGGGACTGGAGTTAACTTGTTGGATCTGGAGAGGATATGGGGCAGAAGTTCAATAATCTGATTTAACATAAATCAGTTATGTCTGATACTACATCCCTCCAGATTTACCGTAAACCACATTTGGCCATTATGAAAGTAGTTCATGCATACTGGACTTCTGTTGTGTTACAGATTTGCACCAGTTTCCAAGCATTTATACTGGTTTATGCATAATTTCTGCCCTAGCCAAGAAGACTAATAACTATGGCAGAGGTAAGGGACTGACACAAAAAATGATCAAGATGCTTCAGGAAAGAATTGAGGAAGCTATTTATTATTGGGAAATTCCTCCAGCCTGATAACTATATATAAGGCAAAGTTTACTTTTCCTAGGTGGAACACAGAATCAAAGGGACACTAGAGGCTAGACTCTGTTATATTAATAAGCATGTAAGTGGCCTTTTTATTTGATTTCCCTTCTTAAATCCCTGAGAATCTATTAGATAATAATTGGGTGGGTCCCTCCTCTTCCTCATCCTTCTTTTTGATGCTTTTTGTGACTCAGTCTTGTAAGATGACAACAGTTGCAAAAGTAGATGCATCATTGGATTCTCAGGGACTCAAAAAAGGAGGAATAGATCCCACTTTGGCACCCAAATCCATCTAGATGCTCAAGAGGTAGAAAAAAAATGAGCCCTAAATCTTTAAGCATGCTGAGCTAGGCAGAACTTGGGGCAATGTGCTGTATATCGGAAGTTGTTTCAGGGAAATCTCTAATACACGGGCAGCATGATGGAGAAGTAAGTCTGCCTTTCCCAGTTCAATATGGGGTCAACTGTCGGGCAGAGGACTATCAAAAAGCTGTCAAGGGAGAATTAGGGGAATTATGTTCACAGGCTTTAACTGTTTGAGTGGGAGAGAAAACATTTGAGTGGGGGAAAAAAACATTTTTCTACTGAAGAAGCTGTTCTTGAACCACTTGAATCACTCCCTGTCACAGATTCTTAGGTTAAAAGGAAATACAGGTGCTAGACTGAGCTTGTATTGTGAAGAGGTTACAACAAAAGAGACTGGCTGTTGCCTGAGATCCCAACAGAGGTTGAACTACTTAATTTTGTCCTTGACAAATGAAAGAGGCTAAACGTATCCCCTAAGGGATGAACTCATAAGGGACAAGAAGAGGTTTAGTTTACATTGTAACCATGGCAACACCTATTTCTCCTTCTGACCCAAGAAAAATCTGATTTTCCCAAGGATTAGTACTTGACTGTATTTTGGGAGCCCTAAGCCATTTTGTTTGGGGGGTTTTTGCTATGACAGTGCAGGCTTAATGAGCAAGTAGGGTGTGAAAAAGCAATTTGAGAAGAAATTCTATAATGGAAAGAACAAGTTTATTCAGAGAAGATAAATAACCAATGTTTTAAACTCAGAAGTGTGAAGAATTGTCTGTTATTTCTAAGAATGGTTGAGATCCCTGGGAATCCCTTGAGTTAAAAGATTTTTTTCTTTTCCTGAATCAGTTTCCACATTACTAGTTATAAAACTAGAAACCATATTATCAACCGTGAAACTATATAATTAGTTTCTTTATACACCTGCAATTTCTGCTAGATAAAATATAAACTGTCACCAAACGCAGATGCCATTATGAATATGACAGATCATTTATGGGAAAAAAGGTTGTGTAGAAGTAACATCTGATAATCTGTTGGAAACATTAGCATATAGATGGCTGTGGGATGTGTGAAATATTATCAGAAAAATTCTAATATAAATAGCTTCAATGTCCAAATAGGATTTAGTATTTTGTTACTATAATGCTTATAGTGGTTCAGACTTAAAGAATTTACAGACATAGCACTCATTTGTGAATAGAACCATGCATGTCTCCTCCTTGTTAAAATACCGAGAGCTGTTAAATTGAGAACATAGATTACTGTTATTACCCAAAGATATGTAATCAAGTGTTCAAAGGTGACTAATAATGCTGGACCAAAAAAAAAAGAGGATTTTTGCTCTGCATCTTTTTACAGCAGTTGTGACTAATATATATTAGCCCAATCTTAGCCAATGGAATATATATATATCCCATTTTTTATACTGTGTGTGTGTATGTGTGTGTATTTGTGTACACATGCATATGTATGTGTGTATAATAAATATAAACAATGGAATATCTATATTCCATTGGCTAAAATTAGTAGATCTGAATTGTCAGAAGCAGACATCCATTTTAGGTCACTTTCTCTAAATGGAGGGGGAGTATTATTTTCCAATAAATGTTACATTAAGGGAGAGAAATAGGAATTTTCTCTCTCCTAGATTTAAATCTATAATTTTCATTATTGAAATATCTAGCTATTCAGATGAAGAAAAATAAAGAATGAAAGGTAAAAGTCAATAAGAAGAAATAGGAACCAAACCAAATGACACATTGTGTCAAGGATGACTTAAAGAAAGATCCTCAGATCTGTCAATCCCACCTGTTAGCTGGATGGAGGTTCACTGATCTAGATCTTGGATTCAACTGAGAGTCCACTCTCTGTTAAGAGTCTACCGTCTGTGTTACCAGAGCAGAGAGCTAAGAGTGTTTTTGCAGTCTGTGTGTGTGTGCGTGCTTAGTGCTTCCTGAAAAGCAGTTTTTGATTGCCTTGGTTCTGGGTCCTTTTTAGCTTCAAATATTTTTGTACATAGTAGAGGACAAATTAGGGTCCACCTATAAATCCAACTAACAAATAGTATCAAAAAAGGTGATTTTTTTACAAATACAAAATGTCCGTTTCATCCATTAGAAAGAGCATCCCATGAGGGTGGAAACCCTTTTGGCATATATGCAACTTTTAAGGCAGGGTAGTAAATGTGATAAATTTGGTCTAATACAAGGATGATTTCTGATTCCTTAGCACTCTGTGACCCTACAGTTTGTGAACTGGTGTGTCTAATCTAATCAATGACACAATTAGAGAATGAGATATATATTTTTAGTCTGATTTTGATCCTCCTCTATGTTTAGTGCTTTAGTTTCTAGCTCTTATTTTACTACATAGCCCTGTTGTCCATCAGTTGTACAATTGACTATGGAATATGACACTGATGGAGATTTTACACCCAAAGAGCAGGCACTACCTTTTCATTTTGTTTGCATGCAGGTCTTGCTTGGGGCTTCCTCGTGCTATCAAATGCACTTCTTGCCATCTACATACTAAATAAGCTAAAATGTTTATAGTATAGAGGCTTATGCATCTTTTCAGTTGGAAGCATTTTATAATTTGGAAGCAGTACTAAGATATTTTGTCAAATATTAAGCAACACTCATTTTTCTCTCCTGCACCCCACGACGATGGTCCAACATATGGGTAGAACTCTCACTAAGAAATACCTTGAGAGCATTTGGAGAAAAAAAATCCCAATAGTCTAAAAGCAAAGCAGACCATTCATTTTATGTGTATAATTACTTACTTGAGCATGGAGGTGTGGACCCCTTTGAATTGTGACTATGGGTATCCACTGCTCTTGATGAGTTTTAAAGAACATTTCTTACCCATGAACCAGTTTCTGTTTAAAAGCAGTAAATTCAGATTCCCATAATGTAGAATATAGTGAATGGGTTAAGGAGCTGTCTTACAAGATTGTTGAATGATATGGTCCTTGCTCCATCTCTCTCAGGAGAATGCCTTTTAATTGGGATATATCTATATACATCTTGGATGAACCATATATTACTGCAGTTCTATTTTCCAAGTTTTCTCAAGCAAAAGTAGCTATAAAGAAAACAGTCTGTGGTGTGTATGCTTGCTGTAGCTTCTGTTTGTGATTTTTATATGCAAAGTTATAAGGCCTCCAGATTGTTCTTCTCCAGCCCATCACATCTCATAAAAACTGCAGAAGAAGTCACAATTTCTCTATACTGATGTAGGCAGCATTTTCTCCATACCGATTTTATATGCAATAGAAACAAAAAGGGCAAAGGTTATAGGAATCTAAAAATCAGACTCAAAATTCATATCTCATTCTCTAATTGTGTCATTGATTAGATTAGACACTCCAGTTCACAAACTGTGGGGTCACAGGGTGCTAAGGAATCAGAAATCATCCTTGTATTAGACCAAAATTTAGTTCCAAAGTAGTTGGGATATATGTAGCTCAGGGTGATGGGTATAACTTACATGTGATGCAATGTTCCCAAATGCACCTCAAGTCTGAGCCTGTTTTAAATACAAGTGGAATTTAGGGTCCTGTTACAGGTTACTTTTGAAACATCTTAAATCTGTGAAATGTTACACTGTCATAAAATTAGAATAGTTTCAGAGCAGTCATAGGTTAAGGCTTAATGCCATTTCAGACCTGCACAACTGACTTGTCACTAGAGGGCCTGGCAAGTTGGGGTGTGGGCAGGAATCAGGATTCCCCTCTTCCCTGAGGGAGGGTAGCAAGAAGCTTGGAGGCAGGAAAACCAGCCTGAGATCTGTGGCTGCCCTCTCTCCACAGCAGCAGGAGCCAAGCCAGAGCTGAGGGTTAGGGGGGAGAAATCTTGAAAAATGGTGCAGTAACGAGGGGTGTGAGGAAAGAGAAAGGAATTAAAAAAGAATTCAAGCAAATGTTAAACAAGCAAAATCTTATATGTGTCTCATTGAATTGGGATTGGGCTGGGGGTTGGTTTGTGGACAAGAGGGGTGATGCTGACTAGGATGGGTGAGCTGCCCTAGCCTGAGAATTGGCAGAGGAAAGGAATAGTAAGAGCACAAGGCTGAGAACTAGTATGCTTACTGCATGGCACAGAGCATGCCAGGGAAAATCTGAGAACCAGAAAAACTGAGGCATGATGAAGTGAGTGGCTGGCAGCAGTGGGTAGAGATCAGCTGGGGGTGTGGGGGCTGGCTAGCATGGGGGATGGGAATCAACCATGGAGGGAGAACCCTCAGCATCAGCCCACCTTGGTCTGCTTAAATGGTGTAAGGTTATGTAAAGTGTTTTATGTTTATTTAAAGCATTTTTATTTGAGGAAGGCGGAGCCATCTCTCAGGATGGCTGGGGGAGCCAGGGTCAGGTCAGGGGTAGAAGGTTCATGAAGGCTAGAAGGGGGATACTGAGGCATAGAGGGCTATGCATTCCCATTCCAGTCAGGAGAGAGGAGATTGGAAAAGGCAAGCACCAATGGCCTGCAGCAAGCCCTGGTGATCTCTCTTGGTCCTGATCCCAGGAGGGAGGGGGTTACAGGGGCCCCAGCTCCCCCCACAAATCCTCCACTGTCCTATCCCAGCCTAGGAGAGAGTGGGCTGGTAAGCAGAGCTCAGGTAGCTGCCTGCAAAGACCTGGGCCAAACTAGACCTCCCACCCCTTCCCAGTCACCCCCAAGATATTTACATTAGACACAAGGCATGGGTAAGAGCCCTTTGCCTCAGGTAAACTGAAACTTTCCCATATCTCTCTGACCATTTTCCCTTGTTTGCCCACTGGCCAGGTGGGTAGGGTGGTGGGAGGGCAGCTTTCCCTCAAGTGTCTCCATGTCAGGTCTGAGAGAGGGAGGTGGGCCTGGAGAGGTATGCTTCCCTGTCACCATGGATAATGCCCCATGGGGGAAGGTGGAGCTGCTGGGTGGCAAGACCTTGGACAATGGGAAGCATGCTTTCTGCAGCTGCATGGTCTCTCTGCACTTAAGGTCTGGCCACCCCACGCTATCACAAAACTGCCAAGCCGTGTGACCCTGGAGCCAGGGGAAGCAGGTTTCCTCTGGCTCCATGGTCTCCCTGCATGGTCTTGCCATACTTAAAATGCTGAGAATGGCTGGTCTCAGCATGGAGGTATGTGTGGGGGAAAGGGCAATCGGAGCAGGGTGGGATCAGTAGAGGTTTGAAAGGTAGAAAGGGGTGAAGCAGCAGGGACCTATGCATCCTGAAATGCTGGAGGGCTGCAAATTGATCACTGTATCACTGGGAAACTGACTAACAATAACTTATCTCAACCTGAGTAGAATGGCTAATAGACAACCCTCGTGTTAAGTGGCTTGGCTGTAAAACTTCTAGCAGATACTTAACATAGGTTAAAGCCCTTTATGGGTGCATGGTCCCATTTTAAGTGTCTGTCTTAGTGGTTCAAAGATAACTTGTGACACCACCCTTTTCTGATTAATATAAAGCTACTTTTCTATATTTTAGAGCACCTTTTTTATGTGTAGATGCTTAATTTTTTTTTAATAGAGGTGCAGACCCCTTTGGAAATTTTAAATGGAAGTATGGATACCTTTGAATTGTAAGTGTGTACCCCCAGGGATTTGTGGACTACAGGTTAAAAAACACTGTTTTAGATCATTATTAGAGAGTGTTATAAATTTGCCTATATTTAGTTCCTGCATTGGGGGAAAAGCAAATATCATAAGAGAATTTATGATTAAAAGCATGTTCTGATTAGGTTAGTAACTATTTTTAGAAAGGTATATTTTTATTAGAATAAGTTAACCTTTAACTATTTTTTAAGTTGTCAAAGCAGTAAAATATCACCAAACTTCCTGATATGGATCCCACACACCACCTAATTCCCCCTGCCACCAGAAAAAAAAATGCTGAATTGTATTGGTAGATACTGAAAAACAATGGCTATTATGATGAAACTTACCACAATGACTTATGGCCTCCAAATTTACCTTTGTAAGAAGACTGGGCATGCTGTTTATCTAGAATTCCTGGCTCCAATTTATCCCTGAAGCTACAAAGAAAATCCTTGGAGCAGAGTAGCAGAAAATGGCAGCTTATAAAAGTAAAGACCATGTAGAAAAGAAACACTTTCTCTCAAGTCAGCATCAATGCCTGAAACTATGGCTCTTCCCTGATCAGATCGCCCAGAACAAGACTAAAGTCACTGGCTATTCTAGTCTGATAATAACAAAAACAAAACAAAACAAAAATCTTGCACATTGTATGCTCTGATGCTCAAAGGGACTTGGATAACTCTCTCCCTTTGGGAATTATGAGTATATACCAGCTGTGGGAGTCAAGTGCCTAAGTGTTATCAGGGCTGTACTTGGTAGCCTTGTTGGTTTGAGACAAAAAGACATACAGAAAACTAGAGCTCTTGGTTCCATGAGTGTCTGTGAGCTGTTTTGAGTAGCTCTTTGATGTGTTAATCAGGTAGAATTCCTTCCCTGGAGGTGTCAGATGGCAGGCAGAGAGGTAAAAAAAATGTCCTTGTTGTTGTCCTTGAAGTCCCTCATAGACCCAGAGGGACAGCTTTCCATTTTCAGCTCCCTTTGTGCAAAAATGAAGTTTATTTCCTTCCTTACTTTTTACCATCTTGCACCATCTACACTTTTCCCAGAGCCTGACCAAGCGACTATGATCCTGAAAGCTTGCAGAAAAGGACAATTTTCTTGCCATTTTCCAGTTGCTCTAATAAAAGATATCACCAGCTCATCCCTCAATTCTTCCATCAGTTCTTCCACAATGGATGCACTCAACGTGGGGCAGAGACAGAAGTGACAATGTTCAGCCTATCTGGACACAGAAGGCACTTTATAGCCAAGACCAAGCACAAGTGCATGGCTGCAGAGAGCTTCAAAAATGATTGAATGGCTGAAAATCTGAAACCTCATTGAATGAGGGTTCAGATAAAGACATGTCAAAATAGAGAGTTTCCTGCATGAACAACTCATACTTCCTGAGGCTCAGGGGACACAGCAACTGCCCGCAGGCAGTAGCAGTGGGTGACAGTCTCAGTGGCAGGGGCATGGCGGTGGTGAGCAGGAACCCCCCTCAGGCTGCCGCGGTGGTGTCGGCAGCAAGGAGGGAAGGAGTGATGAGTGGCAACTGCCTGGAGATGCCAGCAGCGGTGTTGGCAGCGGCCAGTCTCGGGGGGAGGGGACACATGCGTCCCCATCCTCTCCTTATGCGCCGCCTATGATTTCCTATAACTACTGTCTGTGCTGCCTACCAGCCTGTCACTTTTTAAAATGGGAGGCGGGAAAGGGAGGGGGGAAAGGGAGCTGGGAGTTCAGTCTGACCATGAAAGGCATATCCAGCACCAGCTGAGGAACCCCTGGAAAGCTTCCCCTGCTTCCTTTTTACCCTCCCATTTTGAAAATTTTGTAAACTTGCAGGAAGGAGGGGCCATTGCTAAAGAAAACTGGTTGTAGGCTCCCAGCCAGAAGCTAGATTCCCCTTCCCCTTGGAACCATGAATGAACTTCTGTTTGGTCTGCAGGATTGTTGTAACTCAAAACACTTCTTGCAAAGCATTATGAGTTACAGCAGGGAGTTGCACCCTTGGAAAAAAACTTAAATCCCTGAAAAACTATTAGCAATATGTAGATGGCTCCTACCTATTCCTTGGCTTTTTTTATAAATCAGTCTTAAGTGTGAGATGTCTTAAGTGTGAGATGGCACTTACAAAAGTAGATGCATTATTGAATTTTCAAGGATTTGAGCAGGGTGGAATAGAATCACATTTAGGTATCTATCTCCGGTTGCATATCTAATGAATGGAATAGAATATTGCCATTATGTTTTCATTTAGTTATTTTTTTTAAAAGAAGCTGAACTAAACTCTTGTATCCTTAGTGTGAAAACAAAGATTAATCAATACATATTTCAGTATTGTCATAAAAAAGCAGGGACAAGTGTTCTCTAATCCTACTGCTAACATTTACTCTGGGTGTGGCCCTTCCAAATCCATGATTTTTACCCAGGTTCTTGTCACCTGTACTGTTGAACTATGTTGTAGTCCAGCAACCCCTTGGTATAGTGGGCCACTTTAATGAAAGGCAGCTGCTTCCACTCGACACGCGCCAGTGCTGGTGTTCCCCACCTCTCCTCCAAAGTGCTAACCTGCCACAAAATCACTGCAGACATTCCCTCCAGGAGATGTCACAGCTTTGTCAGCCATAGGTTGTCAATCCATGTTCTACTCCATCATATTTCATACTTTTGTGTGAATCAATGAGGAAGAGACTGATTTTTGGAGGCACATCATGTTTAGCTCCTTGTCTACTTTAAAAGATGGTTAGTAGTGCCTTTAAATAGCTGTGGAATAAAACCAGAACTCAGCAGTTGAAACACAGGAATTGTACGGTCTCCAACCAGACTTGCTCAGTAGGTGGGCCATGCCTGCTAAGGTAACTGCAATTTTTGCATGGGTTTTGATTTTTATACTTAAGTAAAGTATGTTATGTGAACACTACTTATCACTCTGTAATAAAAGGAAACTTGTTTGGCAGGATGTTGTGAGGGAGGATTTCAGCCAATTTGAGTAATATTTTTACATCATTTGCACCCAATTCAGTATAAACTTCTAAAAGTATTGTATCACATTCTGTGCCTGGAACCAATTAAGGGGAAAAGTCCTTTGTTCAGCTAATCATCTGAGTGTCATCAAAATGATCCTTCTGGGCCCCATTTAGAAATCTAAATACCTTTAGCAGTTGAAGCATAGTGCATGTAAAAATTAAAATTATAAATATCACTAAACAAATGAAATTTCTGGTGATCTGGTAGCTTGCCAGTAAACTCTTCTTGTTCATTGCTCTCACTGAGGAGAGAACAACAATGAAGTTGCTGTAATTGGGCAGCATATGGCAAAGTTATGTTTAAAGTTTCCAAGAAGTATTTTTTCTCTGATTCACATTTAAATGATGTGCTGTGCAAACAGAGGATGTATAACTCAGTTTGTGACAGGAGACAGATGTTACAGCCAACAAGAAATCAAAAGAGTGCTTCAAGTATCTGACTTGGTATGCTATCTTTTTATTTATAGCCCCCTAAAGTAATAGCACAACTGTGTATGTGGTTTAAGTAGTTTCTTGATACAAGTCATTTCAGCATTCTTTAATATAGCAAAACTGTTGCATAAAATACTTTAATGAGTTGCATAAAATAGAGGTTTGTAGCCATAAGGTCTCACTTTGCTTTATTTACTTGCACCATAATAATGATGGTTCTATTAAACATAGTAATACATGATATACAAATGTATCCATGTGTCAAGGTTCAGTATGTTAGTAATAAGTACAGCAGTAAGGAAGTAAGAAAAACACCTGTAGATGAACATCTGTGAACTTGTTATTCATTTGGAGACATTGATTAAATTGTCTGAAATGTTATTTAATTTGTTAATTATTTGGGGGGAATGATTTTGATTATTTTTTTTATCAAAGGAAGTGAAAAATATTTAATGAATATGGACATGTTTTTCTGAAGTCTCAAACAAAAGATGATGTGATTCTCACCCTTCATTTTCTCTTGTAGTGGCATTCCTCAAAAATGTGTCATCTGTGGGTAAAGAGACACATAAATAAAACTTAATTAAGATTATTCACTCCCCATGTACCCTATTAGTTGAAGTCATGACCTAAGCAAGTAGGAAGGACCTGGTCATCCTCTTGTATCACCCTCTTCATCATGAAATGTAATTGGAAGTACTATTTATTAGGACTGTGTGAAGCTTAAGTCCCTGACTAGATTTGGTGGAAATTTGACCTGATTCAGTGACTAAATCTCCAAATCCAAATATAATCAAGAGACCCTTTAATCTCTCCAAATGGAATCAAAACCCTCAAATCAATCAGAGAGATTCAGAAAGATTCAGTGATTCGGATATAGACACAGCTTTAAATGTTTTTTCTGCATACCTCAAGGTACCAGGTGGCTTGTGAATGCTGCGATAGTGAGGCAGATGGAGTGTCCCACAAAAATGCAGGGGGCTCCCCAGCACACTTGGCAGCAGACCCAGAAGTGGACCAGAAGCACTTCTGGTCCACTTCCAGATTCACCAGGGTTTGCACATTTGGCTGGAGTAGCCAAGCATAGAGTGAGCGGCAGCATGCCTTTCTGTAAGGGGAGCCTAGTGTGGGGGCCCAAAGATGCCTAAGATGCTGGAGGACAGACACCTAATATGAATCAGTAGGGGATCTGGTACAGAAATTTGATTGCCTGGTCTAACCTAAATTAAGTCTGAGTGCACACTGATCCAGGTCTATCTTAGACTGGGTTCCACCATTTTAAACCAGCCTATGTGTGCTGAACATCTTTACTGTTATGAGTTTAGGCTGGTTTCCAAGCACTTATACTAGTAAAAGTATGTCTATACTTAGCTACAGTTTATTTTTGGCCACTCCTTAATGAAGCTCCTCAGCTGCTTTTCCTATTCATGATTATTTTTGGATGTTCCCAGATGAAGAAATGGCAAAAGAATCCATATTTGACACCGTTTGTAAAGAGACTAGGCTCCAACTTCCAGGTCCAAGTTTCCTGATCCCTTGTAAATGTATTTTATCAAAAATGTACAAGTGGGAGCTTTATGAAGGCGAGCACTGACTGTTTTGTTTTCTATACTGAAACAGGGTAATTGTAGCTTCTGCTATTTTTCATGCTGTAATATGCAGTAGGCTACATTGTGGCCTCTAAGCCACAGGCCACATTTCTGGGAAGAGCTTGAGAAGAAATCATAGACCTGAATGCCTCTAAAAATGGTATGGTGGAGTAGCTGCTGCTACACCTTTAACATATTATTCTAACCTATGCCAGTCCTTCAGTTGCCAAATTAAGCTAGTTTTCCTGCCCTGTTGCTTCTCAGATCTGAACCAATATTTTTCTTGTATGTACACTTCTAACTTGAACCTCCAGGAAAATAATTTAGGGTGGTGTCCATTGATTCTAAAGACAATTTACCTGGCAGATGTTACCCAAAATAAGGACCCAAATTTGCAACTCTTTTTTTCTTTCAAATAGTCCTAACTAGTATGGGAAGATTGAGTGCATATACATGTGCAGCGAGGCTGCTCTGATGCACTGTAACTACAGCATAGACTCAATTAACTGAGTCTGCTGGAGCGTGGTAATTACCACTTCAGACTTCAGCATCACTTGCATCAGTATCTCCATGCTGAAAAATGGTGGCAGGGGCATTTGAACTTATTAAAGCTTATTTGATAAGCTTTAGTTGAAGCACGGCCTCTGCCATGTTTCAGCACAGGGACACTGATACACATAATGCTCCAGAAATTTTAATTAGAGTGGCTGTCAGAGTGCCTCCCCCCATCTCCCTCCCACTCCCAGAGCACATATATAAATGCCCATTATTTCTATGACTGAGTTTTCAGTCAGTCCTAAAACTGTATCAAAAATAAGCAATTTAACAGAAAAATACTGGCCAATACTTAGCTTAGCTAGACAGCTGCTTTTGTACATGTAGAAATCCAAGATATATGGCACTTATTCTGATATTATTACTTTCATTATTGTTGCTATTTTAATGGAATCTGATAGTAGTAATTTTTGCATATCGCAGTCAGATTTTATACTTAGAAAATAAGTTTTCCTGGCTGTTACATTTTTAAAAATCAAAATATTGATTTCCCCCCTGAAAGAAAATTCAAAAGGAATAGCATTTACAAATCATCTGGAATATGAAAGAAAAGGAAAATCAGTTCACTACAGAAGAGAAATATCGTCGAAAAATAATTTCCACTAGAAATCTCGGTGGGAAGAGGATATGGGTTTTTTTGTCATTTCACATAAAGTAGCATATCCAGATGTCACATAAGAAGATGGAATGTATCTTAATATAATAGGATACAACAGTACTTATCTACCTTTTTCATCAGAGACTAAATAAATCAATAGGCCCAGGTTTTCAAGAATGGGCAACTGAATTTCAGACCCAAAATGGAGAGTGCACCCAATAAAACCCTTGAGATGGATAGCTGTACCCAGGTAGAGACCCCCAGTCTGCACAAGTGAATCATAATGATGAACTGGGGCTTTAGTGGTCTAGTTCTCAAAAGGACTAAGCATTTAGTAGTTTGCATGAAAATGAATGCTGGATATTTGGAATTCTGATAATTAGGCCTTTTCTTGAAGAACCACCATATGATTTTGGCACCCTATTTCATAAACCCAAGGAAAAGCAAGAAGAGTTTATATATGTAAGTAGAATTGATGGGAATATGTTTGCAATCTACCCAAATGTATTTTAAACTTATCCATGGTATCTGCACAATATTTTCCCTTAGCGTCTAACTCTAAAAACCTAGATTCTTCCCTTCATTTTTGCCCATAGTGTTTTCATTCTCCTACTCCAAATTGAACTGTGTAATGCAGCAAAGTACATTTCCTCTATGATAAAACTGGACTTACATAATGTGTTCTCGTTCTAAGGTATTATGTGAAGGATATAGCATAAAGTAATACTAATTTTACTTCCCCATCTATAAAAATAAGATAAAAATACCATTAGCTTACTTCAGGGGAAAATGTAAATGCAAGAGTGGGAACTAATTTGAATACCATTTAAAAAACTGGATGGTATATCCAAAACACACCACAGGACATGGCTGACAGGCTCATTATTCTCACCCTTTTGTAAAACTAAAAAGGTAATAGACATTACTTGTAAACAGAAGGCATTCCTCTTATTTTTACATGTATTTTACTGCATTCTCAAGATAAGAGCAAATGTTTCACCATCTGTCCTACACAAAGTAGAAAGCTAAACCAGAACATAACTCTTTCTACCTTTGTCTGTCTTTCTGCCTGTCTGTCCTAAGTACTTATGGCTGCCCTCACCATATTATTTAAACACCCCATAATCTTTAATGCATGTATCCGCACACCAATCCTGTGAGATGCTGCTCAGCTAGATTTATAGGTGAGTAAGTGGACCACAGAAGTTGCACAGGAAGGAAGGCTGTATAGTAACAGGAGATAAAGTCCAAATTGCATCAAAAGCTCTTTTTTCAGTGGATCTTTTCAAATTCATTTTATGAATAAAATGGTTCTATAAAAGTCCCCCTATTTGATCATGAAAATATGGTTATCTTGCCAGATGGACTTATGGAAACCTTTCTACACCAGGAGTGATTTTGTTCTTTATAACAAAATCTTTGAAATCCTTTAAATTATGGTACATTTTCATGCCATAACAAAAAATATTATGTTAGAACATCCATTTTCTAAGAACATCTGTCTGTTCACTTGTTCTTAACCTAGCAGGCAAACCAGATGCTCACATCCAGGAAGTTATCAAAAAAAAAAAAATCTGTCTCTAGATTTTAGACACCACCAGCCAGGAGTGTTTAGATCAAAGAAGAGATATATTTTGCAGATGCTGACCACTTGGAAAATTTGGATCCAAAGCTAGGTTAAGACTTCAAACATCCCCATAAATTTCAGGGCATGTGAAGTGGAGAGTTAGAACCTAACTCTGTACTCATGAAATTTTGTTTTCTTGAAAATTAACTTGGCTGCAAAGTTTTATTAGTCTTGTCATGGCATTATGGCTAGCAGGTTAAATAAATTCAAACCATTAACTGACTTATTTCTCACAACCAAACTTAAATTGCATCACTGAAACAAGCGTAACCCTGGGTGCAACACTAAATGCGCCCTCACTTGAATTATGGGATTCTGGAGTACCCAGGAGCCAGTAGCCCTGTCCAGTCCCCCGGGAAGATTCTGCAGTGCCCCCGAGTGGAGAGCCTCCCTTTACAATCAAGCACCTTTGCAGACAATTCTCAAACTATTTACAAGATTTGATTATTTACAACATAACAAATAATCATTAAATAAACACATGGATATACCGAATAATAAACTCTCAAGAACTTATTTATACAGTCTCTCACTTGCGCACGGTGTACTGGGGATCCTATGTGCACTGCCCCTGGCACAATATCTCAGGGAGCGGGACTGTCTGTGTCCCTGCATGTGGTCGGTGGACGCTCCCTGGTGCTGGTGTCCACCTCCGTGCTCCTGGAGTCTCCAGGCAGTAAGTGGTGACTCCTCTTCTGCAGACCCTGCAAGACAGCCTCCCCCTGCCTTTGACTTCCTTCCCGGGCTCTGCTGTGAACAGTGTCTGGGATGCAGGCTGTAGCAACCCTCCTGCCCCACAGTGTCACAGCCCCAGCAAATGCTGCCCCTCCCTGGGCTTCACCTGCCCCTGAGACCCCTCACCCATAAGGGAAACTAAGGCAGACTCTGGCAGTCCCTGTCCCCCCTGGCTCTGCTGTGCTCACCCAGCCACACTGGCTGCAGTCAGGTCTCTCCAGGCTTGGAGTCTCCACGCAAGCAGTCCCTACCTGATCCTGCTGCAGCAGCCTCCCAGGTCGGAGAGAACATCTAGGTACTGTATCACACTGGATACTGTGTTACTCCATTGTAGCTTCTGCTGCTGCTTTCACGGGGCTCTCTCAGGGACTCTCTGAAGGAACCACCATGTTGAGACTCTGAATCCAGTCCCCAGCATGTCCCTCAGCCCCTCTCTCTCTTGTTCCCTCCCGTGGGAAAGCTGCTCCCCCTTTTACCCAAGCCTCTCAGCCAATCCCAGCTCAGAGCCCTTCCTGGGCTTTTGTTAATGGGTCTATTTCAAAACTTTGCTGGGGTTACATCACCCCTCCTACTTCCAACAGGGCTGCTTCCAAACAGCTTCACTTGCCCTGAGAGCCTACAGTGTCCCCTCTGGGACAAACTCTGTCTCTCTGCCAGGCAGCCCTTCCTGTTCTGTTCAGGTGGGTCCATTTTTTAAAGGCTGCTACACAAGGTTCTGCAAAGAACCAAATTCAGCTCCAAATTCTACTTTTTGTCTTAGTAGCCAATATTTTTCAGACTTTTTCAATGACATTTGAAATCTGAGTGCTGGTGACAACATTCATATTAATGTAGTGACTAGTGTAGAAAGGACACTTGTGGCTCTACATGTGTAGGCAGAGAAGCAAATGGCAGGGTAGAATTTCATTTTATAGATTAACTAAATAATAAATGCATAAACTTTCATAAGCAGCAGCTTACTTCCTCAAATGGTTTGAACAGACTGCAGGAAGCAGAGCATCTAAGTAGAAAGCAGTGATTAGAATAAGGGTATGGAAGGGAGAGGCAAGGTAGAAGAGAGAAAAACCAAGCAGTTTTTCCCACTGAGGGACACATCTATATGTGAAATTAACATATAGAAATAAACTCAGATGCAGGTTGCACTGGAGTTGGCTGCTTTTGGGCACAGTATTTTCATGTGAACCGGGGACCATAGCTGTTTGAGCTGGAGTGGAGCAGCCCCAGACTGGCAGGGAACCCAGGAGGTCAGACCCAGGCTCTGGGTGATGTTGTTGGGCAGTGGATGGCATGCCTGAGATACAAGGGGTCTAGTATGGGACTAATCAGCCCCAGCCACTGTCTACATGTGCATTTTGATGCACTAAATGACTCTGCCATAGGATAGTACTTGTCTCAGGCTCTACTATCCTAGAGAAGAGTTAATTAATTTACTTCATCCTAATACTGGTGCACTTGTAAATGGTGGCTGTGTGTCAATGAAATGAGAGGTTTGTTAGCATGACACTTTAAAGTGGGCTAAATGCTTTTACATTTAATGAGGCCAGTGTTTGCAAGCCTCAGCAGCATATTGTGCATTAATTTCAGCTGCTGTAGGAAATTCAGTAATGTAATGCACCTTAAATGCCTGGAGTTTTAGTTTGCTTCCCCTATAGCCATGGAGCAAAGCACTGGGCTCCATACAGCTCCACAGCTCTGCAGGAAACCCTGCAGACAGCCTGACAGCAGCAGGCTCCACCCTAAGAAAAGCAGCCAACTTGATCTCCCCATCCCTTCCCCCCTCCCAGCCTGCCTGCCTGAGCTGTGCAGGGGCCCAGTGCTTCCCTCCACAGCTGAGGTGCCCCCCAGAACCACCTCCTGGGACCACCTGAGATGGGTTCCTGTGGGTGGCTGCCACCTGGAGGGGCCATAGATACTGTGGAGGAAAACACCCCCCACCCACAGCCCAGGGACCACTCCACCTGCTGGCAGCTCGCCCTCCCCTCCCTGCCAGAGAGGCAGGTAAGTCAGCAAAGTGTGGGCACAACACAGGGTTTAATCAACCCTAAATTGAAGCTGTGTTTTTTAAAACCCACCACTTTAATTTAGTGCCCGTGTTTTGTCTACACATGCCAAGTGATGTTTTGCTGCAGAGCTAATTAGGTAGCTCCACAGTACAGTGCATGTGTAGATGCACCCAGGGATTATAAAAAACTAATCCAGGTATTGGAATAAGAACCCATATTCCCGGTTTAGCCTATACAGTCTGTGGATTATTTTTTGTTTTGCGATTTCCCATTCAAGTTAGCTTTAAAAGTTTTGCTAAGAACAACTACTTTGAGGTCAGTGATAGAATGTCCAGGAAGAGTAAAGTATTCTCTCACAGACTTGTAAATTACTGGATTTGATGTCAAATTGGTGTTTGTTTATTCTTTCACTTAGATTGCCCCATCTGTCAAATGTAGACAGTAGGGGGCACTATAAGCAGCTACTGGCATATGTGGGTTGGGTATAGGAGCAGATGAATGAACCTTAGATATTACTATCTGTGCTCTTTGGTCCAATGACAGTATGATCTTTGTGAATGAGGAACCACAGGTGCCACCTCAGTCTGCCATCTAATTCTGGTGCCTTAATGAGAATAAGATTTAGGTAGTCTAACGCTGGAGGGATACCATTTGAATTTGAGGGCTGTCTGTAAGTCCAGATAGGTTTTTCCTCCATGGCTACCTTCAGATAGTTATTTTTTCCTATGTGAAGGTCATTACTGAGGTGTCCAAGGTGTTCAAGCTGGGGACTGTAGATGGCAACCAAAGGGATTGTTGCCCATGCATCAGAATTGGTATTGTAGCATGTTGGAGTGGGGTCTGTGTCTGGTCTTTTTTTATTTGAATGGCTATAGTTTTAAGATTGTATTGTAAGTGTTAAAATATCTGATGAACATTCTTAAGATAGTCAGTGGGATCAGAGAAGATATAACTATCACAGAGATTGGCTGCAGACAATTAGTCTGGTAGTGTGCTTAGGATGAGAGCTGTTGGTATGGAAGTAGCTGTAACAGTTAATTGTTTTCTGGTACAGTGTGATAGGGATATAGCTGTTGCAAATCTTCACAATGGTGTTCAATAAATGAATTTACTGGGAGAAGCATTCCATAGTCAGTTTGCTGGAGGAGTGGAGGTTGTTAAAGTGCTGGTTAATTTTCTCTAGAGATTCCTTCTCATGTGCCCATATGATGATGATGTTATCAGTGTACCTTAGGTGTGTCAGGGGGATAAGAATGCAGCTTCAGAGGAAGTAGATTTCAAGGTCTGTCATAAATTCTTTGGCACGCTGGGGAATTGTACATGTGCCCATGGCAGTGCCATTCATTGTAGGTATAATGAAGTCCCCAAATCTGAAATAGTTGTGTGAGAAGGCAAAGCAGGAGAGTGCAATGGAAATGGAAAGGATACAAATCTTTATGGCTTGTTATCTATCCTCTAAGGGGAAGTTGGTGTATAGATATGTGATATTCATGGTATCTGGAACTTTGTCAAGGGAAGCTAGTTTCTTTCGGAAATCTGTGCTGTCCTTCAAAAGGCTATCAGCTCTGGTGGCATCTGAGAATAGTTGAGAGTCAATGTAGACAGAAACTCTCTTCATAATGGTGCCAGTGCCAGGCACAATAGGGCATTATGGGTTGCTACATTCATGGGAAAGCCTGAATGGGTGCATCCAGATGAGCACGCATGAGCCTCTTGCCCCATTTCAGCCCACTTTGAGATGCAGCAAGAGGCAGTTGCAGGAATGAAAAAAATGAAGAAAATTAGACCCTTGTATATCCATCCCCAGCAGCCCCAGCCCATGCCCTCCTGCCCCTTCTGCCTTGTGCTGCCCAGGGGACTCTGCCAGGAGGCCGTACAGCCCCTGTCCACTCCTGCTTCTAGGGTAAGTAGAGGCATTTTTTGCACAGATTCATAGACACTAGGGCTGGAAGGGAACTCAGAAGATCATCAAGTCCAGCCCCCTTCCCCAGAGGCAGGAAGTCAGCAGTATAAGGTCTGTTTTCCTGACCTTTGATCATGCACATGGCTCTCTTCTGCACTCTCTCGAGCTTCTTCACAACCTTTTTTAATTGTGGAGCCCAAAACTGGACATAGTACTCCAGCTGCAGCCTCGCAAAGGCCAAGTATAATGGAAGAACGACATCCTGGGATTTGCTTGAGAAGCATGTGTGGATGCAAGCAGGCATTTTGCTTGCTTTACTAGCTGCAGCATCACATTGAATGCTTATGTTCATCTTGTGGTCAATCATGACCCCCAAGTCCCATTCGTCCATAGTGTTAGCCAGCATGCTGACATGCTGCATGTCAGTTAGCTGACATGCTGCATGGGTTTTCTTCCCAAGGTGGAGAACCTTGCATTTTTCAATGTTAAATACTATCAGGTTCTCATCCTCCCATTTCATGAGCCTGTCAGGGTCTGTCTGGATCACCCTCCTGTCTTCAGGTGTGGACACTTTACCCCAGAGTTTAGTGTCATCAGCGAACTTGACCAGTCTGATTCTGACACCAATGTCTACATCATAGTTTCATAGTAGCTAGGGTTAGGAGGAACCTAAACAGATCATCTAGCCTGACCCCCTGCCACAGGCAGGAATGAATGATGGGTTCATAAGACCCTAGACAGGTGATCATCCAACCTCCTCTTGAATTTGACCAAGGTAGGGGCGAGGACCACTTCTCTGGGAAGTTGGTTCCAGATTTTGGCCACCCTAACTGTAAAATAACCTTGTCTTCTGATCTCTAACCTAAACCTGTTCTCCATCAGCTTATGACTATTGTTCCTTGACACCCCGGGCGGTGCTGGGGAGAAAAGGGCTTTGCCTATTTGCCGTTGATCCCCCCTGATGAGCTTGTAGGCAGCCACCAGGTCCCCCCTCAGCCTCCTCTTGCTGAGGTTGAACAGGTTCAGGTCCTTCAGTTTTTACTCATTGGGCCTGTTCTGCTGCCCTCTCACCAAGTGGGTGGCCCTCCTCTGAACCCTCTCCAGGCTGGCCACATCCCTTTTGAAGTGCGGTGCCAGTACTCCAACTGCAGCCTGACAAAAGTTGCATAGAGGGGGAGTATCACCTCTCTGGACCGGCTTGAGATGCACCTTTGGATGCATGACAAGGTATGGCTGGCCTTGCTAGCTGCAGTCTGGCATTGGTGGCTCTTGTTCATCTTGGAGTCAATAATGACTCCAAGATCCCTTTCCGCCTCTGTGCTTTCAAGAAGGGAACTCCCCAGCCTGTATGTATGCTGTGGATTCCTTC
>JAGPOW010003642.1:45901361-45913814 GCA_030014935.1 Caiman crocodilus
TCAAGAAGGGAACTCCCCAGCCTGTATGTATGCTGTGGATTCCTTCTCCCAAGGTGCAGCACCCTGCATTTGTCTACATTGAACCCCATCCTATTCTCGCCTGCTCACTTTTGTAGTCTGTCTAAATCTAGTTGCAGCCTCTCTCCCTTCATGTGTGTCCACCTCACCCCACATCTTAGTGTCATCAGCAAACTTGGACAGCATGCTTTCCACCCCCTATTTCAAGTCGCTGATGAAGATGTTAAACAGTGCGGGCCTGAGGACCGAGCCCTAGGGTACCCCACTGCTCACATCTCACCAGGTTGACTACAACCCATCCACCACTACTCTTTGGTGTGCCCCATTAGCCAATTTTTTACCCTTCCAACTGTGCAGGCATCAATGCCACAGTCCCTTAATTTATGGATGAGGATGAGGTGAGAGACAGTGTCAAAGGACTTCTTAAAGTCTAGAAAAACTATGTCCACAGTGACACCATCATCCAAGGATTTAGTTACTTGGTCATAAAAGGCAACCAGGTTAGTCTGGCAGGACCTGCCTTTGGTGAATCCATGCTGATTACCCCTGAGCATGATCTCCCCTGCAGGCCCCCCACAGATGTGCTCCTTGATGATTCTTTCCAAGATCTTCCCGAGTACTAAGATGAGGTTTACAGGCCTATAATTACTTGGTTCCTCCTTTCTCCCCTTCTTAAAAATAGGGACCACATTAGACAGATTCCAATCCCCCAGCACCTGGCCAGATGACCACGAATGCTCATACAGCCAGGCCAAGGGCTCCATGATGACCCTGCCAGCTCCCTCAACACCCTTGGATGGAGGGTATCTGGACCTACACATTTAAAAATATCTAGCCCTTCCAGAACATTTGTTCATGATGATGTAAATGAAGATGTTAAGTAGTATAGGTCCTAAGACAGAGCCTTGAGGGACCCCATTGGTCACAGCGCACCACAACAATTGACTTCTATCAGCCACCACCCTCTGGGTCCTAACGCGGAGCCAATTCTGCAGCCAACGTATTGTAGTGAGGCCAAGGCCACAGTTAGCCAGTTTTGCCAAGAGGTGATCATAGGATACCAGATCAAAGGCTTTTTTAAAGTCAAGATATATGTCATCAATCTCTTCTCACTTGTCCAGGAGATAGGTCACTTGGTCATAAAAGCAAATAATATTGGTCAAGCAAGACCTACCCACAACAAACCCATGCTGGCTATCCGTCAGGATATTGCCATCAGCCAAACTGTTAAGAATGGCCTCTTTGATAATCCTTTCCAAGACTTTCCCTGGGATAGAGGTCAGGCTGAATGGCCTGTAGTTTGCCAGATCCACTTTCCTCCCTTTCTTGAAGATAGGCACCACATTACCATTCTTCCAGTCTTCAGGCACTTCACCAGAAGATCCATGCCAGGGGCTGAGCTATGATGCTAGCCAGCTCTTTGAGTACCCTGGAATGTAAACTGTCAGGGCCAGCTGACTTGAAGGTATCCAGCCTGTCAAGTTGTTCTTTTCATGAGGTCAGCATTGATGAAGGGTAAGGAATCTCCCTCACCCAGGTCTCCCTGTCCCATAATGGGCAGGGGCATGCCATGGAACTGGTGAAAAATAGATGCAAAGTACCCATTTAGCAGGTTTGCTTTTTCATACGCATCAGTTGTCAGTTGTCCCTTCTGGTTTGGCAGGGGTCCAATGTTGCTCTTGCTTTTCCTCCAGTTCCCCATATATCTAAAAAGACTTTTTACTTGTCTGTGCTTAGTGATTAGAAGTGCCTCGGCACAGCAGAATTCTTAGCACAATGCGAGCACTCGGTGCAAAAGTCCCTCGATACGGCGGAAGAAGCCTTGGTGCAGTGATCAATCCCAGCCAAAGTTTGCAATTTCACTGTTTGCATGCATGCTACCGATTGGCTTATCATAAATTATTCCTACCTGGTGGCTGGCAATTGGCTCGTTAGCCGTATAAAAGCTAGGGCAAGTTTCCGCCCAAGTTGGAGAACTCCGCGTGTACATTGGAAGAGACTTCCACGTGCATCTTGGAGTGAACTTGGAGGCCTGATCAACCACCAATGACTCCCCATCGCCGTTCATCCCGACATACCCTGTACCCTGCATGCTCGGAAAACATCAGTGTACCACCCAGTTTTGCAACTTGTGAGGAGCGTGCCTACACTGTGTCCATCGACGTGAGTCCCTGTACTGCAGTTTGTAAGTAAAGTTCTTTTGAATTCAACCAACAAGCTTTTGTGCCTAATTCCACTCCATCGGTGCAACCCCCATCTGGCTATACTTGGTCCCCACATTACTGTCCTTGATATTTATAGCTAGCTAGAGTTTCATCACAGCATTGGTGTTCCTGGTTCACCCTCTGCAGGTCCCGACAAGAGCAGAGTATTCCTCCTTGGTGGTGGTTCCAGTCCTCCATCCTTTGTAGGTCTTCCTTTTAAGATGCAGGAGGTCCACTAGTTCCCTGGAGAGCTAAGTTGGCTGTTGTACCCTTTTGCTGCCTTTCCTTCAAGATGGGATAGACTTTGCTTTCACATCCGGGATTGCTCCCTTGAGGAGCAACCACTTGTCCTGAACTCCCTTCCCCTTTGAGTTGTGGCCCTTTAGGGCCACACTGAAAAGCCTTCTGATCTTGTCAAAGTCAGATTTCCTGAAGTCGAGGACTTCTTTATTACTGACTGACTTGTCAGCCTTATGGCAGATGGTGAAGGTGATCAGCTTGTGGTCACTATCACCCAGATTCCCTTTGATCATTAGGTCACTTATTAGGTCGTCCCCAGCTGCCAGAACCAGATTGAGCATTGCTTTACTTCTCATCAACCCGTAGACTTCCTGCATCAGATAGAAGTCATCCTGGCATAAGAGAAAGCCTTTCAACCATTTGGATTTGGCTGAGCACTCTTCCCATGAAATGTATGGGTAGTTAAAGTCCCCCATGCTACACTGGTAGCATGTGGCCTCAGCCAATTTCCTGGTGAACTCTTGGTCAAGCTCTTGATCCTGGGTAGGGGGTCTGTAATAGACTCCCACCATTGGGTCCCCTGTGCTGTGTTCCCCACAGAGTTTAACCCAGAGGATCTCCAGTCATCCATCCTGGGTGCCAATGTCAGCTTGAAGGGACATGTAGCTTTCCTTGACATAGACAGCTACACCCCCACCCCTTTTGTCCACTTGACCTCTTCTGTACTGGGTATAGCTGTCTATACCTGTGACCCAGTCATGGATGGAGTCCCACCAGGTCTCCATTATCCCTTTGACATCATAATTATTTGTGTTTAGGAGGAGGACAAATTCCTCCTGTTTATTCCCCAAGCTGCAGGCATTTGTGTACAGGCATGCAGGTGTCTCTTTTGGGGGCCCTTGCCTTGCCTACAGCTCATTCCAGGGCTGAGGCAGGGGTGGGCTCCCTTAAGTGCCTTGGCCTGCTGGCTTTGCAAGGGTTGCTCAGTGAGCCAGCAGTGGCAGTAGTCTTCCCATCCCCTGGTGGGCTTAGTTTAAAGCCCATTAGAGCAAGTTAGCCAGTCTGGTTGAGAAGAGCCTCCTCCCAACAGAGAGAGGTGGAGGCTACTGTACAACCTGCGTTGCCTGCAGGAGCTGGCAGCTTGGCAGGCTTTTCTGGAGCTGCAAGTGGTTCATACATGTTGCAAAGCTTAAGCTGGGTGAGGCCCTTGCTGCAGAGGGCCTTGGGGCCCTTGGTGCAGCAGGTCTTGGGGCCCTTGACCACCTTGATCCAACCTGTTGGTTGGACAGCATGGAAGGTCCTTGAGTCCTCCCTTGTCCTAGAAGGCAATCAGGGTCTACTCTCTGTCTCCCAGGGGAGAAGGGCATGGCAGTAGTAGTCTATCTCACACTCACCATCTCTGATGGCATGCAATCCCTGCAGCCTAGAGCTCCTCCAGCTGGCATGCCAGAGACCCCAAAAGGGAGCAGACCCCACAAGAGAGGTGGCCATGCTCCCAGAGCCTGAAAAAGTGTCAAGCAGTCCCCGAACCTATGAGCCAGAGGTTCCATCTGCATGGAGCCCGGAACCATGGGCTCTGTCTGGGTGGAGGTCTCTGAGGTGCCAGAGGGGGAAGCCACAGACCCCAAGGGGACCGTCAGGGTGTGTTGCATGCCCATCCGCATGATGCTGCTGGTAGACTGGCAGTGGCTAGGACTGCCTACCCTATGGGGACTCACAAGCAGGGCTGAGGGCCCTCCTGCTCACCCTCCTGCACAAACTCCCATGCTAACTCATGTACTGGGCCCAGGAGCGTGCCTGTTTGCGTGACCTGTTCATGAGGCTCCAGTCATGCAGCTCCCTGGGGGGCTAGGTGAAGTAGGAGCTGAGGGGGATCATGACTCTCCTCGGCCGACTTAGCCACTTCCCAGCTATCCATGTCTCTCCCGCCATAGGTGCCTGCTTACCTGCGGGCAGGCCAGGGGTTCTAGGGTCTCTCCTGGGGTCCTTAGGCTCACGGAGGCATAGCAGGCTTTCACCCATGCATCCCTCTCTCGAGCCGGGACCTGAATGCAGCTTCTGCCATTGCTGAGCCCTTCTTAAACTGAGCACATGCACAGAAAGGCTGGCCAGTGCCATGCTGCTCTTGGAAGGGCTAAGCAGAGGTCCCTCCCCCTCCACCAAAGGAAGGGACAGATAAATACCCCCCCACAACCTGGCTCATGTGCTAGCAGCCTGGTCACATGGCTCCCTGGGGGACTGGGCTAAGTAGAAGCCATGAGGTGCGTGACCCTCCTGTGCCCCTCCCAGCTGTCTACAACACTCCCATCATGGGCCTCTGCTTACCTGTGAGCAGGTCAGGGCTTGTCAGGGTCCCTGGAGGGTCCTAGGGTCTCTCCTGAGGTCCCTGGGCTCATGGGGGGACAGCAGGCTTTCACCTGCACATCTCTTTCCAGAGCCGGGACCCGAATGCCAATTTTTCTTCAGCTGGGACCCAATTTTCCTTTTTTTTTTCCTTTAAAATGAAAGTGCCTAGGGTTGTGGGGGTAGCCATGGGGATCTGAAAGTATATGTCAGGGGTGGTGCTGAGTGGGTCAGCCATTGGGGTGGTCTGGGGGAGCAGGGTTAGGGCTGGGTGGAGAAGCCATCGGGGGGCTGCAGCAGCTGGCGGGGTATTGGGCCAGGTGGGGCAGCAATTGGGGGGCTGGGATGGGGTATGTGGGCCCTTTAGGAGTTGTGGTAGCCCCTGAGGGGTCCATTTAGCCCCATTTAGCCTGTTGGGGGCCATAACCCCTGTGTGGAAACCAAACCCCCTGTTGGAGAGCCTTAGCCCCTGTCGGGGGGGGACCAAATCCCCTGTTGGGGGGCCACAGCCCCTGTGGGAGGGCATCAAAATATGCATTCATGTATTTAAGATTCACTTTATTATTATTATGATAAGAGATTTGCTTTAACACTGTAGCTATATCAATAAAACATTGTCCAACTGATCACTGTCTCTGTCTCACACTCTCTGTCTCTCTATAGTGGTCTTTTGTTTTACTTGTGAAGGAAAATGGATTTTGGGGTATTTCCAAGAGTGACTTGAGGATTTTTTTATCAAGGATTTTTCAGTTTTCCAATAGGGAACACCAGAATTCCTGCTAGGGAGGCCAGTAGCAGGACCCTGCCTGCTGAGAGCTGGCACCTTGGACCCAGCTGGCTGTGGCTAACTTCCTGGCCAAATGGAGTGATAGCTGCCCAGATGGCTGGGGTGGGGGCACACATGGCAGTAGTACTGCACAGAGGCCAACACTGCAACCATAGACCACTGGTAGCTGGCCCAGAGGGGCAGATGCCTCTACTGGCTGTGCAGTCCCCATCCAGGTCTGACAGGTGTGCAGCAGATCACAGCCAAACAGCAGCCTGCACTGCCAGACTGCTGCAGTGAGTAGAGGATGCAGGGAACTCTCAGGGCTGCTTCAGCAGCCCAGCTGGCACAGGGGATAGTGTCCCAAGGTACCAATTGGCTGGGACCCAGAAACTCCTAAGAGCTAGTAGCCTTGAGCTATTTGCCAGGGCAGCATTTTATACTGCTGGGGATAACACAGGTGCTGGACCTGGGCTCTGGCTCCCCCTGGCTGTAGGTCCAGGAAGAATCAGGCAGGGTTATTTTGCCCCAAGTGGCACAATTTGCTCCACAACAAAGTGCATGTCTGAGCACATGCTCTGAGGCAAAAAGCCCCAGCTCAAATTTGCACTGTTTGTATTTGAGCTGCTGCAAGTGCATGTGCTGGCATGTGTGGATGTGCCCAATGAGAACAATGATGATGGATATGTGGAATCCTTTTAGGAAGATGCTGACCTGCACCACTCTAGTCTAGTTAAGGTAGAACTTAAAACCTATGACCAAATGATGTTAAAGAGCATAAAAAAGCCCTATAGTTTTTCTCTTGGATTGTTTTCAATGTAATAACATTTGGTGGTCAGATGTATCATTGTGGTAAGGAATATCAAGAAGCATCCTGGAGCAATGACACAGCCTTCTTTAACTCCTGTCTTAACCTGAAGAAGATCCATGATAGATCTGTTATTGACAACCACCACTTGCACGCTGCCATGGAGCAGACAAAAAATGGCAATGAATTTCAGAGGGCATCTATGTTTCAGAAAGATCCTCCACAGTGCTACTTGGTTGACAGAGCTTTTTGTCATAGATTCATAGATGTTCGGGTCAGAAGGAACCTTAGCAGATCATCAAGTCCAACCCCCCGCATTGGGAAGAAGAAGTGCTGATGTCAGATGACCTCAGCCAGATGTACGTCTAGCTTCCTCTTAAAGACCCCCAAGATAGGGGAGAGCACCACTTTCCTTGGAAACCCATTCCAGATTTTGGCAACCCTTACTGTAAATAAGTTCTTTCTGATATCTAATCTAAATCTGCTCTCTGTCAGTTTGTGGCCATTGTTCCTAGTTACCGCAAAGGGTGCCCTGCTAAACAGAGCATCTCCTATTCCTTGCTGTCCATCCCCCCCGCCCCGCTCCACCCCCAATTGAATTTGTAGGTGGCCACAAGATCACCTCAGTCTTCTTTTGTGGAGACTGAAGAGATCCAAGACCCTCAAGATCTCCTTATAGGGCTTTGTCTGCAGGTCCCTAACCACACATCCTCCTCTGAACCCTCTTGAGGTTGTCTACATCCTCTTGAAGTGTGGCTCGCAAAACTGGATGGAGTACTCTAACTGCCTGACCAGTGCTGCATAAAGTGGAAATATCATCTCCTTGGACCTGGTTGTCATGCACCTGCTAATGCATCACAAAATGAGGTTTTACTGGTAGCTTTACTGATCACTTCATCACACTGATGACTTATGTTAATCTTGGAGTTAACAGTGACTTCAAAATCCCTTTCTGGTGCTGTGCTACTGAGAAGGTCCTCCCACAGCCTGTAAGTGTGTTGGTGATTCCTTTTCCCCAAGTGGAGCACCTTGCATTTGTCCTTATTGAACTGCATACTATTCTGCCCATCCAACCTGTCCAGATCAACTTGGATTCATTCCCTACCTTCTGGTGTGTTAACTTTACCATATAATTTGGTATCATCTATGAATTTGGACAGAGTGCTTTCCACTCCCTCATACAAGTCACTAATGAAGACATTGAACAGCAGCAGTCCAAGGACCAAACCTTGTGGGACTCCACTGCCCACATCTTTCCAGGTCAGTACTGACCCATCCACCACCACTCTCTGGGTGTGACCCCTAAGCCAATTAGCCACCGTCCTGGCCACGTAATCATCTATGTCACAGTCACTCAGTTTTTCTATAAGAATATAATGAGATACCGTATCAACGGCCTTCTTAAAATCTAAATAGATGACATCCACCTCGATTGCTGCATCTAAGCATTTTGTGACTTGGTCATAAAAAGAAACAAGGTTATTCAAGCAGGATCTACCTGCTATGAATCCACCGTGGTTGCCCTTTAGCATTTATTTCCCTCTAGAGTCAGAATGGAACTAAACTACTGAATGGATTGGAAACTGTTTAATCTCAGGCAACTCTGAACCAGAACCAAGACCATCCTGACCTCAATCATTGAGCTTCAGTACACTAATGATGCTGTAGTATGTGCTCACTCTGAAGCAGACCTTCAGGCAATAATCAACATCTTTACTGAGGCATATGAGAAAACAAGACTGATACTTAACACTCAGAAGATTAAGGTCCTCCATCAACAAGCTCTTAATGAGCAGTCCCCAGCTCCAGTAATTCAGATTCATGGTGCTATCAGCCATTGATCCTCCTGGATCATGCTGTATGCATGAGGGCCACCTAGACCTTCAATTCATACACCTGGGCAGGAAGTTTCAGAGGAGTAGAGAATGCCCAGAGCCGCTATTCTCCCTTTAGGCCACTGAGACAGAATCCAAAAACCAGACTGAATCCAGATGATTGGTGGCTGTAGTTGTATAACTGTCTGGGTATCAAACCCAGGTCTCCTGTGTGGTAGACAAGGGTTCTACCACTGAAATACACAGGACATTTATCCATGGTCATACTCTGGAGAATTTCCCATACCTTAGACTCTATCTCTCACTGAAGGCTGATATCAATGAAGAAATCCAACATTGACTCAAATATGTAAGTGCAGCCTTTGGACATCTGAGAAAATGGGTGTTTAAAGGTCACTGCATCAGATCTGAAACCAAGCTTGTGGTTTATCAAGCAGTAGTGATACTTATCTTACTGTACAGAGCTGAGACATGGACAACGTACAGGAAACACCTCAAGTCACTGGAAAAGTATCATGAATACAGCCTGTGGAAGTTCCTTTGAATCGAGTGGATAGCTAGATGCACCAACATTAGCATCCTTTTAAAAGCAAACACCAGAAGCACTGAGGTAATGATCATCCAACATCAACTTCACTGGGCTAGCCACATTATCTGAATGTTTGATTCCAGAATACCATAGCTAGTTTTATTCTTCCAGCTCAGTCAAGGTGTATGCATAGTTGGGCAGAGAAAGCACTTCAAGGACATCCACAAGGCCAGCCTGAAAAAATGCAACATAATGTCAACTCAGGGGAGACTATTACCCAGGGCTACCACAAATGAAGAAAGAGTCTGCTGCAAGGATTTCAGTACTTTGAAACCTTATGAAAACAACAGGAGATAGAAAAACAGAGTGGCAGAAACAATGTATCATGAACCAGACCAAGAATCCAGAACTGTCCCCTCTCCCCCACCCCATACTGAAATGTGCCTGAGAAGCAACAGGCTGCCAATCCTGGATAGGCCTCATCATCCATCCATTTTCTTTCATGATGAATAAAACTTATGATATCTCCTAGTTAGAATACCCTCCTGCACAATGTAACTGTGGCCAGGTTATGCCAGTTGAATCTGTTCTGCTTATTTACTTTGGTCCACCATTACATCATAAAAGATTGCAGTTTCTCTGAAAGAATAAAGAACCTGGGCTAGTTGCAGCATTTGATATTGCTTGATTTTTTATATTAATGGTAGGAGTGACTAATTTCTTTAATCTTATTTAATATTAGTATTTAAACTTCCTTCCTTCATTTTTTTTTATTTACAGTAAAATAGTTCTCTAAAGAGAAGAACATTGGGGGAGGGGGAAGAAGATTTGCTTGGAAAGGTTCATTTTTGGAGAAGCCAACAAAAAGACCCCTAAAGATTGCAGACATTAAACAAAGATTCATTGCACACATCCAGATGAATATAAACATGCAGGGTCATGCATGTCCTGCAGCACATATTTGTGCTGCTGCTTTGTGCTCCAGGGCACACCCTGAATGAGTGCTCTAGTGTGCACCAAATTGACCCATGTGGGCTAAGGGAGGCTTGTGCTGGTCCCAGAAGCCTCACCTGGGGTTCTGGGGGCCTCCCAGAGCAGCAGCGGTGCCAGTCCTGCTGCACAAAGCCTGGCCAACTGCCAGAGTGTGTCTCTAAATGGCCAGGGTCTGTTTCTGGCAGTGCATGCTGCTGCTGCATGCACCATTTATTTATTTATTTATTTTAAAGACAGTTTAAAATTTTGTTACCACACTGCAAATTAGTGAGGTGAATGGTTGAATACATGTCGCATGTGTTTTGTGATGCCTCAAATAGCTCTGAGACACTGCAAACTGCATGTGTGCTCATCTGGACACCCATTAAAAGTGATTATTTCCTTCTGTACTTTTGGTTATAATATAAAGAGCTTCATCAGTTCAATTAATTATAATATTATGCCCATTTACTGCCTCTATTGACATTTTTACTTTCACCTGGATTAGATACATTTCCCTCTTTCCTTCCACATCACTACTTCTCACTTTACAAAAGCATTGTTAGTAAAGAAAATTTAATTTACTTCTGGGATCTTCCTATGGTGATTAAAACTAAATACACAAGTTTGGGAATTCGTACTCCTGTACCTTCTGCCCATTTGATAAATAGTGAAAACCAAAAAGCTATTAGACAAATATTTAAGATATAAAGTTTTCTTGTACTTTAAAATGAAAGCAGCCCAGTGACTTCAATGGGTGTTCATTGCCTAAATAACTTTAAAACTCTGTCTGTAACTGCAAGGATTAAATATACTAGTATAATGTATGGTACTTTAATGGTAACTATGAAGTTGGAGATTACCTACAAGGGTTACCAGCCATCCTGTTTAATCCCTGGTAATATTGATTTGTATGAATGATTTATTGCAGGTTTCCTTTATTTTATTCCTGTTCATCTCCATAAACTGTTGAGTCTTGCTTGCCAATATGATAGCTGTTATCTTCAGTTCAGTAGAGCTTTGTCTCATTATTTTATTATCCCCTGCAAAATACTTTAAGGTGATTGATATGAAAGGTAATATATAAAATGAAATTGAATTCAGTTGATTGTATTATTTTAAAAGAGGATTTGAAAATACTGAAAGATGAGTTCCATAAGAATTTTAAAAGATTGTAACTTTAGCAATAAAAAGTAAGAAAATTCAAAGCTATAGCTGTAAGACCATCTTTCAGGCAACCTTGTTCTACTAGGCATAGTCCTAGTTCACTGTGATGGGCATAGTCTCCGACATAAAGCAAAGACTTAAGCACAGAAGTACTACAATAGTAAGTCATAGCAGCTGGAGTTTATTGCTCCCGGGTGCTGCAGTTACACATGCGCCTGGGACCACAGCACACTGAACCAGGTCACAGCAGCCCTAGCTGGCAGGGAGCCTGGGGGGGTAATCCTGCCAGCCCAGAGCTGCTCTGACCTGGCTCAATGTGTTGCAGAGAGGCTGGCTGGGGTATGAGAGTGCTCCAGTGTAGGGCTAGCTGGCAGGCAACCCCCACACTGATGCACCCTTGTGCCCCAGCCACCCCATCAGTGTCATGCATTGCTGCACAGTAAAGAACTCCACAGTAGGATAGTATTTATATTTCAAATACTAACCTATGGTGGAGCTAGTTAGTTTCCTGAAGCCTCATAGAGCCACACATGTTGAGGCTGAGACTTTACTGCAGAATTAATTAGGCAGCTCTGCAGTAAATGTCTCATGTTGATGTACCCAGCAAAGGCCTAACTATTCCAGGATCCATCTCTGACAGCAGCAACTAATGGATGCTTCCAAAGAAAAGTGTTAAAAACAGGGCATATATTCTGACCCTTGCAATGTTCTCCCAGTCAGTAGCATACAATTATATTCTAACTACTATTTTTAATACTTTTTTAACTCTGCTGTACTGTTGATCTCTGCAACATTCTATTCCAATGTTATGTTCAGTGTTATGTAAAAAGATACTTCCTGTTGGGTTGTTTGTTTGTTCGTTTATTTTCTAACCCTGCTACTTGATAATATAAAAGGGGGGACATCTAAATAAATTATGCAACATAGTAATTTTATAGAAAGTTATCATACCTCCAATCACTTGTCACTTTTGCAAGCTAAAGCATCCTAGCCTTTTCAATGTTTCCTCATGTGGATGTCATGCCTCATATGGAAATCCCGATCATCTCTTCTCTGAACCTTTTGATACATGGTTGACAATCCAGAGGTTGCACTTTTGAGGCCATAGCAGAAGCACTCATGGTGGCCTATCAGATTCCAACAAAACTGTGAATTCTGTTAAATACCTTGTCACAAGAACCTGGCAAAGGAAAAGGCTTACCCAGGTACTTACTGACACCCTCAAAGAATTCTAGCTAATCTGTGACACATTATTCCCTTAAGAAAAAAACTATATTGAATCCTTTTTATTATAGATTCTGCTAATTTGTTAGGAACAGAAGTTATTCACTAGGCTACAGTTCCTGAAATCATGTTTGAAGCACCTTTTAAAGATAGTATTATATTGACATCCCTTGTCATCTCAATGTCTCATCCCAATTCTTCATATTAATCCACTAGGAAGAACAGATTTGACATGAGACTCTCCCCAAAATCCTTTGCACTAAAGAACAATATACAGAATTCATTTAGCTTCGCTAAATGAATGACAGGCTATAGCCTGTCTTCCCTGAATGCACTTTGCTCATCTA
>JAGPOW010003642.1:45925275-45958315 GCA_030014935.1 Caiman crocodilus
GACGTGGAACCGGCTTCCTAGGGAAGTTGTTCTTGCTCCTACCTTGGGCATCTTTAAGAGTAGATTAGATAGGTACTTGGCTGGGGTCCTGTGACCCTGTCACTCATTCCTGCCATTGGCAGGGGGTCAGAGTAGATGGCCTGCTCTAGGCCCCTTCTGACCCTAGATACTATGATACTATGATACTAAATAAAAAGCACAGATTTCCAAAAATGGAATTTTTATGTAGACATGCTATATCTGGTAGCTAAATAAAACAACAAAACAGCTCCTGAAATGTGTCACTTAATTGAAATGCATTTTATACTTCCAATTGTGACCTGAAGAACGCATTGCATTCAAAATCTTATTTAAGAGTGGTATCACACATTCAACTTAAAACTTAATAAAGGGAGTGAGGAAAAGTACATTCAAACAGTTTAGAATGTGCTAAGTTCTATCATGGTATTGCAAAATAGCTACCTTCTAGGAGATGATGAGCTTAATGTATTAACCATAATACATACTTACTTTAGCAGGTCACAACATTCCAGTGATTTGCAACTGTTGCAAATAAACATGTGACTACATCCTTAGTCTACCCCAGCCATGCAGGTGGTCCAATAAAAGATATCACCCACAGAAGTCTGTGCCTCTCATATTTCCTGGACCATCCTGGCAAAAAGTTTACTTCAACAATTATGATTAAAGGAATTAGGGACTTGCCACTTTAGGGCTGTGGTCAATCTAGCATAGTGTCCTGCCTCTCATGGTTACCGCCTAAGTACCTATGGGTACATACAGGCATTACATTTAGATCTATCTAACCAGTTTTAGATTGGTCTAAATGTCCAATTGTGTCAGCATTCAGAGGGCTTAAATAGCTCAAAAAATGGTGCACCTGATCTAAATTAATTCTAATTTAGATCAAGATTCGGTTAAACTGATCTAGGAAAAGGTTAACTTAATCTCCAAATGCCTGCATGCTTTTGCAGAAAATCCCTGCAGCTGGGAAAGTCCAGCTGCTCACCCCAACCCCAGACCTGTGCTAGTCTTATGTCCCTGACCCTCCCCACCACCACTAACTGGGCTATTTTTCACCCCCAAACTCCTCTACCCCTGGCCTGGAAGCTCTCCCCTGCAGACCCGCCTTACCCCCCTTCTCCCTTCTCTCTCCCTCCAACTTGAGTTACTTACATTGGGTTCCATACATGGCTTCTGGGAGTGGCAAATATCTATACATGCTGTTTCCCATCTATGTTTAGGCAGCTTAAAGCAGACCGCCTTAACAGAGACCAGATGTACCAAATGGCTGTATGTGCCAGAACAATTTGGAGAAAGGAGTGAAACAGCTTGTCACATCCCAAAAGATTTCTTTCAAAACCAACAAGGCCAAATCAAATTCACCTTTAAGAGGGAAAGTAGCCTTAGTTTCTGTCCCTTGCTTCTGCCCTCATAGAGTTTCTGATCTTTTAATGGAAGTTATTGCAGAAAACAGTGGTTCTCAACCTTTTTAGAGTTAAGACACCCTTCAGAAAATGCCAGCTCCTACTTTTTCACTCCTTTTTTTTTTTTTTTCACTATAGAGCAATTCTGCTACAAAGAACTTGGACCAGAAGAGGTCAGAATGTTTTTGATACTATGGATTCCTATTTGATTTTCAGGTAAACCTAGATAATTTGTGAGTCAGTATTTGTGCTCTTAACAGTGTACATATTGTACAGCACCCTTGAAAAGATCTCAAAGCATCCAGAATTCAAGGGCACTCTGGTGAAGAATCACTGGGATAAAATGCAAGGACACCATTTGAGGGGGTAGGAATAGGGCCAGAACCGTGCAGCTCAGAAGCCCATGCAGGCAGCCTGGTGGCAGCTCACGCAAGCTGGCTCCATGGAAGGAAAAAAAAAATGTGTCGAGCCTGATCTTTTAATTTTTTTTCTCCCCAGATCCTGCCTGTCTGCCTGAGCTGTGCAGGGGCCCAGTGCTTCACACCATGGCTGTGGGGCAGTGGGGCAGCACTTCCCTCTACAGCTGCAATGCTCCCTGGGACTGCCCAGGCTGGGTGCCAGCAAGTCGGTTCTGCCTGGGGCGCCACTGCCACTGCAGAGGGAAGCATCGGCACCCCTACAGCCCACAGACCGCTCAGCCTGCTCGCAGCTTGCCCTCCTTTCCACCCCCGATGGAAAGGCAGGTAAGGATTGGGCCCCCATCCTTGTGTACACACCACAGCAGTTTCATTTGGTTTAATTCTCCCTAAATAGAAATGGTGTTTTTTTAAAAAAAAACACTACTTCAATTTAGGGAGAACTAAATTCAACTAAACCCCTGTGGTGTATACAAGCAGCCCTTGGTTTTCTTACCTCCTATCCCCTTATATATTCCCTCCCTGGCTTCCCAGTGTCAGCTTCTATAGCAAGGGTAAAGTGTGACCCTGAAGCTGCCTAATCTATGGTCTGGTGATTAGAGCACTATTCTGGGATGCAAGAAATAGAATTCAAAATCCTACTAGCTGTTAGGACTGAGAGCCTAGGTTTTCCAATCCCTTGGCAAGTGCCTTACACAAAAGGCCATTGGGCAAAGGATTTTCTTCCTGCCTCCCTGCTGTCACCTATTATGGTTTTTTTTTCCCGCTAATGTTTCAGGGACTTCTATAGAATTGTCCCTCTTTCTGGAATAGAAGAATAGAATTACAACAGGGTACAAATTGCCAGAGCAGATCCTTTCTAAATATTCTCAAAAGGTTAAGTCATGTGGAGGGGAAGGGTAGGATCTAAAATTAATGTAAGTGACCCAACATGTCTCTCACAGGGCTCATTTTAATCAAGTAAATAAATCCAAAATGGAGTTAGATTTGGCTTATTTTCTGAATTCTGAAGGTTTTGTACTAAATTTTTAATTGAAATTAAGATTGTTTCCATTATTCCTATAAATGTATAATATTTATTTGGAATCCTGCTAAATTCCTGAAATCCATCTTGTGGAAGGGAGTTGCACATGTTAGATGAGTTTATTTAAAATTAATTTTCTGTTTAAAATATATTGCTTTTATTTTAGTTGGTTGTTGTTTTATTCTTGTCTTATTTAAAAGAGTAAATATGTATTTTCTATGCCATTTAGTATTTTATACACTATTTGGTCCTCTCTCATGGATCTTCTGCCTACACTAAACAGTTCCAATCTTTCAAATTTATCTTCCTATGAAAATCTTTGTATGCTGATTATTTCCAATGCCTGCTTCTGGTTCCCTTTCAGTTCTGCTATTTCCACATCATTTCAGATGTGATGACCAAAACTGAAAACAATGTTCAAAATAAGTGTATATAGTACTATCAATTTATTATAATGCAAAAAATATTGTTTCCTTTATTTTCCATTTCAGCCTTTATACATTGCAGGGGTTTTTGTTTGGGTTGCTTAATAAACATCAAGCACCAAGGAAATATTTACATTAGGTTGTCCATAGTGACACCTAGATTTTGATGCTGGGTGGTTATGGTTAATTTAGGAGCTAGCTAGGACTATGTATAAGGAATTTAAATTCTTCCTTAGGAAGTGTATTGCTATTTATTGGTCAACAGTGATTTTCATCTTCTATCAGACAAATGATTCACTTTGGGTTTTGAGGTCTCTCCAGAGAACTGCAGTCTTGACTAAATAAGTATATCATCTACAAGTTTTTACACCTCATTGTTTACTCTTATATATATTTCATTTTGAACAGCACTTATAGTAAGGCTCTTTGGAGGACATGACTGTTAACTTCAGCCATGTAGAAAATTTCACATATATTTCTTTTCTCTATTCTGTTACCTAACCTATTTGTAGTCCATGACAGAATTTCACCTCATACCCTATGGCTACTCAAATTCCTTTATAGGCTCATTTGATGGGCATTTGTCATACACAAAACAGGCTAGAGATTTTCCAACAGAAAAAAAAGCTGTGTCTGCAAAATTGAAAATGATTTTTCTGACAGGGAAATCTAGGTGACACCCTAAGATTTGAATTAGTTTGTCCTGAAAGAGAATATTCTTTTTTGTCAAAATATTTAACTTTATCATTATAGTGAATTGTTTCAAACTGCATTTCCATATCAGTGCATTGACTTGTAAAGTCGTAGGTCATTCTCCCCTGTATGCCAAACTTTCTAGACAACTACATTGCCTGTAATGGAATGCAAAGCCTTTCCTGACCAAATTATATATGTTGTACCATATACAGAAATGTAGTACAGCCAAAGGGTCTGCCTATAGCAAAGAATGGAAACATCAGGCTCCCAAACTGCAAATGGCATAAAGTAGTGTTCTGCAATGGGGAAATTGGAAATGAATGTAAGCTAACTCAGAAGGAAGAGTTTCAGATTAGTACAAGAAGTAGATATCTCTGAAACTTTTATTTTTACTTTGCCAGCCCATTTTGGGATATAAACAAGTGTTAAACTGTCAAACTTTCCACTAAACGAAAATTCTGAATAACATGAGCTGCTTACCCTGTATACCTTACTTTGCTCTGAGAATTTTGGAAGATTAGAGATATATGATTTTTCCTTAACAAAAGCTTATTAAAGTTTTCTTAATATTTATATTCCCTGAGGCTGTAGGACTTCATTATACAGTGATCATTTTACATGTATAACTTAACTAGAGTTATTTCTGGAGCTTACACCTGTTTAGACATAGGACATAGGACTGAGAGTGGCCTTGTTTTAAGTCTACCATGCACAGGTTCTCACACCACCTTTATCACTTCAGGCCTCTGACAGACATGGGAAAAAAAAAAACCCTGTGCTTTACTGAAAGAGGCACCATGTCAGTCTGAGCTGGCTCACCCAGTGTCTATATAGATCACAGGCTTCAGCAGGGCTTTTTTGGTGCTATTGTAACTGATTCAGTCAGCTATTAGAGAAAAGCACCAAAAAGCCCTGCTGAAGCTTGCGATCTATACAGACACTGGGCAAGCCAGATCAAATTGACATGGTGCCTCTTCTGGTCATGTGCTGCACTTCATGCGGGGGTGCACCGAGCTAACTGTAAAGCACCATTTATTTGGGTTTTTTTCATGTCTATCAGCAGCCTTAATACTAGAACTGTGAGGGGCTCACAAACACAAATGAAGCTTCAGCATGGAAAAAGAATAGTGGGGCCTGCTCTATATAGGGCTCTGGTTAAAAGAAGCCCTTTGCTGTGATGTCCATTTAACAACTTATTTAACATTTCTCAATTATATTTTGTTTTCTCATCTTTTTCCTGGGCAGAAGACTGTTTGATGTGTAGCACATTGGTAGGGGTTTGATTTTTTAAAAATCTTTGTGCTCTTCTTTTGTGCCCTAGAATGAGCTACTTTCAGAAATAACTGTTCAAAGTTAGACTACCTCTTCTTACAATTGTTCTGATTAAAAATGACTTTAACGTAAAAAGTCCCACTGGATTTTTTTTTTTTTGTATTTTACATTTTAATTATCAGTGAAACATCACTATTAGAATCTGTACCATTAGGGGTACAGATCATAGAACTACAGTGGACTTCCTGAGTCATCTGGTCAAGTCCCTTGCTATCACAAGTAAACTCATCATGCCATTCCTTTAAAAAAAATATCAAAATCCATTCAATTCCCCTGTAGTTTAAGCATATCCTTTCCCAGAATTCCAAACTTGTGAGAGCTCTGGGATTTACAGTCACATACCTCAGGTCTCATGATAGTGGAAGCAAACAGACAAAAGAATAAAACAGCTTTATGCTTAAACCTGCCGCAATTACATCACGACTTCTGAGCACTCTTTGGGCTCAGGATAGAGTCCCCCAATGTGTCTACTTCTGGCACATGACTTTTTTTCCCAAATGATAGAGTTCCCTACTCTTACAAGGCCTACAGTTCCTCTCTCCTGCTGAAGGCTTGGTTTCTGGCTTGCCCCTGAGTTTTCAAGGTTCCATGTTAATAACGTTAACACCTGATCTTTTTGCAACCTGAGTGGGATGTGGCTGGTGCCCTCTTCAATTGAAGGGCTGTCAGCAGGTGTGTGTGTGCTGTGGGAGTGTGACTGCCTAACTGCAGGCCAGCTCACCTCCTTTCTCTACAGAGCAGAGCAGAGACCAAGGTCACGCAGTGATACCTAACTATTTACAGGCTTAATTATACAATATTATATAAAAACTTAGAAACATATACTTATACACATACATACACACATACACACTATTTATAAATATAGGTTTACAAACTCTTGCCAGCCCTGAACTCAGGCACAAGCCTTGATCCTCTGTGACCTTCCAGTTAGTATGCAGCTCTGCCCCCCAGGCAGCAGGCATGGGAACACTCAATGATAAAACACAGGTTAGACAGCAAATCAACAAAGGAAAATCTGGTCGTGATGGGACAATGGCAGAACATGCACAATGATGTTACATCAAATAGGATACCAGTACAAAGTGATAACCAATACAATGAATTCAGGTATACAGCCAGGGTTATGCTAGCAGACCCTAGTAGCAGGCTAAATAGAGCAGCTTACAGTCCTCTCATAATGCAACATTAAAGGCACAAGTTTAAACTGAAAATCCCGACAACATGAGGAACCAGAACACAACAATGGCACAGCACCTGTGCCCCAAGAAGAAATGGTACCAGGGGAAGGAACCTGCTACCTTAAAGGAACACCATCACCTCCCCTAGGCCATGACTAGGAGGGGCCCTGTAACCATGGAAACCACCCTTAACAAACAGGGACCTAGGTTCCTCTCTACTCCCAAAGGGGAATTATCCCCACTCCTCCTCAGGGGCTTCCCTTTGATCACCCAAATGGAGGAAGGCCCCTCCTCCCATGTGGAAATCTCATTCCCAGAGAACTCACGACTCCCAGCAGCTTTTAATGGGCTAGGCTCATCTCTGTCTGTGAGATGGATACAGAGTGTCCTCCCTTGCTAGGGTGGTTGCCCCATCCATTGCCGCTTGCTACAGGAAGGCCCAAGCTATCTTGTGCATCTACCAGACCTGTCAGCCTCTCTCCCGGCCCTGTGAAGCGAGGGCTCTTGCCTCGTGCAGGGTTGGGGACCCACACTGCCTTCTGCAGCCACCAAGGTCCCATCTGCTTTCGGACCCTATTCTGGGCACTTCTGGGGCAGCTGCTCCACCCCACTGGTTAGCTCCACCAGCACTTCTGCAGCCCTCTTTGTCATTCCTCATTGAAGCTGCCTATGTGCTGGGCACGGTGGCTTTTTATCCCTTCTGGAGGCTCTACCCCCAGATTGGAAATAGACCAAAGGGAAAGCCTGAGGGATTAAATCCCACTCAGGTCCTCTTCTTCACCTCGCCCTTGAGTTAGGGTGGGGCAAGCCTTCTTTCTGCCTTCTCCTGATTGGTGGGGAAGGGAAATGCTCTGACCAATTGGCCTGAGCCATCTGGCTCAAGTCATCAAGCCGGGCTACCACTGACCAGCCTGCCATATTTTTGGTCTCTCACTTGGAGATTTTCATGCTCTAACCTACAGACTTCTGAAGAGAGTATGGTCAAAAATGGTTTTATATAGATTGCAGTAATTTCTTTGATCTCCTCAGCTAAGACCTAAACAGGGCTGATAGTTTTAACAACTGACCTACTAATGGATGTGAATGGACATGTCAGAAAAACTCCCCTGCCACCTTAGCACGTGAAGTAGAAAACAAAATTACAGTTACAAGACTTAATGCTAAAAACAGATCATATACTCAAAATTGAACTCATAAGATGCACTAATACAGATCTACTAAATCATCACAACCAGTATGACATCAGAAATAATACCTTGACATTCAATAGTTATTTTGCAAATGTGAGTTTTCAAGAAACATTTTTCACAAACAACTGTTTTTCCTCAGTGTACATTAACTGTATAGTTAGATACTAATTGATAATACCTGAGAAACCACAGAATTGTGAAAGAGACTTCAATGGAAACCAGCATTTTGTATGGATCTATCAAACTTTAACACCACTGGTCATCTCATTTTCGAAGAGATGGTATGCAAAATATTAAATTTCATCCAGTAGTTAATTTAATCAAGGAACCACAACATAGGTTTAATCAACCGTCTCAACTCCTTCCCATATTCCAACAATTATGTTAGAGTAACATAATGTTAAGTTGGAAGTAATAAATAATGTAATGCAATGTAAACATTAAAATAACTGTGATTATCATAAAGCAATTATAAACAAAGAGCAAAAATTAGAACACATAGTAATTTTCTAAATTTTTCATTCCAGAAAAAATATATTGGAAAATTTTACTCAGAATTATTTGAGTGAAAGGCATAACATTTGATCATATGAACAAAACAGGAATCATAAGATCATAAGAAAGAAGGGCTGTAAGGGAACTCATAAGGTCATCTAGTGAATCCAGCACCTTTATCAAGATATGATCAGCTCTGACTAAATTATCCCAGCCAAGTGTCTATTTAATCTGCTTTTGAAAGTTTCTAAGAATAGTGATTCCACCATCCTTCTCTCTAGGTAGCCCCTTTCAATGCCTGACCCCCCATTTGAAGTTCCTTCAAATCCCTAGCCTAAATTTCTCCTGAAGCATCTTGAAGCTGTTGGTCCTAGTCCTTCCTCTACAGCCACAGGGAAAAACCCACCTCCATCCTCTCTGTAATCTCCCTTGAGATATTTGGAGACCATTATGAAATCAACTTCTCAGTCTTTTCTTCTCCAGGCTAAAAAACCCTAGTTCTTTCAGCCTTTCCTCACAAGTCTTGTTTCCCAAGCCCCCGATCATTTTGGTTGCACTGTGCTGGACTCCTTGCAAACTGCCTACAACCTTAAAGTGTTGGACACAAAACTGGGCACAGTACTCCAGGGGAGTAGTTCAGAAGACTGCATTGGTCAGGAAAAGGATTGCAAAGTATGTTCCTCTGCTCTTCCTTTCCTGGGCGCTACCCCTCTTTCTTTCTCTCTCTCCCTCTCCTCACATTCAAATTTATCCCACCTGTAGGATGATGTTTAAAAGTGTCCTCCTCCTGCCCAGATTCTTTTGCAAATCAGCAGCTTCCTTGGGAGGGAAAAAGTTAAAAGAAAAATATGCAGAAATAAAATAATATTCCCATGACATTTTGTAGCACAGCATAGTATGCTTTGGGGACTAGATCCAAAGCCTCACAGAAATCACACCATCCACTCCCATAGTTGTTGGATTAGACCCTATATAGTTACAGCCACTTGAGAGCAAAATATTATACCTTTACAATAAGTTTTCATTTTTAATACCTTCCTTACATTCATTGAAATAAATGAGAGCATTGTGTGCTTTCTGTGTTGACAATGACTTCAAATTTATTTGAGAATTAAAACAATTCTAATGCTTTTATTAAAATTGGCTAGTAATTTCACTGTTCAGCTAGCTACAATGCTGTTTAAATGGTTAGAAAACTTAACAGGGACTGTCCTCCTACCCAGATCCTTTGCATTTCACAACCTAATTCTGAGATCTGAAAGTTCACTTGTTTGAATTAACAAATTGCAATGAGTCCTGACAGAACAAATAAAAACAGGTCACCATTGCAAAGTGTACATTTCAGTTACCTTAGAAAAAGACCTTCAGAATCTGTAATATATCCTTCATACTTGTGAAAGAAATATTATACTCACCCTTCATGGGTGATATATAATATATTTATAATGACTCATTGAGCCACACACAAGCATTGTGGAATGACAGAGGTAACTGGGCTATTTTCTTCCCAAGCACATGAGAAAACAAATGAAACATGCCAAGCATAATCTTCTGATCATTTTAATAGGAAATTCAATACACAAGTAACCATAATGTTTTGAACACCCTGACTTCAATTAGGGAAGCACTAATATCAACTTGCATATTACATTATTTGGTTCCTTTTGTCATCTTTCACTTTAAAGAAAAAAGATTGCAGTTTACATGTGATTTGTCTTTTTATTTCATGTTCTAGTGAACCCTAGTTATCACACATACAGATATTAAAAGTGGCATTCCTTGGCAAGTTAGGTATTCAAGCTTCTGAGTTTCAGTCACTGGGTTGAAGTCCAAGGATAATTCAAATATAAGTCTCAACTGGAAGGGTAGAATGGAAAGTAGAAAAGAAAAAAAAGCAAGTAGTTGGGAAGAAAAAAAGCCCCATAACACTGCTGAAAAAGCACATGAAGCCTTTCAAATCAAAATGTGCTGAGTTTGGAATCATGTTACTGCCATTTTACATTTGATAAGGATGATTTAAGTGAGTTGAAAAAATGAAGGCCAAATTTGCAGCTGGTATAAATCAGCTCAGCTTTACTTGACTAATGTTGTCTTCTCCTCTAATGCCAGACACTTTTTTTTTTTAACAAGGATTGATTCAGGAATATCTCATAAGCAAAGATAGGTTACATGTTGCTTTCAGAAAAACAACTAAAACTTTCCAGGATTGGCCCTGATTAAGTTCATGATGAGGCTGTCTGGAAATGATATACATACATATGGGACTCATTCACTTACAGCAGTAATGACCAACTTTTGGCCCCTGGGGGCCAGATGCTTTGTGGGCCACAATTACAGGTGCTGTATGAGGTGCAAGCCACAGATCTGGGGACAGTTTGTTGGGTGGATGGTCCCTCCAGGCTCACTCCCACTGTACAAGCAACCCAGCACCCCTTCTTCCCTTCCATGCACATATTGCCTGGCTTACCTTCACTATGAGAGGAGCACACCACCTCTTCCAGTGCAGGAAGGTTGTCGTTCACAATGGAAGCAGCCTGGCCCCTCCAACAGCACACATACAAAACAAACACCCCGATCCCCTGAGAAGCATATACCAGAGGCACCCTCCCTCACTCCCTCCCACTGTGTCCCCACCCTCCCACTGCCCCCGGGTCAGGCACAGGGGCGAGACATAGGAGTCAGAGGATTAAGCATGAGCCTGAAAAACCCAGTGCCACAGCAGGAACAACAGCAAGGTTGAGAGTCTACATGCTACATGGTAACCCTTCAGGAGCTTCATGTGTTCTGTGGGCTGCCAGTTGGTCAGCCCTGACTCAGAGGACCATCACCTCAAGCAATGAACAGAAGGGAACCTGTCAGTAACTCTGGCAGCAATCATTTGGTCTGGAGTGAAACTATTCAAGAATTACCACTGGAAGCCAACTGAGCTAGATAAAAATAAACTAGCTTTTAGCAACACTAGGTACTATACATGATAGTATTCTATCTGTAAATCAAGTAAGAAAATTATTATTCTATGCATATAAAAAATTTAATTTTCCTGACAGTTAATTGAGATTCACTTTCTGTTTGTGAGAAACACTGAATCACTATTCTAGCTGCCAACTGTAAAGTCAGTAACACTGTGAGGCTTGAATCATGTAGCATGTGTTTAAAATATATACGTAAGGGCCCATCTTGCAAGCCCTCAAAGGAGGAAATGTTATTAACGTCCTGGAAGCTTCACATTTACAGATACCCCTTCATCAGCATTCTATAGTAATGAACATTTTGGGTTTTTTTTTTAACTGGCAAACGAAGGAAAGAGTAAAAATTAAATTATTTTGATTCCCTCTTCAAATTAAAGCATTCCTCTGCTTGGTATCATTTGAAGGATGTGTTGTCTCAGAGATTCTTAAATGTGGAATATCAGGGCATAGCCTAGGATTCATTACTAGTGTTAAGAATCTCTCTAGATAGAATACTTACCACTGGAAAAATAGCCTAGGAGTTGAAGCGTCCATTAATTCCAGCCCCTTAGCTTCACAGAAGAGCCTTTGAAGAAGCCCTTTAATTGATAATAAGTTTTCTGTCCTGCCTGGAAGGGGATAGTCTGTGTCAGTAGACAGTTTTACAGCCAGATGGACTAGGAAGTAAAGCCATGGAGAGCCTCTCTGACCCCCTGTTCCCAAGTCCTTGGCTTTTAAATTGCTGTGTGTGCAGCCCAGCTGGGCTACCATGGAATGATTTAGATAGACATTACACATAAACTGGCTTAAGTGATCAGAAACTGGTTTAAACCTGTAACATAATATAAGTTCAGTGCATATAAACTAGTTTCAAAATGGCCAAAACCAGTTTGAGATGAACCTAGTTGAATTTAGTATCAAACTTGACTGATTAAGCTCAAACCGGGTTATGCAATGTCCTAGTATGAGCTCAATCAGTTAAGAATTGTATTTTCTGTAACCTAATTGCGTTCCCCTCCTCAACCCCTTCCCTCTAATATTAGTCCCTCACTCAGGCGATTTGTATTTCCCTACTGGCTTTGTCATCTTTTTCGATTCACAATCCTAAACATCTTCAAACTTTACTGATTGAGCTCAAACTGGCTTATGCAATGTCTGTCCCAGATCCCTTCCTGATTTAAGTTAAACCAGAGTCCCCCAGCACCCCAGCATGCTCTCTGGGCTCAGCTCTCTGCTCCAGTGGAGCAGGGCTGACCCCACCCCTCTGCTCTGTAGCCTGAGCAGGGCAGGGGATGTGGCAAGACACCAGCTGGCATGGCAAAGTGAGCAGGAAGGGGGTTCATTCTTCCCTCCTTCCCACCCCCCTGCCCCACATATGGGATCTGCCTGTCTACCAGGAAGTGACAGAAACAGATGGAGCAGCCAGGGCTTGAAGACCCTGGCTGCAGTCCCTGGGGGCAGAAGGGACAGAGGGAGGAATTAACCATCCCCTCCCTATTCACCCACGAGCCACTACAGCACTAAGGCCCATGTGTGCTGGGCCAGGCTGCACTGCTGACAAGACTCAGCTTCCCCATCACTGAGCTGAAGCTGCCATGGGTTGCCCTGCCACTGCAGCCCAGCCCACCCCACAGTACAGCGGCCTCAGCCAGGGCTCAGCAGGGCCAATCCCAGAGGCTGTAGCTCAGTGATAGCCAATCCCTGCACCCATTCTGGGCTGGACCAGGGAAGCCCTGCACATAGTAGAGAGAAGAGTTCCACTCCAGGTTTGGCCAACCCAGGAGACAGCCCCACTCCCAGAACCTTCTGAGGCTGGGCAGTCCTGCACAGAACCCTCCTCCCCACCCAGTGCTGGGTGGGGGAGGCACTGAGGAGAAGGAGGAGAGAGGGGAGAGCCCTTACTTACAATCCGGCAGTTGTGGGGGAGAGGGTGGAGAAGGAAAAGTCCTCCTCTAGAGCCGAGCAGTGTTCTGTGCCCAGATTGCTCCTGGCAGTAAGGGAGTTGCTGAACTGGGCAGAGCTTTCCCCTTCTCCTCCTCCTTGTTCCCCTCTCCAGCCACAAGACCACACTCCCTCTTTCCTCACCCTCCAAACCCCACAGATTAAGGTCAGGGTTTAAACCCCTCCTCAGTCTTACTCAGGCCTGCTGGGGCCTAGCTATGCCCCCCACCACCCCAGCTCATCCTCCCTTTGAAAGGGAAGGTAGGGCTGCTCTAGCACCATTGCAGTTCTGGCGTGAGCCACTGAGCCACTGCAGGCATGTGCCTGCATTTCCAAAATGAAAAGGGAATGTCTAAGCACTTGCAAACAGGTTCAGTCTTTGCATGTTAGACTAACCAGCAAAGACTGAATCAATTCAGGCTTGGGCTTTTTGAATGTGTGTTCCTAGCCTTAAAGCCAGAGGCACAGGGAAGAGGAGCTTGGGAGAGCCTCTCTAAGCCCTGTTCCCTACCCTGCCAGCTTTTAAATCACTGCTAGTGCCACCCTTAGTAAATGCTGAAATGTATAATGGTTTTCATGATCTTAGCTCCTACTTCTTCAATTAAAGGGGAAACTAACATACAGCTGCAGTCAGAATCAGTTTTAATTCTTACTGGCTTGGTCAGTCTTCCTCTCCTAGGAAAGAATTACAGGAGAATTCAGAGGGAATCCTGCAAAGCTTCATGTGGCATACCTTGAGCTTCATGGTAGTTTTGAAGTTTGTGGCGAGGTACAGACATTCAAAAATGGCAAGGTGGAATTGATTTAAGTGGTGTAGTTTAGCTTGGTAGCAAATGGAACACACAAAACTTAGTCTGTGTACATCAAACTTCTGTTCTATTATGTTTAGAGACCAGTTTTGTGTGCCAGATTTCTGTTCTGTCATGGGTACAGACTTTCCAATCACTTACACCGGTAAAAGTATAATGTCTGTACCTGGTCCATGTCACTATTGCATAAAAAGGTGTATTCTTAACTCAGAATGAATAGTCTGAATTCAGTAGCTTGGGCTAAAAGTGAAAACAAGGCAATCAAGTTTTGACTCTGGCCTGCAGCTACAGTTAAAACACAGAAAAGATTGTGGAATCCAATTTGAGCTGCTATTCCAACTGAAAACACAGCCCATCTTCAGTTCTATATTTGAATGAATTAGTTACCTGAGTTAGTTACAGTTACAGACATTTATTTTGCAATACAGCCATACTTTTAGATGACTTCATCAGTTAACAAATGTGTAATCTGTAAATATTTTCTTTTAAAGCCATGCAGGGCTACCTGATTGACACGTTCCATTGTTTAGATAGATATGGGCTAGCTCTTGCAAATCTTGACATGGAAGTAGTTCCACTGAAATCATTGATGGTGCTGTATTTCATGTTGATAAGGAACACAAAAATGAGTAAAGGTCTATGGGACTCAGCTCTAAATAGGACTCAACTCTAAATGGGTTAAACATGATAAAATAATAGCACTATAAATTATAGAAAAGTATTGTTTATTCATTTATCATGCAAAATATGCTTTGATTCCATTCCCACTGCAACCAGTTTGAATGTTGTGAACGGATATCAGTGAGATCAACATTGGACCTGGCACATTGGACCTCAGCTGCAAATGTCATTAGTTTAATTCTGCACTTCACTTAAGTGAGAGAGATGCAGACCTGTGTAATCATGACTTTTTTGCTAGACAGACATTTTATGCTATCTTTGTACTACAGTCTTTCAACTGATTAGATTCAAGAAGTGCAGATTATCGTACAGTATATAATAAAACCAATTGTTCAGTCATCTGTTTTTTCATGGACCAGCAGAATTAAGCTCTTTCTTCCTGTCAATATCTAACAAAACATCTAGATGGCAACCACATATAACATTTTTTTTTTATAATAACTGGAAATATTGCACATTGTGCAAAACGTATAATCAGAAACATGGAACATTCATTCTCATTCTGTACTGCAGAAATTGGAAAGAGGTAAAAATATTTCCTAATTTAGAATCTGCTTTTGTCTTCCTCAACATTTTACATTCTGTGTGCTGTAACTCTTGCTTTAAAGCCTGTCAGGCTCGACTACAGAAGCATCTCCCCTGGCAAGCTGGGTAGACAGACTTAACCTATTCAGAAGTCAGGAAAGAGGAAAAATCTCCAATTTAATAGGATGGTGATCTGCAGATTTGAACAATACATGTATTTATTAATAATTCTATATTTTGAGGGCAGGAAGGAATATTGGGTCCTCTCTTTGCACCCACCACTTAACTACTTCTGAATGCTTTTGCTCCCTCAGGCATCTGAAATAAGAAACCTTCCTGGCAGATGAGACCAATAAAAGCCACAAAGGAAAAAAGGGAAATAAACCCAGGGGCTTAGGAGGAAAAAAATGATCCCACTTGCCAAAGCATTCATCCCTTGGTAAAATTGTGCCCTTTTTCCTTATGTTTTCTGTTATTTGCCAATGGTGACTTTCATGGCCTTTTCACAGGTTCTGTCTGCAAAAGTCAAAGAAGAGGTCAGCTGGCTCTAGATAAACTTCTGCTTCCAGCTACCTCTTCTTTTCTCCTCCATGGCACAGAGAGATGGATTGCTTAATCACAACTACACTTCTCAGAGTTTTCTGTTTACATGCATGGCAACTTAAGGAAAAAGCACTATAGACAGTAATGGAAGATTATAGCTTTAATATGGGGTTGTTTGAACCATCCTATAGAATTTAATAGATAATTGTACCCTTCTGAAAACTTTCATAAGACGGCTTTAAAAAAAATCTATTAATCTATTAAAAAACTATTTCTCTAGCCCTACCTAGTGGTTGGAAAGGCTTTCCTTTTCTGGAGTCTTTTCTATGGGATTTTATTAGCTTCATCCCAATTCAGCTTTATAGGGATCTTCTACAAGGAATGAACAAAAAATATATTTGTGCTTACGTACACATGAGCATGCACACACACACACACACACACACACCCCACAGCATCTAAAAAACTGGGAAAGTCTGTTTTACATACGTTGTGAAATCATAGATTACTTTAAATGACCCTTGAGCCCACCTTGTAAAATTCAAAATTTACCAAAAGACACCTTTTTAAAAGTTGGGTTGTTTATTTCTAGTCTCAGCCTGTGAAATAAATGCAAAACAATATCATGTTTTGCCCAGAATTTGAATGTTAAAACACGTATTTTAATTTTGAAGAAAGCAGCTTAGTAAAATATTTGTAATGCAAAGGTCTACAAGCATATTCTACCCATGTGAAGAAGAAAAAGAAAGAAAAGGATAAAAGAATTATATATATTTACTGCACACATCATGTATATGAGCTTTCAGTCTTACAGTATTTGTAAACAAGTTTAGAATGTATTCCAACTCTTTAGTAGTTGGAAGTCTGTATAAACTCCCATGTTAGCACAAAGAGCATCAAGTCTCTTGCTATGACTATGATAAAATAAGCAAATAGATCATGCAGAGAACTCCATCATGATGCATAAAGTCCCCTAGCTCTACCTAGTGGCTGGCAGGGAATATAATGTTTTCAACTGAACAGCTGCTTAATGCTTTTGCTGGCATATAGAAATATAATGCAGAGGTATATTTTTCTTGCATGCAGTTATGACTTTATGTAAAAGGATCTCAAGTCATTCTGCAACCAACTGTGTCATTTTAGTGAAGTGTTTGGTTTCCCTTTGCATACTGCTGAGTAAAAGATTAGAGCTCGTGAATAACATTAATTAATATTAATAATATTTAAAGGGCCTCATCTTTTCTGGATCATATATTTTGAAATTTTTGCTAATATTTTTACCAAATTTCTATATATGCTATACTATGTTAGATATTGTATGTTGTATATAAGTACAACATAATTAATTCAATATTTAAAAAATACTTATTAGCTACTAGCAATGCTAAATACTTGTGTTGGTATTTAGAATATTTTAGATTTTGTTCTACTGGTCCTTATTTACTGTGCCCTGAGGCCAAAATTTTCAGAGTGACTTTGGATACTTCTATTTTAAATGCTCAAATTTCATAGATTTCATAGACATTAGGGCTAGAAGGGACCTCGCAAGACCATTGGGTCCAGCCCCCTGCCCAAGAGGCAGGAAGTCACTAGGGTCAAAGGATCCCAGCAAGGTAAGCATCCAAATGTTTCTTAGAAGAGTTCAGACAGAGTAGGTGCTTGCACCACCTGTACGGGGAGTCTATTCCAGGCCTTGGGGCTTGGACAGTAAATAAGTTCTTCCTTATGTCCAGCCTAAAACAGTCTTGAAGGACTTTGTGACCATTGCACCTTGTTATCCCTTGGGGTTCTCTGGTAAACATGTGTTCCTCCAGGTCCTGATGCACACCCCTTAAGTACTTATAGGTTGCCACCAAGTCACCCCTGAGCCTTTGCTTCTCCAGGCTAAAGAGTCCCATGGCTCTCAGACTCTCCTCACAGGGCCTGTTCTCTTCCCCTTTGATCATGCATGTGGCTCTCCTCTGGACTCTCTCAAGCTTCTCCATGGCCTTTTTGAATTGTGGAGCCCAGAAGTGGATGCAGTACTTCAGCTGCAGCCTCACCAAGGTTGAGTGCAATGGGTTGGATCTAGGTCTGAGCCTTCTGTGCAGTCCAGGATTTCAATGTATTTACATGGCTCCTTCTCTGCATCTATTTTGCTGTTTCTTTGGCTGGTCCTATAGGAAACAGTGCTCCTCTGGTCTGCTACTCCTTCCTTTCTACCTTCCTTGTAATAAGATTGGATTGACAAAGAGGACAAAGAAAAGTGAGAAGGATTTCTGATGCAGCTGCTGACCCAGCCCTGGAGGAGAAAGGTGAACAGCCTCAAGAAGAACAGGTATGAAATAGAGGGCTTCATTAGAAGCCCACAGGTAGAAATGATGAGGACTCAGGGAAAAAAGGGATGAACAGATTTTGGGCTCCAGGCTAGCCTGGATCTGAATGCAGCATCTAGAGCAATGATGCTCAACCTTTTGGCCCTGTGGACCAAATGAGTGGCAAGGGACTGGCCCACAGGCTGGATCAGACTCCACACCCTAGGATCAGGCCTGCACACTGGGATCTAGACCATACTGCCTACACCTGGCACTGCACACAGGGATTGGGTTCCTAGACCCTGTGTCACCTTTGCTAGGCTCTGCAGACTGGTATCAGAGTCCCAAAAGCCCATATTACCTTTGCTCAGCTCCCATGCTTGTATTGGGTGCCAGTGAAGGATCAAGATGTTAGGATCAGGCCCCATGCCACCCAGCATGCTAGATGTAGTGTGTAGGACCACAGTCCACAGGGCCCAGGGACATGTGGAAAGCTCCAGGAACCAGATGACAAGGTGCCAGTGGTTGCCAAATCTGGCCTACAGGCCAGGGGTTGAGTAATCCTGGTCTAGACAAACAAGATAGATTTAGAGGTTAGGGAAGAATTAACTAATAGATGCTGACTGTTATGGAGGTATATGCTATTTCAATACTAAAGATCCAAAATCCCCTTTAGCAACTAGGTATCATTAATTCTTAGGCCTGTGCAAAGCAGCTAGTATTCACTTTGGATTCACATTTGGCCGATTCAGGGGGCAGTGATTCAATTTGGTGATTTGAATCAGTGTCTCGAATAAATTTTGCCAAATCTCTGAATCAGCCAGGCCCATCGCCCACTCACTCTCCCAGCTGCGCAATGCCCAAGCTCACAGCACTTGAGGAAAAAAAGCCCCGTCTCACCCAGTGCTGCCAGGCGCGGGGCAATCCTTGCTTCAGGAGCTGGTGAGTCTTGGGATTTTTCTGGGTTTTTTTTCTTAAAGGGCCAGAGCTGGGGTGGGTGGGGCAAATATAGGGTGGGGCTGGGACAGACGGAGGTGCTCAGGGGGCTCATGGCAGAGCTCCCCATGCAGCATGGGGCAGTGGGGGGCAGCAGGGATCTCCCCCACTCCCGGCTGTACCTGGTGAGTGGGGCTTTTATTTTAAACACCAGGAGCTGGGGCAGGCAGGGCAACCATGGTGGGGCTGGGGGAGTGGGCATGGGCCAGGGGCTAGGGGAGCAAGCTAGGGGAGATGGGGCCTTGCAGGGTCCCCCCTGGTGCCATCCTCTTCCTCCAGCCCCACCTCCCCTGCCCCTTACTTATCAGCTCCAAGTCCAGCTGCAGCTCCCTGCTGTGGTCACTGGGGACTATCTGAATCATTGAAGCTCTCCAAATCTTTTCCAAATCGATTTGGAGAGTTTTGAATTGATTCAGACCTTTTAATTGGTCCCCTGATTCAATTCGGATTCAGATATTCAGCCACCAAATTGGGCTGAATCACCTCCCTCCGAATCACCACCCAAAGCTTCACACAACCCTACTAATTCTCTCTCCCAGATGGGTAAAAAGCAGTAGTAGTTGAACACTAGGCTGAAAACCACAACATAATCATTATTTTTAATAAAAATGTAGATTGGGGAAATTCTGGTTCATGAATTTCATCTTTCAAGTTGCAATATCATAAATAGATATACAAGATTCATTCTAAATTTTAAGAGTGCACTTGAAATCCTTTTACACACTAATAACCAAATTCATCTGCTTTTTGTTTTATTCAGACATCAGGAAAATTAAATGAGAATGAGATGTTCATTGCATCCTTCTTACTAATATAAGCCATACCACAACTGGTTTAGGGCCTTCCAACTGAGAGAACGCAATGACAAGCACATGGGTTACATTTGAAGAAGCTTAAAATTGTTCAGAGAAAATTAGGCAAAAGGAATATAACCTCACTACTTTGGGTGTTTCATTTTGATCTATAAATCCTTCTATGGTTTGAGATCCACTTTCTTTCTTGTGCATTGCCACAACAGCTGAGTAGCTGAACTGTATTGTCATCTTTTCTTACATACAACAAGCCCACAAAGAAAACGTGTGCATTGTTTTTGAATGGCAGAACGTAGAAGAAAAGATTTTTCTAGAGTCATAGCCAACTGTGTGACATACAGCAAGTTCTCCTGGAAACAGACAGTGTACAGGAAATGTGGCATCCCAGGAGACAGTCCGGGTGAGGTAGCAGAAACTTCCTGATGTTTCTAGTTCACAACCCCCATCAGCATACGTCCAGAAGCTACAATGCCCAATAGCTACTGTATTGGTGAGAGGGTTAACACAGGACTCTACCCCTTTGCTTGCTAGGCAAGGTGCAAGTAGTAGCCATCTTGGAAGCTGCACTGCATGCACTGTGTCTCCAGGCTTGTTTCTGCTCCAGCAAAAAAAAAAATCAGCATCCCTACTTAAAACACATACCTCATTTTGGGGGGCTAATTTTTGGGGGAAAAATGTATATGGTCTGTGAGTAAATACATTCACTGACCTTTCAAAGAGAAAGTCTGCACACAATGAAATGTATCCCTTGAGAATGGATCAATCCCCTTTTGTTGGGTATTTTATAGTTATATCTAGGGACTTGGCTGCCTTTATAGAAAGGCTGTACAAATACTCTATATACTATCTGATCGGTGTATTTAGATTAAAGTCTAAATAAACAAGACAGACAAGCGTGGGAAGGGAAGAAGAGGTGTAAAGAGACAGAGTAACTATGACAGGTTTAGTTTACATAAGAATAGATTGCCCACCCGGCTGTTATCAGCAAACCTCTCTAGTGAAGATACAGTTTATGCCAGAATAGATTATAGTGGCTCTCCCAACAAAGTAGTGTTGTTATTTTTTTGCCTGTATAACTGAGTCAACACTTAAGACTTTCACCAATATACAAATATTGTTGGTTTTCTGCATAAACCTGGCCGAAACATCATCATCTTTAGTAACAGATGAGATAAATGTTGTCATATAGCATGACAGAGACTCAAGAATTTCAACCAATATCTCCTACATCAAGCCCATAACCTGTCCATTGTCACAAATCAAGTCAATGTCAGAACCAGAAAAAGACATTGCTGTCTAGTGCCCTATGTGCACACATGTGAATACCATATATTTATTTATATTTGTGTTTTAAGATAAAGGAAACAAAGATTATGGTACGTAGACTGGAGAATGGGGCTATCTTTGCAAGGGGTGCTTGCAAAGATCTTGGCAAGATAAGCTGCAGAGGATCTATGACTACTGTTTAGCAAGCTGGGGCAGGGATTGGCTTTTTTGTTTTGTGCTTATACAACACATAGTACAGCAGCTCATTCCTGGGGGTGCTAGGCACTACAGTAATAGAAATAATAATTAGCGGTAATGTTGTCAATAGATCACCAATGTTAACAATGTTAGTTTTGTGTGGCTTTTAAGTTTTTTTGCAAGTGCGCTTAGAGCTTGTTGGCTCAATTTAAGACTATATAAGAATGCATTAATATTTAAAATGTGAATACAAGGTTATATCAGAGCTTTACAATTCAATGATTTTATAGTTCTTTCAAGAAATGTACAACATGAGAAAGGCTTATTAAGCTAAAAACATTTGAAACTTTCTTTGAACATTTTCATAATTCATGTGGGGTTTTTTGTCCTTTGGTGAGGTTTTGCAGATAATATGAAAACTCTCAATGTGTGTGCATGTCAGTAATTTATTCTGCATAGATTGTCATTTAATTGAATTGTAACTATCATAGTTGTTGAGACTGCACCCTCAGGACCCTTTGAAATGAGAAAAGAATGCTTCAGATTGTTTCTTCTTGATTAGAAAAAAAGAAGTGTGAGTTCTCCACAAATTCTGAAATGCTGAATCCGTTTGCTGACAGCACCAAGTAGCCGTGCATAATGATTAGGAACTGATTAGAAGTTTATTAGACATACTGAAACATTGCAGGTAAATACCTTGCAATATGTCAACTACCTGGACTGAATTCAGGAGCTAAGATGTGATTCTGATGACAAATATTGCTCCTCACTATTGTGGAAGATCATGTTGTGAACCCACAAACAAATTAAATGCTTTAGATCTTTAGCTGAGATGTTCTTGTGAGGTTGTATTAAATATTTCTGTGATAATTCATTGTTTCAGCCAAAGGGTGGAATTTCACCGTTTGTCTTTATAAAAAGCTTTTGCTTAGATCAGAAACAGTTCAGAACAGAGAGCATGTTATGGTTAACTGAATAAATCCATACCATAAATGACAAAGCTGCCAAAATCTGCCCTCTTGCAGTGCATGAGTGTTATGACTATAATTTAAGGACAGTATTTGGCCCAGAGTTCATGGCATTCAAATCCAGTCACTTCATTCAAATAAACATGGTACAGTGACCATCAATTAGAGATTTGTGTGCTGCATGGTTTACTTCTGATTTCACAGGGTATAAATTCAGAGCAGTTCCATTGTACTAAGTGGATTGGCTCTGGTATAAAAAACTATAAGTGAAATTATAGTCCAGCCCATTAGTTATACAATTAGGTTATTTTGGGAGAAATTTGAAATGGGAGGATACTGTGAGGTTGTGATCTTCCCTAGCCCAAGTTCATCCTGGATGCACCCTTACGACATAATTCTTGCGTGATTCCATACCTTCTTCCCCAAACTCCTCTCTGCTTTCTGCTGCTTGAGCACTGAGAACCGGCTGAGGTTAGCAGAAACCAGTTCTTTGGCCTCTGGTACCTCAGCCCTACCTGTCACTCAGGCCTTGCTTTTGGCAGAGGGAATTTTCTCAGCTAGAAGGATAACACCTTTGTCAGGTCATATGCTTAGAAAAGATGAATCCTCCTTTCTATGTAATGGGCCAGATACCCTGGAAACAAATAACATTGACATTTAAGTGGTTTCTAAAAATATATATATTTTTAATGATTTATTATAAAGAACAGGAAAACACACAAGACATCAGTAACTGTATCTTGAGATACAGACAGAAAGATATGAGTAAACAAACCAAAAAAACCCCCCAAACAATAACCTGTTCTTATCTTGTACTTTAAATCCAAGGATGTAGTCTCTAGCCAGTTTCAATAGCCATGCCTCTGACCTTGCTGTCAGGGCCCCCCTCCTGCAAGATTTTCTGTCATTTTGCTTTTCTCAGCTTGCCTTCATCAACACAGCTGCCTTGTGCCCAGGAAGACTGAAGACCATTCCATTCCCTCCAGGCAGGCTAACAGTTGCCTATCTGGCCATTAACATAGACCCCTTCCTTTCTGGAGGGTTCATACTATGCCAGTAACTTCTTGCTCTCCCCCCTCCTCCCCATCACCAGGATGTTTACCAGAGCAAAAATCCTTCCTGATCTAATTAAGACCAGGAGCATAAATGCATCCTTCCAGACTTGAAAATTTGCTAATCCAATACATAGTCACTGTTTCAATGTTACTTCATGCTAGAATTTTTCTTTTTAAAATGTAAATTCACAGATGTCTTGTGATAGCATTGCTCCCATGACTCAGAGCAGATAGGCAAGAGTGATGAATCAACAAACCCTGTCAATTAATAATTCTCAGCAATTACCTCTGTGTGAACAGTTGAGGGCAACTTAATTACTATCTCACAAAGTGCCCTTGGTTATATCAAAATTACATACTATATACAGGTTTATGCCAAATTATATTTAAATCAAATACATCCAGATATAGATATGACAAAACTAAAACCCGCTTCACTCTATCTACAAATACAGACCAAAAACCACAGGAGTAAATCTAATTTAGGAGAATATTCATGCACACTGTACAGTGGGTGTCTACATATGTATTAACGTCAGCTTAAATTTGCTGCACAAGAAGCAGAAATAGGCCAGCATCTACACATGCAGGCATTAAAGCACATTAATGCTGTTTGTGGAATGACTTGGCACTAAAGTTAGTCCCAAGTCAGTTCACATACACAGTGTTACTGTTCAGTAAGGTGTCTACACGTGTGTTACTGTGCAGTAACTAATTGGGCATATATTTGGTACCTTCATGATGCAGGTATCAAATTTATGCTCAAGTCAACGCAAGTCACCATATTTACTGCACAGTACAGGTATGCATATGTAGATGCACACCCCTACTGCATGGTAATTTTGGTTACTGTGCAGTTAATGTGCATGTACAGATGCACCCAGTGAACCCCAAAGGCAACTTTTTCTGGGGTGAATTCATGACACACACATTAAAGGTCATCTCAGAGAAGGCAGAAAGCTGATAGCATAGTGCACTTCACTCAAATGATGTTTTAGGCATCAGTTCCATTACATTATGTTCCAGGAGAACACAAGCAGAGGTCCTAGAACACCCATCAGGACAGAACCTGAGGCTGGAGTAAGCCCATGGAAAAACAAACCCAAAAACTCTAAAAGGGCACTCACTTACTTCAGCAGAAAGAGCCATGCTGCACGGAGAGGAGCCGCCAGCACAGTTCATCAGCCGTTTTTATTTGAGGTTAATTAATTATTATTGGCAGTTCATGCCCCACTTTTCAGAGTTAATGGCACCACTCACAGAGGCCCTGAAAAGGCGAAGAAGGGGGACAATAAAATAGACCGCCAAAATTAGATGCAACTTTGAGCTCCTTAAGAAGGCATTGTGTGGACATAGTGATACACACACCCAATTTTCACAAACCTTTTTTCTTACAGACAGATGCCTCGGTGACAGCTATAGGGGCAATCTTGACCCAAGAAGATGTGGGACTCAGAAGACCCATGGCATACACAAGCCATAAGCTAATCCCTGTGGAGACATGGTACACAACCATAGAGTGGGAGTGTCTAGCAAATCAATGGGCTGTGGAGCATTTCTGCTACTATCTGATGGGGAGGGAGTTCAACTGTATAATGGACCATATACCCCTATAATGGTTAAGCAGGGCAAGAACTGATAATGCCCACATAACCCGGTGGGCCTGGCCTTGCAACCTTTCAAATTTCAAATACTACACCACCCTGGAAAAAATAGTGTTTTGGCTGATTTTTTGTCCAGGTGTAAGGCCAGAAACAGACCACCAAACATAGTGAACCAGACAACAAGGAAACAAGGGATGCCAAGTAGGGAACTGAGCCAAAGACTTGGAATGCCCCAAGGCATCTTAAGGGGGTGGCAGCTAAACCCGGGTGAGGGTGTGACACTGCCCCCCCAGGCTACAAGGTCACCAGGGAAGGGGATCTGTGAGAGCCCAGATGGGTACCCACCAGAAGGGTCCTGACTCTCTTAAAAGGATAAACACTCAGCTCAGCAGGACAGCCGGGACCAGGAGGATGGTGTTGAGCAATCTTGATGATGACATGCTAGACCTATGAATGGGATGGGTTGTGGCCCAAACACTTGCTGTTCTTTTCTTTTCTCCTTCCTTTTTTTTGCTTGGTTTACAATAGTTTCTTGGAGGACACTCAGAGCCCAAACCAGGGAAGCATCTTCAATTGACCTGAATGGTCCAGGAGAGGAGTGGAGGCAGCCTTACCGAACCCAAGAGCTCAAGGAAGGATAGGGCCAAGGCAGAGGCAGAGGCAGGACCAGTCCCACACCACATAAACACCCAGGGTGAAGAAAGACACCAAGGGATGGGCAAGAGGGGACACAAGCAGGAAGGAACATCAAAGAGACAAGCCAGTTATCCATCATGTGGTCGTCCTGAAGTCTGGCATATGGCTGGGGTGTAGGGGACATGGAGCCTGAAGAAAACCTGCACGGGGCAGCACCAGGGCAGGAAGGTCCCACAAGGGAGAACACCACTACTGAAAGGAAGGTAAAATCAGGGGGAGAGGGATTTAATGGTAAGAGTCTACTACAGACCCCCCCAGGAATTTTTAGGCTAGCTTGCAGAGGCACTTAAGACGAGGGATGTAGTTGTTATGGGTGATCTAAATTATCCAGATATGTGCTGGGAGGAGTAGTCAGCCAAGTCGGACCATTCCAGAAGGTTCCTGGTCAAGATACAGGACCTCCACTTAATCCAGCAGGTGCACAGTCCCACCAGAGGAAATGCCCTGTTGGACCTGGTCCTGGCCACAGGTGATGATCTGGTAAGGGGGATCCAGGTCCTTGACCACCTGGGTGACAGTGATCATTGCTGCTGGAATTCACCACCCAGCGCAGGGTGTCAAGGGCCTGCAGCAAGGCGGTAGCCCTAGACTTCAAGAGGGCCAACTTCAACAAGTTGAGATTAGTGGGAAAGGTGTTGGGGTTCTCGAGAACAGGGGAACTCAGTGCCCAAGAGCAGTGGTCATTCCTTAAGGAGACGATACTCATGGCCCAAGGGGTGATGATCCCAACAAGAAGCAAGGGTGGCAAGAGTGCCCAAAAGCCCCCCTGGCTCACCAAGGACATCTGGGAATGCCTGGTTGCTAAAAAGGTGGTGTACACCCGATGAAAGGGGAGGGGGCTATCTCCAAAGAGGAGTATATCTTCACTGCTCGGACCTGTAGAAGGGCGGACATAGAGCTAGGACTAGCATCCAAGATCAAAGATAATAAAAAGTCCTTTTTCAAATATATAGGGAGGATGAAGAAGACACCAGGAAACATGGGGCCCCTGCAAAATACGCTGGGCAATCTGGTGGTTGTGCCAGAGGAGAAAACAGACCTCTTTAACAAATTCTTCACCTACATTTTCTTGTACAGGGACCAGGACTCCCTCACGTTGATTCAAGACAGACTCGAGAGGAATGCCTCAAGACCTAAGGTTGAGGAGGATCAGGTTAGAGTGCTTCTGGAGGGGCTGGACGTGTTCAAGTCAGCAGGTCCAGATGCTCTCCACCCCAGAGTGTTGAGGGAGCTAGCAGGGGTTATTGCAGGGACCTTGGCATGGCTTTATGAGCACTTGTGGTGCTTGGGACAGGTGCCAGATGATTGGAAGATAGCTAATGTGGTCCCCATCTTTAAAAAAGGGACGAGGGAAGACCCGGGCCACTATAGGCCTATCAGTCTTACCTCAATCCTGGAGAAACTCTTTGAGAAGATCATCAAGGAGCACATCTGTGATGAGCTGGCATCAGGGATAATGCTCAGGGGCAACAAGCACAGCTTCATTAGGGTCAGGTCATGTCAGACCAACCTGATTGCCTTTTACAATCAGGTCACAAAAGCACTGGATGCAGGTGTCGCTGTGGATTTAGTCTTTAGATTTCATCAAGGCCTTTGACACTGTTGACTACCCCATCCTCATGAAAAAACTAGGAGTCTGTGGCACAGATTGATTGCAAATTGGCTGAAGGGTCGTACTCTGAGGGGGGGGGTGGAAAGGTCATATTTGACCTGGGGGAAGTGTGCAGCGGAGTCCCCCAGGGCTCGGTCCTTGGGCCCACACTGTTCAATTTCTTTATAAGCCATTTGGACGACAGGGTGAAAAGCAACCTGTTTAAAGTTGCTGATGATACCAACATTTGGGGCGAGGTGAGCACTCTAGTAGGGAGGGAAAGACTACAGCAAGACCTGGATAGGTTGCAGGGGTGGGCTAAGAAAACAGGATGTGTTTCAATACAGACAAGTGCAGGGTGCTGCTCTTGGGCAGTAGTAACTAGCAGCACACTTATAAGATAGGAAATTCCCTTCTTGAGAGCTGAAAGGGAGGCTGAAAGGGATCTTGGCATCATTATTGACTGCAAGATGAACAAGGGCCAACAATGCGAGGTCATGGTCTGTCCCAGGGACACCGGGGATAGAGAGGAACCCCAGCCCAAAACCAACAAAAAAGGAAACACGTACTTACCCCTTGCAGGAGCTGAGGACAGCAGAGGAGCACACACTGAGAAATCACACATGCATTTTGTTAGCCACACTCACATCCAGCTGAGAGCGGGTGACGTCTGCGAGAGATGCCACCTAGCAGGAATAAACCTCTGGTCTCTGCCTCGGGCAGAGAAAGCTGCAGCAGCGCCGGGAGTGGCAAAAGCGGCAAGAGCTGCAGCTAAGAGAATGCCAGCTGCAGAGCCAACCAGAGAGCTGGCAGGAAAGCAGGGGAGGGAACCGGCCGCGGAGCCGGTGGAAAAGCTGGCAGGGATGCTGGTGAAAGAACCAGCTGCGGAGCTGGTGGAAGAGCCATTTGGGACGCGGGGGCAGGAGCTAGTGGAAAAGCTGGCAGGGACATTGGTGAAGGAACTGGCTGTGGAGCCAGTGGAAGAGCCAGTGGAAAAGCCGGCTGGGATGCCAGTGAAGGGATTGGCTGTGGAGCCAGTGTAAGAGCCGGCTGGGACGCCGGTGAAGGAACCAGTGAGAGAGCTGGCAGGGAAGCTGGGGAGGAATCCCGCAGGGTCAACAGGACCTCGGGTCTCACAGTCCTCGGACCGGAGTCCAGCTTAAGACATCGAGTGAAGTGGGTTGGGGACAAGGGAAGAGACCAGGCGGGGTTGGTTAGAAGAGACTGAGAGACCCACAATCAAAGATGGCATTGGCTGGGGTGTAGGGGAGGTTGGAGCCCTGTGAGTGTCCGCTGAAGGTGTGACAGCACTGGAGGCCACAGCGAGGGGGAACCCCACCACTGAGGGTCCAGATAAGGCCATGGCTGGCAAGTTTTGGGGGTCTGCCACCATCGCCTGGGGCACCCTCTGAGGGCCGGCCGCAGGACCAGGGCAGACCCAGTCAGCCACCTGAGCCAAAGCAGCTCGAGAACGCCTTTTGGAACAACGGCAGGCACAAAGTGGTGGTAGCTGTGGGATCATGGAGGATCCCGACCTTGTAACCTACGCTAGCATGCAGGCTGCGACTATAGGCCCTGCTGATGTCCTCAGACAAAACCTACAGGTTTTGACCCATATCCTGAACTCTCAACAACAAATGCTAGACGGGCAACAGGATTGGCTCCAACACAGTTTGACATCCTTCAAAATGCCTAAAATAACTTAGGACAATGACCCAGAGGCGTATATCAAGGCATTTGAATGGCATGCCCTCATGACCAGGCTTGACAAGAGATATTGGGCCAGCCAGCTGGGACCCTTAATAGTTGGCAAGGCTCAAGCTGCCAATTGGGCCCTCTCAAGGAACGTTGCCCAGGACTATGAGCAGGTGAAGGAAGCCATCCTATACAGATTGGAAATTAACCCCGAGCACTACCACCACCAGTTCTGGGCCAAGAAGGGATGCAAGAAGAAATAACCGAGAGTGCTGCTGCAGCTTCTGCGGGATCTGCTGAATATGTGGTTAAGCCAGCGGGGCAGGATAGAGAGGCATTGGCAGACCAGATCGTCCTCAAACAGTTTTAGAACGATTGAGAAGAGCAGACACAACGCTGGGTCTGACAACATACCCTGTGGACCTGTGAAGAAGCTCTAAAATTAGCAGATGCTTTTACTGCCTCAGAGGCTAACTACCCCAGGAAGAAAAGGAACCTGGGACCCTTGATGGCAGCCCCAAGAGAGCTGGAGCACCGGCATGCGCCTGGCTAGGGAGCTACCAAAGATACCGTGTGTTTCCGGTGTGGGCAGAATGGCCATTTTTCTAGGGAATGCCCAAACCAGGCCGTGGAATGCTGGATCCTGGACGACAGATCAAGGGCCCCAGTGGAGAGGCGGAGAGGCCCAGAGCTCGGTGAGCCGATGGACTGCAGCTATGTGGTCAGCGGGGAGAACGTGGCCTGGAGTCATCCCATTGTCAAGGCTTGGGTAGAAGGTCACCCTGTACAAGCTACTCTGGACTCAGGGTGTGCTCAATCCCTTGTCCAGGCAGATTTGGTGCAGTCTCAAGGCTGATGGAAGGCTCACCCCGTGAGGGTAGCCTGTTCCATGGGGACGCCAAGCAAATTGAGCGCCAATGGGTCTGCCTACGGGTAATGGACCTCAGTTGTGCCTCAGTTAGCACGTGAGATGCTTCTGGGATGAGACTGGACACTGGTATACGAGGTCCTAGATAGGACTCCTATGGGAGTGGCGGGAGTCTGAAGGATGGGCGGCCTTTTCCGAGGCTGATAACGAGGACCTAGGACCCCAAGGGTTAGGAAGAGGGACTGAGCCCTCTTTGGAGGGAACCCTGGTTAGGATAGGAGAGGAATTATCCTCTGTTCAGTGGAGAGAGGCCTGAAGCTTGATAAATGAGTTCTGGGAGGTATTCCATGTGGAACCCGGCTGGGTTTGGGGCTTGTTCCATGCTATAAAAATGCCACCCAGGGCAATAGTGAGGGGGAGGTGGTGACCCATTCCACACCCCGTCCTGGAAGCTGTCCGAAGAGAGAGTGACTCAATGTTAAAGCTAGGAGTCATTTGGCCTTCAAGAAGTCCCTGGAGGAGCCTGCTGGTGCCAGTGCATAAGCCTGACGGGTCTCTAAGGCTTTGTGTGGATTACAGACGATTGAATGCCATGGCAGCTTTTCACACATTCCCCATGCCCCACGTAGCTGAGTTGGTAGAAAGGATAGGGAATGCTCAGTATATATCAACCCTTGACCTGGCAAAGGAATATTGGCAGATTCCAGTGGCCAAGGAAGACCGGCAAAAGACAACGTTTGGCACCCCATGAGGACTATACAAGTTCGTCAGAATGCCCTTCGGATTACATGGCAAGGCCGCAACATTTCAATGCCTGATGGACCAGATCATGACACCCCACACCAAATACATGGTGGTGTATATAGATGACATAGTTATAGACTCCTGGTCCTGGGAGCAGCACAAGAAGGTGCTTCAAGCCATCCTTACAGAACTAAGGTGTGCTGGCCTTTTGTTCCCTGAAAATGTGCCCTGGCCCAGAAAGGAACAAAATATTTAGATTTCTTGGTTGGCAGAGGCACAATTAAACCCTTAGCTGACAAGGTAGAAACCATCCGCAACTTTATAGCCCCTCAAAACTGCCACCAGCTAAGATCATTTTTAGGATAAACCAATTATTACGGGTGATTCGTACCACACTTCACAGAGCTGGCAACACCCTTATCGGAGGTGCTCAAAGGGCGGAAAACAGGGGCAGTAAAATGGATGAGAGAGATGGCACAAAGTTTTGAAAGACTGAAAAGGGCATTGTGCAAAGATGTTATAATTCACACCCCTGACTTCTGAAAACCCTTTATTTTATAGACGGATACCTCAGAGACGGTGGTGGGTGCCGTCCTCACCCAGAAGGAAGTTGGAAATAAAGAGACCTGTGGCATATGCCAGTTGCAAACTGCTATCAGCTGAGAAAAGGTACGTAACTATAAAACGCGAGTGCCTGGCAATTCGGTGGGCGGTAGACCACTTAGGTACTACCTGATGGGCAGAGAGTTTAAACTGATAATGGACCATGCCCCACTGAGGTGGCTGAGCACAGCCAAGACCAATAACACCCGGATTACCCGGTGGGCCTTGGCACTCCAACCATTTAAGTTCCACATAATACACCGACCCGGAAAAACTAATACAGTGGAGGACTTCTTGTCCAGGTGTGGAAGTGAAGACCAGACCGGGGACCAAGTAGATCAAGTGAAGGGATGGACCGACCCCACAGGTACGGCCCAAAACAGGAACGAAGAAGCGCCCCAAGGCATCTTAAGCGGAGGGTTATGTCCCAGGGACACCAGGGCTAGAGGGAAACCCCGGCCCAAAACCAACAAAAAAGTAAACACATACTTACCCCTTGCAGGAGCCGAGGACAGCAGAGGAGTGCACACCAAGAAATCACACATGCATTTTGTTAGCCGTGCTCACATCCAGCCAAGAACGGGTGACATCAGCGAGAGACGCCACCCAGCAGGAATAAAGTTTGGCCCTGGGAGCAGCACCAGGAGGCTGCAGGAGACAACAGAACCTGTGGGGAAGCGCAGTGTCACAAGCAGGCATGCACGGGGTTTCTCTGCCTCGGGCAGAGAAAGCTGCAGCAGCTCCAGGAGTGGTGAAAGTGGTAAGAGCTACAGCTATGAGAATGCCCGCTGCGGAGCTGATGAGAGAGCTGGTAGGAGAGTGGGGGAGGGAACCGGTTGCGGAGCCGGTGGAAAAGCCAGCAGGGCATCAGTGAAGGAACTGGCTGCTGAGCCAGTGGAAGAGATGGTGGAAAAGCTGGCTGGGACACCAGTAAAGGGATCGGCTGTACAGCCGGTGGAAAAGCCGGCTGGGACGCCAGTGAAGGGATTGGCTGTGGAGCCAGTGGAAGAGCCGGCTGGGACGCTGGTAAAGGAACCAGTGGGAGAGCCGGCTGAGAGGCCGGTGCAACAGGTGAAGGAATCGGTGAGAGAGCCGGCAGGGAAGCCGGGGAGGAAGCCCGCAGGGTCAAAAGGACCTCGGGTCTCAGAGTCCTCTGACTGGAGTCCAGCTTAAGACATCGAGTCAAACTGGTTGGGGACAAAGGAAGAGACCAGGCGGGGTTGGTTAGAAGAGACTGAGAGACCCACGATCAAAGGTGGCATTGGCCAGGGTGTAGGGGAGGTTGGAGCCCTGTGAGTGCCCGCCTAAGGTGTGATGGCACTGGAGGCCACGGCGAGGGGGTACTCCACCACTGAGGGTCCAGATAAGGCCATGGCTGGCAAGTTTCAGGGGTCTGCCACTGTCACCCAGGGCACCTTCTGGGGGACGCCCACAGGACTGGGGCAGACCCAGTCAGTCACCTGAGCCAAAGCAGCCCAAGAACGCCTTTTGGAACAGCGGGGGGCACACAGTCGGCAGGGCCAACCAGACCCTATTGTGCATCCACAGGTGCATCTCAAGTAGAGCCAAGGAGGTGATCCTCCCCCTCTACACGACACTGGTTAGGCCACAGCTGGAGTACTGTGTCCAGTTCTGGGTGCCCCACTTCAAGAGGAATGTGGACAACATTGAGAGGGTCCAGAGGAGGGCCACCCGCATGATCCTGGGACAGCAGGGCAGACCCTACAAGGAGAGGCTACAGGACCTGAACCTGTTCAACTTTCACAAGAGAAGGCTGAGGGAGGACCTGGTTACCATCTATAAACTCACTAGGGGGGACCAGAAGGGTTTGGGGGAGACCTTGTTTCCCCTAGCGCCCCCCATGGATAACAAGGAATAATGGCCACAAGTTGTTGGAGAGTAGGTTTAGATTAGACACCTGTAAGAACTACTTCACAGTCAGGGCGGCTAGGATCTGGAACCAACTTCCAAGGGAAGTGGTGCTGGCTCCTACCCTGGGGGTCTTTAAGAAGAGGCT
>JAGPOW010003642.1:45958415-46002394 GCA_030014935.1 Caiman crocodilus
GGAACCAACTTCCAAGGGAAGTGGTGCTGGCTCCTACCCTGGGGGTCTTTAAGAAGAGGCTTGATGCCTACCTGGCTGGGGTCATTTGAGCCCAGTTTCTTCCTGCCCAGGCAGGGGGTCGGACTTGAAGATCTACAAGGTCCCTTCCAACCCTACTTCTATGATTCTATGATTCTATGAAGTCGTGGCAGAAAAGTTTAGGGGCCTCCCTCAGGGTCGATCGCAACTCAATGCCCATGTCCCGGGAAAACATCCCACAGCCAGAACTAGATGTGTGCTTTAAGGCTTCTAGAGAGCGCCTATACCAAACCAGATGGATACATGTGATTTAATAAATGTTTTCAATTATAATTTCTATTATTTTATTCTTTGTACTGTAAAATAATGCAATAACTGACTTTGGTTTGTTCAGGTTTTTTTTCACTTATATCTTTGAAACTAAAAAGTTCAAGTCTGAAGCTCAGAATTTAAATCAGCAAAAACTGAAAAATTTAAAGTAGTGATAACTCAGCCTTGTTGCATAGTAGTATTAAATATAATAATATCAAATTCTCTACACAGTGGATCTTGTGAGAATTTTGCCTTTACATTGATCAAATTCTTGTGCTCTTAAATTCTTACCCTTAATGTCAGCTCACCATAGCATTTTCTTTACTGACTAGACAGAAATTCATACAAAATGTATCTGCACAATAACAAATTAATTCAATGAGTTTAAAAAAAAAACAGTATCCCTTTAAGAAAACATCCATCATATTCTTCTTGCATGTTATCCTGAGTAATGGCTAGAGATTCATTTATCTAAAACCCTGATGAATGATAAAAATCTAGTCACTCATTATGCACAAAGTTGGTAGAACAACACTCAGAAGAAGAAAGGACAAGAATGCATGATGAAATCTATAGAGGATTTTAAAGTGATTTTTACATAAATTGGAACAAGGATAATTAATAATAATGATGAGGATAATTAATAGCTATGTTTTTGATTAGTATGATAGCAAATTCTAAAAATACTAAAAAGTCATAATCCTGAAAGAAAAAATGCATAGTAAAGACACAAGTTACAGACAAAAGACCATTGTAATAAAATGCAATATTTCTTTTTTTGTCTTTGAACCATCCAAATGAAGGGAAATAATTGAGTATAAAAGCAATCTTGAAATTATTTTCTTCCTTAGTAGGTGGCAATTAGATTTTATGATTGTTTTAGGCTTGGTATTCCACTGCTTAATCATCCATTTCTTCATGCTCTCATCTCTACTTGTGTTACTGTTGTAGTAAAAATATATATATTTTTATGATTCTCTCCTAAACCTATTCACTTGAATAATTTTGCATTTCCATTGAAAAAGCTATAGTTATTAATGGTACTTTAGCTTTTGCAAGTCAGCAGGAGATGCTTTGGAAGTTAAACTTTAAACTGGTTTCTCCCATAACCTATCAACTTATAACAAATAGGCTTTTTACTTTACTATCATTCTTGCATGTGGAATTGCAAGAATCACATGTACAAAAATAGACCACAGATGTGAATGCAATAATGCATCTGAAGCAGAAGACTAATTTGTTAAAATCAGACTTATAAAGACACAGTAGACATAGCAGCTTTTACTCTGATACAATTACATCTCACAAGCTAAATAATAATAGCGCCCTAAGGAACATTTTGTTGCTGCAGGAAATAGCAGTCTTCTCTTTGAGCCATAATGGGGCAATTTCTGGGGCAGGAGACATAGCACTATTGAAGAAGCCATTCTGGAATCAGAAATAAAATTAAGAATATGACCACTTTTGATCATGAAATTTCCTGTGCTACCTTTGGCTGCTAGCCCCAATGTCCTGGCCTAATTCCAGTTAGAATAAAGTTGATTGAATTCGGTCTATATATATTCTACATGATAGGGCTGTTGTTTGTCTACAGGTTTCTATTTTTTAACATATTTCTATAGACCCTTTGTTCCACTAGCTGAGAATATGGCTTGATATTTTTAACCTCCTGTCCAAAGAGAATCAGCAATGTTGTTTTGTACTGTAAAATAGTGTTTATACTCTACACTAGTGATTACTTGATCTGATGGCTAACAGAAATCCCTAAGTACTAGGACAAATTCTGAAGTCATATTTATTTTTATTCTTAAAAATCTTCCCTTGAAAAGTTAGGAATTTGAAGAAATCAAAGAAATTTGACCTTAGCTTGAGTGAGGACTGCATGATTTTCTCCTAATTGTATAATTTTGTAAAGGATTTAGGAATCATGTAGGATTAAAGGTGCTGCTAATACAAATTCATAAAGCATCTGATGGGAATTTTTCCAATAAGACCATGAATAAACCTGTGCAACTTGACTCATATGTTAATAGCGGAATTGATTCCTGTGTAAAGTTAGCGGTAAGCAATAGTCCAGTTAAGCAGTAAACTATAAGCAAAATATTATTGCTACATCTGCACTTTTAAAAACGTGCATTGTATGGTTACTTCATCCACATAATATAATAAAAAACACCATAAGTAAACCATAGTGATCTAATCCCAGATCCACTTCAGTTTTTTGGAACCTATCCTTAGGTCTTGGAATGTCTGAAAGTTAAACACCTTGTTCCGGGAAGATATTTCAACTTGATTAGGTTTAGGTGCCTTCAGCAGATGATCCAGAAAGCTCCAAGGTACCTAATAGTAACACTAAGCACAGGATTGTACCTAAATTTCCACCCCTCTCCAGAGCTTTGTTGCCTGACTCAAGCTGCATATTCAGCATCTCCATTTTCTTGGGATTCAGAATGCCTAGTCTTCTGATGATTGGCTTCAGACTGGTTGTCCAGGGTTAGAGCACTTGCTCAGGAATTGAGTTATGTGGTTGGCTCATCCAACCCATCTTCAAGTTACTATAGCCCACCTTTCTCACTTTCCAGAAGAGTTCTCCAATCAGGAGGCTTCTCAGTAGCCTTCCCAAACATGGAAGAAAGAGCCTGACTATGGCCTGATGGTTAGGGCATGCTGCTGACTAGAGGAAAGATCTGCATCTTGCTCCTAGGACTATTTTTGGTTTTTAACAAATACTCTTTAATATAAAATATATAAATAGTCATGAGGTCCAGATCTGACTCTCCTTTCCCATCTCACAGGACGGTGCTTATCACTGAACCACAGAATCTCACTTCCCTCTCCTTGTTATTCATCTGATTCCATGACTCTTACATTCTTGACTGCACAGGAGATTAGTAGGAGAGGTCAACAATGATCCAAACCAACACAGCCTATTCTACAGCTTGGCAGTCAGGGCAATTTCCTGGAAAGCAGGACATGGGGTCTGATTCATCTTGTGCTAAGAAGATGAATGCAGGCCTCCTACTTCCTGGATGCATATCTAACCAGTAGATTACTGTCAAAAATGGATAGGTCCACCATCACCATCATTTTTTCATTGAATTTTAGTATTGTTGATTTAAGCCAGATGTGTTTGGAGCACACCTAACAGATTATGTTTCTCTGTAGATGTAGGTTCTTCTCCAGTGCCAACTTGGATTGCAATGACTTTAAGCAAATGTTAGGTGCTTAGTGATCAACCTGGATCCATTCTCACTATGATCAGATAACCAAGTCCAGGAAAGTCTGCCATTTAAAATGAAGGCCTCACCTGGGCTCTACTCAGATTTGTGGTTTCTGCAGCAGGACCCGTATGCATCACACTTTGGTACTTAAGGACCTACACTCCGCCTAAGTCCATTGAAGCACTTAATAAACCAAAGAAGATCTGACTTCTTGTCATAATTACTACTCAGACTGCAATCTTATAGCCCTTTCTTCTTTTAAGCCCTTCTTTTAAGGGTTCCTGTCAACCTTGAAGAATCATGGTTTACTGCTTTCCCTATCTTTAAGTAGAATGATATGATTTTACCAGAGGTACATAGCTGTGTTATTCTAAAGTCAGGCAGAAGGCAGGGTATAGGTGCACCTTGTAAACCACCTAAATCAGAGATGCATAAGCAACAGTTTACTTCATCATTGAGGGGTGCAGGGGTTATAAAAAGCTAACCCAGGTAATGAGATAAGAATCCATGGTCTTTGTTTAGACCAGGGGTGGGCAATTATTTAGGCTAGAAAACTACCTAGTGAGTTTTGGTAAGTTGTTAAGGGCCACACATGTAACATCTTTCAGAAGATGTCTTTTTAACAGATTATAAATTAAAAAAAACCCAATTCATATATAAAAAACCAAACATCTACTATAACATATTTTAATTGTATTAAAAAAAATCATTGTCCTGATTTATGGCAGGGGGGGATTGAGTAGTGTATATAGAGGTGACTGCATAATAGCTCAAAATACAGTCCTACTCCTGTAGATTGGGAGGCTAGAAGGGTGTTGAGGTGCATGTATGGGAGTAGGGGTATGTGGCGGGCATAAGTGTGTGCAGGGGAGGTGGGGTGGGAAGTGTGGGGTATATGTGGTGGGATGGGTGTGCATATGTGGGGGGGGTGCCTGATCACTAGCTCCCAGGAGCCAGCTGAGGGTGGGGGGAGGGAGGGATGGGGTCAGGGGGTGTGTGCAGCCAAGCTCACCCAGGCAGTGCAGGTACAGATGTGGTCCACCCCCCTCCACATCTGGCCCACAGCTGCCCCTGCATCACTCTGCATGGAGACAAGCCCTTCCTACTCTTGCTTATACCCACCAATGGCCCCTGCTCCAGCCCCAGCCCCAGCCAGGGCACAAAGCTTCTTGGCAGGGCTCACTCCCTTTCACTCACTGGGCCCCCTGCAAGTGGCTGCTCATTGTGCTGGACAGGTGGAGTGGGTAGAAGATGGCAGGGAGCTGGAGCTCCATGTGCTGGGGCAGGAGCCGCCCAGCTGCAGTTTCCCCCCTGCTTGTCACCACTTCCTCATCTTACCTGCTTCCTGGAGCAGTTCAACAAAGGCAAGAGGAGGAGGAAGATAAGCCCTGGGGCCAGGGGTAGGGAGAGAAGGCAAGGTATGAGCTGCAGCTGCAGCCCCATTGGGAACCTGTGTGTGCTGGCCAAGGCCAAAACTGTCCGGTATATCCAGGCATGAGTGAAGCATGGGCTACACCAGGTAGGAGCAGGCAGGGCTTAGCCCCATTCAGAGCACTGTGGGAGCAGCTACAGGCCTGATATAATCAACTGATGGGTTCCTGGACACCTGCAGACTAGATCCAATCAATTGGCAAGCTAGATCTGGCCCTATTTTGCTCACCCCTGCTTTAGACCAGACTTAATTCAGTCTAGTCCACAGATAATTTCTTGATCTACATTTTCACGTTAAAGTTGTTTTTTAAAGTTTTGTTATCGAGGTCAGCAATGGAATATCCAGGGAGATTAATGTATTCTGCCACATGTTTGTGTGTGTTACTGGAATAGATTTCAAACCAGTGTTTGTACATTTTCACTCACCGGGATTGCCTCATCTGTCCAATGTAGACAGCAGAGGGGCACTGTCACATATGCCATCAGATGTTTACATTGATAGAGGAGCAGGTGAATGAACTTTGGATGTTATAATACATGTTATTTTGTCTAGAAAAATGGGTGGTCTTTCCCGAGATCTTGATGAGGCAACATGGCTGACATTTGGATGTGGAATTAGCTCTTGTGCCTTGGTGAGAGTAGGAGTTAAGTAGTCTGTTGCTAGAAAGATGTTGTTTGAGGTTGGGGGATATATAAACCAAGACAAGTTTGTCTCTCATGAGTACCTTGAGATGTTTTTATTTTGCTAATTCAGATACTAGAGAAAGTCTGGCAACAGCAGATTGGTACTCAACATGGACTAATACCCTCTGTTTCTTTGCTGAATCAAACTTTGGTGAAACCAAATTGCTTTTAGCCAAATAAAGTTACACTTCTCAGCAAGATATTAGGCAAGGCTGCTGCAGTTAAAGTGCTTGCAGTACCCAACCTAGCCCAGTATATTGAAATGATATATTTATTTTTTTAATCAAACCTAATCATTATTATTTTCCTGAGCTGAAATATTGATTTTTGGACTCTTCTCTTCTCCTAAGCTACAGCAATGTTGCAGAGTGTTATAGTTCTGTGGCCTTCACAGGGACTCCCCACAAAGGCTCTGTTCCTAGGCCAAGTCCTATCTCTCATGATGCACAGCCCTGCCTTATACCAAGACAATTACTGAAACCTGCAGCACAAGATGTCTTTGAGAAAAGTGAAGGTAGTAAAGTACACTTGGATTTAGATATCAGGAACTAGTGGTCAAACCTCTGGTTTAAAAGTTTATTAATACACATTTTCCTAGCCTTAGCAATAGGCATAATAAAAAGTAGCCCATCAAACTCTAGATACACTGTTGCTTCTTAAATTCACATAACAGCAATGTTTATATTTAGCTTCAGACAACAAGCAAAATGTAAGGCAGTCAGTGGGCAATGGCTTTTTCCTTCCACACATTTTATTTTGTATATTGCCTTGACCTAATAATGAAATACTTTCTACAAGGTGATGCATAAATCAATTATACATGTACAGTCCAAACATTCCATGACCATTTCAGCTACTTGTATACTGAACTGCATTCTTGGAGTTCTACTTGAAGGACCTACTTTCCTGTCACCAGGAGAGGCAAATGATGATGATGCAGAATTCTGGATTCCATCCACATGTTGGACCAAATAGTGAGCTGCTATCTATTGGCACTGGATTTATGACCCAGATACCTTGCTCTGGGTGGATCCAAACTCTCAGAGCAACCATGACCTCTCCATTCAATAATAGGAAAATTGCATTGATACACAGTGATACCAGATCAGAATGATGCAAGCAATTCTATATCTACCAGTTCCCAGGCTCACAGAATCAAGGAAGGTATATCTGGCCAGTACACAAACTTCACTGAGATTCTCTTTTGTCAGATATCAGCAGCCTGGAAGTTGGAGACCAAGGCCCATCTCACCCCAGTGGGGTGGGCAGGACAGGCTGATGGTATGCCCTCTGCCAACAGTGGCTTTAGGTTCCCTTCTCAAGGACTCTTTGCTGCTCTGAAATCCCTCCTTCTGTATTCTTTTCCTCCTCCTTCATCTTTGGGCATCACTGGCTGGTCTCCTTGTGGTCATCACACTGCCCACATTCTGCCCTGTCAGCATATTCCTTTGTTTTACAAACCCACCACATGCACACATCCTAATTTGTGCTTTTTTCCCCAAAACTGGAAATCCCAAGGACTCTTCAGCAGGGCACCATGACCTGACCAATATGGCAGAGTCTCTTATCTCATGTCATGGAATAGTGTAGTACATAGTTTCCTAGCCTGTGTGTCTGCTTGTTGCTTGCCTATGTTAGACACAGCAGGCCTTGAAGAAACTGTCACAAACAGGTTTTTAAAAATCAAATAACCCTTGCCATTGCCCATGACCATTATTCTAATGCATATCTACTTTACCTACAAGCCAATTCCCAAAAGCAAACCTTTAAATACCATTTTCTCGCCATCACAATGTAGGATTTCTGTCTGTGGTCTCAGTCTCCACTATGGCCCAATAGTATTAGACTAACCCACTTTATTTAGCTTCTTTAATAATTGTCCAGAGATTGTCAGTGAATATCACCCAGACATTTATTTGATCAATGCAGAGAGTACAGCATCAGAACAGTGAACATTCTAACTGAGCTGTATCAAAAAATAAATAAAAAAAATTGACAGTACAGATCTGCCATTGGCACCTAATGAGTCTGAAAACTTTTGAGTGAATATGATTTTCTTGTTACTATGTGGACACAATGGATAAAAAATAAGATCTGTACTCTTTCTGAATGACAGGAAGAGAAAAACAGTAAGCTTCCTGAAGCAAAGATTAATTGATGTTACAATTGTGTACATTTGCCAAATGTCGAACAGCAGTCTCACTCTTCAAATGAACTGAGACAGGAGGATGAAAGTGGCATTTCAGAGATGAGAAGATCTATGCAGATGTCATTGAAGGCTTTAGACATTTAGAGACATGCTCTGGGAATGGGGGACAGGAATGATTTAATTAGAGTGGCTCTGAGAGCTGCTCTAATTGAAGCACCTGAACATTACATGGACACCTGTATCAGTATCCCTGCACTGAAAAGTGGCAACAGAGGCAAGCAAAACAGGCAACAGAACTCAAACAAGCTTTAGTTAAAGTGTGCCTGCCACCATTTTTCAGTGTGGGGACACTGATATACATGACATTGGAGTGCAGTAATCACCGTGCTCCAGCAGACTCAATTAGCTGAGTTTACTTTGATGCACTGTTTACAATACATCAGAGCAGCCTCACCGCATGTATATAGAGGCACCCTTTGAGTTTAACAGCTTTGGCCAAAGCTCCAGCAAGGTTAAATTTCTGAGTATATGGATGACTGGTCTCTCAGTGTACCACTGGGTCTGCTTTTTTAACCCTCAATGTATGAATATAGATTTCTTATTGTCCCCGTTTTGTTGATTCCAATTACCTCCTCACTGCCTGGTCCCACTCCAGGTACCAAACTGAGTAAGTGTGTGAACATCCAAGGATCATCAAGCTTAAGATCTTGCTGCCATATTTCATGATCCACATCATCATCATTGCTTCTTTGCATTGGCTCCTGCTGCTCACTTTATGTATTTATTTCTTTTTTATCTGCATGAACCTCTTCTCCTTCCAACTGACTTTCAAGGTGGCCTTATGAGGGCTTCCAGTACAGATACTCCTCAGACTTTATTTCCTTATGCGGATTTGATGCATTTGTTTTCCATACACATTCTTCCAGCTAAAAATCACCACCATTAATATGTGCCAAAAACACAGAAAAAGGGTAAAGAAAGGGAGGAGTAAGAAGAAAAACAAAGTTGTGGAGGAGTTTATTTGCAAGTATTGTTTTAAACATGTTAGAATCTTTACACAGTGAAGAGCATGCCAGACATAGATCTCTGTGGGGGAATTTCAAACTTTTCCTAATAGGTGCATGTACCTCTATGGCTACAGTGCTCACAGAAACATCTTTCCATTGCTTACTACTAAACTATAGTGTTAAGGCAATACCCATAAAGTGCTCAGTAGAGCAGTATAGACATTCTAAATAGACCAAATAGCACTGTAGCTCTACATGTATCATGACTTTCAAGAGATTTCTTAAAATTTCATTATGGATTTAAAAAATAATTCTCTCTTTGGAACACTGATGTCACCTTATAGGTGAAAATTTAGATAAATGCAAGGTGGCCGTATCCAGGTGTGCACTCAAAGCAGTAAATAGCTTGATATGCCATTTTCCTTAACTTTATCTGCCACTGACAGATGTCCTCAAATCATTACAGAAATAATAATAATAGTCCAAATAAAGTAAGGTGCTTGATAGACCTCACTGAAACTCAGTGATTTATCATGCAATACATGGGAGTTTAAAGGTGAACCTTATTGTGAATCTCCATTGATTTAGAGTATAGTACAGAGAAGCTTAGCGTGTAATTTTGTTGTAAAATTCTATTGATTTACTGTGCAATATACAGAAACTTATGGTGCAGCTTTATTGTGAGACTCTGATTCACTTGCACTGCCATGAAGCCAACTGTGTAACTTTACTGTGAAACTCTGATTTACTAGAGAGCACGAAGGATTTCATTGAGCAGTTCTGTTGTGAAGCTCTTATCTACTATGATGTGCTCAGTGGGTCCCACTATAGAACAGGGCTGGGCTATAACACACCATTTATGTTGCCATGTGGTAAGAAATATCTGCAACCAATGAAATATCTAAACACAGAAAGAAGCCTCCAGAGCACATCATCTGATTTAAGCCATGTTAGTCACTAATCTTCCCAATAATAAGATGCCATAGGAAAAAAAAAAAGATAACTTTCTCAATGGATCTGTATTGCTAAGGCATAGGCACTTTGTTGTGAGAACCTGATAAAATACTTCAGCTTTCTATGGCCTTGACATTTCTTTAGTTAAGAAAAGAGCGTAGTGTTTGTTCTATCATATTCCCTCAGTTGCCCAAAACACAGGCCCTCCATTTTTTCAAGCATATCCACTTTCTTTTGTTTTGTGTGCCTCTACCTCAGAGCATAGATGTGGGTTTCCAAGATGGTTTCCTTTTGGGTTTTTTTTTTTAGGATTTGCAAGCAAATAGGTGTTGGTAAGCATCTCTTTTGCCTTATACAAACAAGTTGGAAGCTCAGGCAGCTAGGAACCAAAAAAGTGGCGGTTATTCAGAGACTCACATGCTACAATTCTTGCTTCTCTCATTACTGCAAAAGGTAATTCTAACCCTGCAATTGCAAATGCAAGTTTTAAATCCTCTCTCTTAGAGATCACTGGAGTAGCAGCCCCTGAACAGTTTTGTAAGGCTGGACTACAGCACAAAGTGATATCACAAACTGGGATGAATAAGGCTTCATTAGGCTTCTAAATTCAAACGAAGGACACTGAGCCAATATCTGAATATGCTAGAAAAGTTTATGAAACAGCTGAATAGATTTTACATAGAGTTTCCAGAAAAATCTCCTTTCTGTTAAAAATCACCCAATGAGAGACTTCAGCCCAGCCAATATTATTTTTACCAGATAATTCTGAGCATGTGGAAACAGGGGACTATATACTTAATTATAGCTTTTGCGGATACAGAACTATACAAGAGATGCCATTAAAATCTTGACATTTACCTTTATTGTAGTATTCTCACCACTTAGTCGGTAATTAATGGCACCGAGTATAGAAGTAATTAATTATTATTTGTTTATATGACCTTCCACTTCCTATTTAAAATCTGCCCAAAGTGCTTGGAATCCTGCACAATAGAATTTAAAGAGTACAATCTAATAAAATGTAACACATTCAACTCTCTTAAAGCACATTTATGAGGTAGGTAGAGGACAGGTTTTAAAATGAAAAGGAAAGGCATTGGAATTCTAGCTAGGTGTTATATTGCCTTCATCACCATAACTTGCAAGCACTTTCCAATACTGCAGTAAACAAGGTGACTAACACCTGTTTCATATGGTTCAGTCTCTAAAAGCATAGTGTTTTGTTTTAATAGGGGTTGGGTTTTAGTGTGCTCTAAATAATAAAAATGTACATGCTGCAGAGGAGGTGAGGCTGAAGAAGTACACCCTTCACTTGGAGCAGCAGGTGGTGAAATTTGTGATGGTTCTTAGGTCATTCCACCGATAAGCCTCCAAGAAAGCTCTCTCTTTCACAAATAAGCTTTTTTCTTAGGATAAAAAAATTCCATTGTGCTAGAGGACTAAAGCTGATGATCAGTCTCCATACTGGAGCTTGAGACTATTTCTTACATATGCTGAACCCAGGCCACAGAGTGCCTTGAAGATAAGGTCCGAAGCCTTGAATTCAATATTCACAGGAAGCTGATGCAGGGAGTAGAGACCAGGTTTGATTTGCTCCTGGTAGCCCATGTTACTATGGAGGCGCAGTGTCACATTCTGTACTAGCTGACCCTCCTTAAGTGCCAAAGGCTTCAAACCTGGGTATGCTGTAATCCTCTCATTCAGATGACAGCTGATGAACATGTTAATAACCAGGACAAGGACATCATTCATTAGGATGGGATGGAGCCTAGCCAACTGCAGCTGATGGAAAGTGTTACTAGTAAACACCACGTAGTGACAGCTTAGAATCAGCAGGGAATTCAGGAACCCTCTTGAGCTAAAGGCCAGTTGATATAACTACGGGGAGAGTGGGAAGGAGGGGTTGGGGTAGCAGCTTGGGCACCACTTCTGGGCGGAGGGGGCAGCACAAAAACGGTTGTGACTGCAGCAACAGCTGATTGTGCCACTGCAATTGGCACCATAGCAACCAGACCTGCCCCAGGTGCTACATAGCTGCACAAGGTGCAGAGCTGCCTGCCTAAGCCCCTACTAAAAACTAAGTTGACGGTGTATATTGTCTTACTATTTCTCTTGTAGATGTTAAACGTTACCAGAGAAAGAATTCGTTCCTCTTAGATTATCAGTGACAGTGCAGATGCCCACCAGGACCCTTTTGCTGCTTTCTTCCCCTCATTCAGGAAAGTCTTGCACCATTTTAATGCAGTTTTTGGCTTCCTCTCATGCCACATAACACAATAGTATCTCCTGATTGCAAATTTGAATGGTGCAGAGGGTCCAGGAGGATGAGAATGGATTCATGTCTCTTTCGTCTATCTACAGTTAGAGAGCATCCATCGATATCACTGATTAAGTTCTATGCCATATCTTGGTCTGAATCCAGATTTACTGAGTTCAGGATATTAGCATAAATTAAATGGAGTTTAGTTACTTTTTCATGAGTTTGCTCAGAAACAAGAGGTGGTGGGCTAGAACTGTGGAAATCTTCAGTGCCTGACCTGTTATTTGGGGACAAGTTCTACCTTTGGCTGCGTGATCCTGCCCTGCCTACTCTGATCTCTCAGGGTACTGCCCTGTCCTTGACATTTGATGGTAAATATAAATTTGGGAGGCTTTTTCAGAGTATTAAAGTAAGCACTGGGTACTTCACTCTGCCCTGGTCATCATCAGGCTGCCTTGATACCAGTCTGGAACAAGGTACTGCTCTTACTAGCTTCAGCCACCTCATTCTTCTTATCTCTCTCTGCACCAGGACTCCTATCCCCATGTTGATCTGCTAGGTGCCTGGCCATACATTGATCCTCCGGACTGTACATATACAAATAAGAAAAGCTCATAACCTCCCCAGCTCCCCCCACCATTGTCTCCCTCCTCCCCTTCAATCATGCCAATGCCTCATAATCAAAACATTTAATCTAAAAACAAATAACCCATCTGGGTACATTCACCACAGAGAAAATCCCCACACATCACTGGACCCCTGGCCCTCCTGTGTGTCACTGAGCTCTAGACCCCCAGTCCTACCTTGTGCCACCAAGCTCTGTACCAACCAGCTCTCACCTGCAGTATTGTATTTGTCTTTGGAGCTTTAAGTTATTCATCCTCTTCAGGGAGCTATTCTCACTTCAACCCTCAGGGCCAAATTGACTCTCTGGTTAGGCCCAAGCCTTTATACCTACCAACTCCAACCCCTTCTGGTCACCTGATCACAGTTCTTCAGAGCCAGGCACAGCATTTTTGCTATTAATCAATCTACAGGCTTGTGTTTCAGCAGCCTGCTTCTCAATAGGCAGACTCAAAGCCCTGCAGCCAACTTCTCCTAATCAAGCAGCCGCTGCACAGCTTTGCAGCCAAACCAGCTGTTTTGGTGAGATGCCCTCTACATCTTGTGGCCCCTTAGTTCTGCTGCTTGGCCCTACTCTCAGTCAGGGTTTGAATTACACCTCAACTCTTGGGAGGGAAGGGGGGGTCTGTGGTAGTGGCAGCTGGAAGCCAGAAGGAGCTGCCACCATCACCGGAGGCATGGGGGGTTGGGGGGCGGGGGGCTCTCATTTCTTATACGAGAGCTCTCATCTTTTATGAGGGGCTTAGCCCCCCCAAGCTCCCCTGTAATTCAACCCTGGCTCTCAGTACTAGAGGGTATTCATTTGCCCAATTATCAGCAGCCTGATCAGCTCTTTACCCCATTGCCTGAAGCCCAGCTCTTGTGGCCGCTCCCTTTTACCAGTTTGCTCCAGGTAAGTGGCTGGAAACTTTCCTGCAGCATTGGACAGCTGTCTATTTTTTCTACCTGGTCCTCTTAATACATGGATTAAGTCCCCTGTTACAACTACCTGTTTGGAGGAGGAAGAAAAGATCCTTTTCTGAATGATGTATTCACTGTTCTGGATACAAGGGGAATTTTTTATGACTCTTTTTTTACCAGCCAAGAAGATTATGATTTGGATAGGGATGTAAAAAAAATGGGATCAAGAGAAGTTTGTATTTAAAACACACACACATGCACAACAATACTTACCATTGGGAGGGGACAAGAGTTTTTAATACAATCTTTGAAAGTGCAGACTAAAGTCATAGATAAAGCAGCTTCTACAGCTTAGAACCCTTCACAAAAGTGAGACTTTTTACCGATGTGAAGGTAATGGTGATAACCCTAAAGGTGTGTGTGTGTAAATACTAGGGAGGTGGTTTAAAATACAACAACACTCTTAACTTGAAGTTAGTCAGCCATCTTTGAAACCAACATATAGAATGAAGCATAGGTCATATCTGAGCTATCACAAATAAGTGAGCAATCCTGTTGCTGCATCTTTAACTGTCTGTGAGCCCTATAACATACCATGTTTTCTTGCATACAACACACATCTTTCACCAAAAAAATAGCTGCTGGAAATCAGGGTGCATGTTATTAGCAAGGAAATATGGTAACTGCAGTTTCTGTGGCTTAAGCTTCTATTGGGCAAAAGCAGCTCTTCATGCTACCCACAGGAGCAGAACAATGAGAAGGCCCAGCTCACTATCTGCTGGTATTCAGTTACTTACTACAGTAAAGATCTTTTTTTCTTCATTCTGTCTTTTATAAACAAGATGTATATATTATTCTGGATTGTGTTGTATGCATGAAAATATAGTATTTCAAAATCCAAGTATGTGATACTATTGCAAAGTCATGAAAGAATGTATAAAGGTATAATTCCTAGGTATACATATATATGTTCATTCCTAGGATTATTATCAGACCTCAATAAACAGGAATAAATTTATTCTAATATCATTCATAATAGCTAAAGAAATACTTTTAGAATCCATAAACTTTGCCTTTATGTCATGCAGTGAAAAAGTTATGCCAACTCAACAGTAAACCAAGCCTAAGTAATCAAAGGTTATAAAGCAATTATATGTATTAGCTTTGGGCTGTCATGTTACTCTTTCTGTAATTTTTTTTTTTTTTAAATAGCGTGGCATTTTCCAACATACGGTCAAAGCCTCTAACAATTCCTGATGCACCATAAATACATCTATTTTATAGTACACTGCTGCCCCCTTGCTGAAGATTGTAAACAGTCTGCATGAGTTCTAGTGTACATAGTGACATAATTTTGAGATGTTATTTATAAATCAAATTTAATTATACTAACTCATAAATTAATGAATGTAGCTAGAAGTATGGCATTACAACATCCAAAGGTTGAAGAGCACTGCAAGTTTTGTTTTATCTTGTCTTGTCTCATTTCTTTTCTTTTCTTTTTCCATTCTATCACAAAATAGACTAAAAGGAGCTGTAATAAGTGAGTATGAGGTACCTTTATTGTTCATTGCACAACAGCAAAGTCACTTGTACAGTCATAACACACTCATTCAACACACTTCCATTGTGTCCTTGTAGTCTTTACTAGATGACTCTATCCATCACTGTTATTTTGATAGTTTCACTAGCATTTTTTCCCTTTAGTATATCATATTTTTACCCTTCATACACTCTCTTAATACTGATTTCCCAGTTAAAAAACATAGTTTTCTGAATATTTTCTCATTCTGAGATTATATTCAAGGGAATCAATAACAATATTTTACAAAATTATGATAAAAAAGCATGTTATAGTACAATTCTGTACCACCCCTTGATATCCTGTTCACTTCAGAAGGATTTTACAAGTTGCACAGCTGCACATAAAATTGTCCATTACATTTTGGTTTTGTGTAAAATGTCTTATATTTAAAATAGAAAACTTGCCTGGAGCATGTGGAGAGAAATGCAGACCTCTGATTGTTTTCCCTGGCTGAAAGCCAAGGTTCTCTTCAAAGGATGATGAAGGAATATTACCTGGGGGATTGTAAAATCTAAGAACTTAAAGCTAGAGTTTTACATCTTCCCAAGCAATTAAAAATTACTTCAGTACCTTATTACCTGTACTGTAGGTTGTCAGTTCAAATCAAGGCCAGACTGGCAGAACATAAAATTTGTTACTATCTTCTAGTTAAAGATCTATGTGAAATGAACAAGGAGGCACATTCTGCTGCCTATTGTCTAAATCACAACAGATGCTGTCATTGTCCGATACAGAAGAGAGGTCACAGACTCCAATGAGTGACAAATCTGAATTAATCTATAACTTCTAGGACTAGTTTCTAGTTGAGGATGAACAATGTTGGTAGGGCAAGGTACAGGTGACAGTACTGCTGTTGGAATTATTAGACATATTCTTTGTCAAAAGAGAAATATGAAGTCTGGCACATTTCAAGAACACTCATAGTACAAAGATTTAGGGCTTCCCTATGTAAGCAAAAGCTAAGGGAATGGGACAATGTTTGAGTGGAAAAAAACTCACAAAGGATACATGCTGGGGTGGGAGGTTATAGTGACCTGAGAATCTTGTACCCCATCTATCCTTACCAGTGTGACAGCTGCTATGGAACTGCCATAAACTATGGCATCAGTTAGGAGAGAGACCTCTTTCTAGTAGGCAAAGCTAAAATCCCAAATATGAACATGATCAAACATGATGGAAATTTAAATGTGAATCTAAGCTACGTATCTTGGGCTTATTCCTAATTCCAATATTAGAAGGGGTTCATCAAATTGCTCTTTAAAAGGTATAAATGCGAATGTAGATGCATTTACACCAATGTCAAATGTAACATAACACACACCTTTCTACTGTAGGTAAATCATGAAGCATATGGATTTCAAAAGATGTGCATATAGTATAATATTGTCTATATATTTTGCACTAGTTGCTCAACATTTCAATTTGGTGCTACATAGGACTGCAAGAATACTTGACTTTTTGGTTTGGCCATTAATTTTTTCCAGATTATTTGGTAATGTGGCATCAACGATTGAAAAAACTTCACCTCAGAATCCCATGTAGCTGACTGGGTAGCCTTTTCTGTCCCCTGAGGTAGAAGACATGGATATAAATGCCACTTAGAATTAGGCAGCTACTGAATTTGTAGGCTGATCTCCAACAGATTTACACAAGTGTCCTACTTGCTTGGCTATGGGATCCAAGGAGAATCCTTTTTTCTTGTTGTAAATGGTGTCTATAGCCTGGCATGAGCTGGGTGGTGGGGGTTGGCAGGGTTCAACCTCTAGCCCATGGGCCAGTTATTCATGGAAGTCTAATCTAATTCACAGATAACTGTATGTAAACCAGACTTAGATTTCCAGCTGAATAAATTCATTTTAGGAAAAGAAAAGATTTACTCAGCCTCACACTGAAGTCAATGTCTTTTGGATCTGACATTGGGTGGAAAATTGGACTTTGTAAGAACTATGGAAGTTAATCCACTCATAAAAAACTAACATTGTACTCCACAGATATTCATACTGGACAAGTACATAATTGTCTGTAACTTCATAACACAATGCCAGAACCACATTTCAAGGCTTCTAACTGTAGCCACAACAATGACTATTAGATGCCTTGAAAATGATGTAGCCAGTCAGGTTTGTGGCTGCTTACATTGTAACAAACTCCAATAATCTGCCAACCAGTAATATGCATAGATTGCTTAACTTCACAGTAGCTTTAAGCCTCACTCTCTAGATTGTGACCTAATGGTACTCCAGCAATCTACTACCTCAGATTTTCTACACATTTAACTTTTGACTACTGTACTCAGTTTTAATTGCTCCAGAAATGGGGAAAAGCAGTTGCCCAAGCACTGTTAGAAGCCTAAAAAATTATAGGTGTTAGTGAATTCCACACATTACATTTCAAGGCTTCTAACTGTAGCCACAACAATGACTATTAGATGCCTTGAAAATGATGTAGCCAGTCAGGTTTGTGGCTGCTAATTCACAGCACTGACAGACCTGTGCGCTTGCTGAGCATCAACTGTTTGCAATAATTTCAGGTAAGTGTCTGTCTGGGCAAAATGTATTTCAGCCCTACGGCTATGCACTTAAATGCAGTGCACAGTGTTATTAGTGCCCCCTTATATTCACATAAAAAAGACTGCCACAAAATGGAGAGGCAAACAGATGAATCAGCTTCAAAGTGGCTTAAATGCTAAGACTAATATGAAGTGTCTCCCACTAAAGTAAGTGAGAGCTTTAACATTCATTACAAAAGAAGCAAGACAAGAGTTGTAACATGCATGTTAAGTCAGTACTTCCAAAGGCTGCAGAACAGGGTGGGCCACCCAAGCCATGGCCCAACCAACTTTTAGCATGTTAATTTAGCTAGCTACACAGTTAAAAAAGATAGCTATATAGTCTTAACCAGAATGACAATTGTGCATGTGTGGGTTATATAAATTAACATGCTAAAAGTTGGTCGGGCCATGGCCCGGGTGGCCTACCCCCTTCTGTGGCCTATGGTACCTCCATAACAAGGGCATGAAATATTCTTATGCCAAGGCAACAAAAAATGGTATAATATTGTATAGTTAAGGACATTATAGAAAGTTGGTCACTTGAAGCATCTAATATTAGCCACTGTCAAGGAAAAGGATCTGAGCTGTATGCGTACCTGCTCCTGAAGTTAGCAGCAGAACCCTCACTGATTCTATTGGTACAGAAGCAGCCTGACATAATCTAACCAGTTAAGTTCTGTGTTCCTTCTTGATTTTAGACGCACATGTCTAAGTGCATGTCTACGCTACTTCTGACCATCCCGGGGAGTTCCACTGTGCTCTGCCCACCTATACACACTCACTGCCAGATCATGAGAAAAATGTACTGTAGCTACCCTTAGAACCATTCTGTGCATGCACTAGAAACTTGTCCCAAATTGAGTGTGACCCTAGCCAAATCTACACAAGATGCTACTGAGCAGTTATTACAGTGCATGTATTTAGTACTTATTTATACAAATACTAAATAAATGTGCAGTAACCCAAAGTTACTGTGTAGTAGCACCAGCAAATGCCTTTCTTTGTGATGCTACTGTGCAGTAGCCTAATACTACTGCGCAGTAGTATCACATCACAGTTTTTGTCATACAATGCTATTGTGTAGTAATATCAGGCTACTGCACAGGCAGCATCTCATGTAGATGTGGCCAGTAAGCACCTGCCAAAGACCAGCACATATCAAAGAGCAGTACTAAGCACATGCTAAAATGCAGCATGGACATGCAACACACTTCCTTACAGTACTCCCTAGCATGGTTGGAGGGGTATAAACATGAACATTTGTGGTAATGCATTCTTCCACTCAGAAACATATTTAAAGGGTCCTTTTTAAAGTAAATTTTCAAATCTAATTCATTAAAGCAATTTAGGTTTAAATGAAAGAAGTTGCCATCTACATCATTCTTTCCAATGTCTTCTTAGGTTCAATGGGAATTTTTTAGGGTTTGATGGAAACTGTGAATCTCGTCTAAATTTAAGTTTAAGCTAGCTAATATAAAGGAACAGAAGATTAAACATTTTTTCCACATGTACTCTTGATGCTGATAAAAAGACATGCATACCCTTAGCTGCCATAATAGATTACGCACATGTTAAATTTAATCCTATGGTGAATCATATCTTAACCATGTTCTTTGCCAGCTGCAGTCATCTTGGAACATCTAAGACCTTTGGGGTGTTCATTGTGATTTATGAACCACAGGGAAATACTGATGCATGCTAATACCTGACATGACCAAATTTGGCAAACGCTAATTACAGGGCACAGCATGACATCATTCCAAAGTACAGCTCTGACAGTAATACCACATATTTAACAGAGATGTAAAACAAATATGTACACAAAATGGGAGGAGTTAAGGAATGCTTTGTCAATGTTGTGTGTTCCTTATGCAGAACTCTGCAACATCTGAGAGGAACTTCACTGCAAATTAACTGTGATCTCGTCCAACTTCTGATAGCTTATCCATACTGAAAAAGGTTAAAATGACCTAAGTATAGGCCTTATCTTTTGGGCATCACTATTTATGGGTATATTGAAAGCTTTTCCAGATGAAAGCAGAAATGATTAAATGTAAACACAAGATGGGGTTAAACTTCAGACTTAGATTAAATGTCAGGGCAAACTTCCTAAGTGTAAAACAGACAGACATTCCCAGCAACCAATCTACAATTACACAGCTTCCTTTAAGTCATGTGATGGTAGATCATGTCCCTTCTTGTGTATATGTTTGCCAGTGCGTGAAGCCACACCAGGAATGTGATCTTAATAAGTTGGGGTAGGGGAAAGGGTAGGCAGGATCTGTGGGTAGCCAACAGGTCCTCCAAGAAGTTTGGAGGTTCTTTGGGTGGGGAAGGGTTTGTGGGATCAGGGGGGCTGGCAGATCGATATTGGGGGGTATGGCTCCAAGTGTGTGGTTGTCCATCTTGGGGTGGAAGAATTGAAAGGCTAAGAATGACCCAGTCAAGGTTTGAAAGGGTAGGAAAAGTGCATCCCCAGGGCTGGGGCAGGCAGCTGGGCTTTCCCAATTGTGGAGCTACACTCCAAGCATATGTATGTTCAGTTAGTCCAGGCATGGGTTAACAAAATCCACATAATACATCTGCTTAGATGAGGAGTTAGATTGGGCCAGCCATTTTTTGTCCAATCTAAACTCCCTGAATGTATATACAATTCCACATTTAGATGGATCAAATCCTAGTTAAGTTGATGTAAGTGTAACTTCTGCACATACCCTAAAAGCAGTAAGACAATAGATACTTGCCTAGGGAAACTGAAATATCTTTCATTGAATGATCTCAAGAAGGGAATCAATAGATATTTGTTTGGGGTGGTTCAGGAGCAGAACATACTATGTGAGTTCAGAGGAGTGAACCAAATGACCCTTGCAGCCCATTTTCAATCCTATGATTCTATGATTCTGTTTACCATAAGGAATTAAATTCAGGTAACAGTATGAAGCAGGTACAACTAGTACTATTGCCTTTGTGAAAATTTGCCAATGATCTGTTCATAAGAAGTTAACTCCATTTGGGGAAAAGGTATCTTCCATGTTCTTAAATAGTTTAAGATTAGCAAAGATTGTGCATTATTTCTCATATATAAACACATCTCATTACATTCCTGAAGTATTCAATATTTCATATCTGTCTCATTCTTTGGCTTTAGCCTGTATTTCTGAACCTTGTGTTTCCAAACAAGGGGAAAAAAGCATAATAAACTAAACACATTGAATCATGTTGAATCATTTCATATGTAGGGCCTCTCTTCTCCACCCCTCTCCCCCATAATAGCTTATACTATTGTGGTCCTCTTAGAAAATCCTTAGTGTACAGACATTAGATAAGATATGCTATAGCAACTACTTTGGGTTTGTAAATAATATTTTTCATTAACTGACTTCCACTACAAGTTGGGAATTCAGTGGTAAAAGTAATGAGCTTCAACTTATTGTGTGTGTGTGCGTGTTTAATATTGTGGCAGGGAAGCTATATAAAGTTATACTCATTATAGACTGTCTCTTGGAAATTTTAAATGTGGCCATCAAGCACAATTTATTGTAAATAAATGTAACCGTGAAATCCAATACAATGACCAACTGCATAACAACCATAAAAACAAAATTACTGTATTCACTCAAATACAAGATGAGTTTTTTCAGCAACTGGCATGAGGGGAAAAAAAACCCTCATCTTATATTCTTATACTACAAAATCTCACTAAATATATTGTTTATTATTGCCAAAAGCAGTATAAGCTCAGTAATGGAAACCAACTTTGAGGTTGATTAAATACTGAGCCAACACTGAGCATGACTATAAAACACCTTGGCCACATTGGGCAAACATACTTTGTTCCCAATGTGGGAACTGATCACAAGAATAGGTTAGTGTAGCCCATCTAAATAAGACATATGGTCGTGCCCATTAAGTGCAGTTCCCCTCACTGCTGATTCTGGTGACATTGTAGATGATTCACCCAGAATCCCTCTGTCATCCCCTTCCCTCAGCTGGGGCATATGATTAGTGTGGCCCTACCCTACCTGAGGTGAAGCTGGACCTGGCTGCCCTGTGTCTCATCTGCATATAAATTTCTGGAGCATCCCAGGGCTTGTGACTAAAACACCTGGTTCCAGCCATGAGTCGGGGTTAATTAGTATGTGCATCATTTTCTGGGAGGAGTATCTGGAGCACACGCATCTAGAATGGTAGTGAGCTGTGGGGTCATTACAGCTGTTGACTAGTGAACTATGTCACAGTGCTGTTGACTGTAATGCTGTTGACTGGTGAACTATGTAAATCACAAGCCTTTGTCTTTGGATTAATATCATGCATAATTTGTACTACATATAAGTAGGTGTCCAAGTGCTGCTCAATGGCTTCCCTGCGCTTGATCAGAGGATTAAGCCCATAGAAGCCATTAACTGATGCTTTAGCAAGCAGTCTAGGATGGGGTTAATGGTTTCCACAGGCTTGATCAAGCCCACAGAAACCACTAACTGCATCTTAGCCTGCTTAATAATGCAACAATTAATGGCTTCCATGGATTTAACCCTCTGACAAGGCCTGGAGAAGCCATTATTTGACACATTAACAAGCCCCAATTTAGGACCATCTGTCAATCTCTGGTGAGGGGCAGGACTTCCAGGACCACTCATTCAATCAGAGGTGTGGGAAGGTCCACCATGCTTCTCCATGAAAACGGTGCCTGACACTGCTGGACCACAAAATCAAGAGGGAGCTGCCCCAAATTTGGCAGGTACGTAGTAATGATTTGAGGACTCTATGTGAAATATATGAATTCTGATGATGTTATGAAATTGTTGCTATGAAATTGCTTTACAGACATGGAATCTTTCATTTACTGATAGACTGTATTACATCTCTGCCAAACCAAGAGCAGTGGAGAATTGTTAACCTTAATAAGCATGCTCTCACTGAACAAAGGTTGTTAAGGAGCTTGCCTGAGTGGAGAAACAAGTTTGACGAAAGTTTTCTGCAGAACATTGGTGAACTGGAGAGTGGAAAACAAAGAAATCGGATATTAGTAGTAGTGGGGGTATATAGCTCTCAGACCCCACAGGACATAGCAGGATAAGAAGCAAGAAAAAGAGGAGTAGTTTACATAGTTCAGTATGAGAAATAGGAATTCTGCTTACTGATAAGCTAACACCAGAACAATCTGACTTGTAGCTGGGAAGGGCAGGGGGAAAGGAAGAGAGAGAGAGAGAGAAAGAGAGAGAAGCTCCATACTGCCAAAATGTTCTGGAATAGTGAGGGAAAAGAGGCAAAAAAATACATGTACAGCTTGTTATTTTTTACTTGATTTTTATATTTCTCAGATTTAAAAGATAATTTCTCATATGCCGTATTTACTCAAATTCAAGATAAAGTCTTTTTACACATCTGACATAAAGGGTCAGGGAGTGAAGGGGAGACTTTGCAACAACAGGAGAGCTGCTGCAGCTATAGCCCCAGCCCTGGCTCCAACTCAGGGCCAGGGCCAGGGCCAGGGCTCCAGCTGGACTTGCCACCTCTGGTGTTGCCTGGCCAGTCTCAGGGCCATTATGTGCTCCACACCGCAGACTGGAGCTAGAAGCAGAGCCAGAGCTCTCACATAGAGTAAGTGGGTGGTGGAGGAAAGGGCTGGAGGTAAGGGGGGAAAGTGGCAGGATGGTAGGTGAGGGAGCCAGGAGACATGAGGCGGGCTACCTGCACCCCACACTACTGCTTTCTCTGCTGCTTAGCCCCTGTCACTACTTTCCCTGCTGCAGCAGTTTTGGGGGGAGGTGTGTAAATTTAAGATGATCCTCCAATAATTAGATACTATACATGGATAATTATAACAAATTTATAATTATCCATGTATAGCTTTTAATTACTGGGAGGTCGTCTCTAAATTCAAAGTTATCTTGGATTCGGATAAATATAGTATAAACCTAAGAATCCTATGCAAAGTCTATGTGCACAACGTGCTATACCTGTCTAATGCTCTGGAAGAGTTAAAATATGAATGCAGAGCACTGAAGTAGAGTTCTGAGAATGGGTATGTATAAGGTACTGGGGAGTTGGCAACAGTTAGTGTTTCTTCAAGGGCTGAGGCACCCCACCTTAGACAAAGGATACTTAAAAGCAGATGCATCCATTGCATGGGGACCCAAAACAACAGCCTGGCTACATGTTGAATTAGTATATAGCTCTCAGGAGTTGTAATATAGGTGGACAACAAAACTTTATACCAAATCATTGTAATCAATAAATCTGCCAGTAAAGAGATATTGATACTGCACAATAGGAACTGTCAAGTACAATGCTTCTGAAGGAAAGGAGGAGAGGATCACCCAAGAAATTCAAGGCATGTATATGTGTTACTGCTACCCTGGAGTTTTGGTCTTGGTGATGCCCTGTGAAAACCAATGCTTCATTTTTCTACCTATATAGCAAGGTACAATCACCACCTACTAGATAAGAAAAGAGAAAAGAAAACAACTTGAATTATTTATAAATATTTACTAATTTCCATGTATTTTTCTATATATCTTTAGGTATTTGCATAGTGCTACTACAAGTCTAATCCTTTCCATCAGTTGAGAAAGGAAGTTTTGTTTCATTTTAAATAAAATATTCTAAATATTTTTTCCTTTCAGCATCTATTTCTTCAGTTTCCAACTCGTAACGCTTCATGGTGACAAAATAGCGAATAAAGGTATCACCCAGTGCCTCCCTAATGCATAAATCTTCCTCAAGGGCAGCAAGAGCATCTTCTAGTTTCAGAGGGATTGCCAAAGCTTTCAAATGAGAAGTATTCTGTTTCTCTTCTGACACATCTTGGATGCTAAGTTTTCTCTTTATTCCATCCAGGCCTGCAGCAATAGTTGCAGCAAGTACCAGGTAGGGGTTTGCCGTAGCTGAACCTAGCTTGTTTTCTATTTGAATGCCTTTTCCACCATGACATTTGATGTTAAAGGAACTGCTGTTGTCATTGTATGCCCATTTTGCATTCACGGTCTCTTTTGAATCCTTACTATATTTAAAATAACGCTTACGGCAGCTGACAGCAGGAGCCATCAAGCAGCTGAGAGCTGCTGAATGCAACAAGAGTCCTGCGAGCCAATACTTTCCAATATCACTGAGCTCCCGAGTTCCAAAGCTACCTGAAAAGTAATTCTTCTGACCACTGATGTCCCATAGACTATGAGCCAGAATCCCTGAATTGTAGAATCCTATCTCTGAAAAAAAGCTTGCAATGTAGTTGTACTTCTTTGCAACTTCTTTAATGCCTGTTCTGAAGGCAAAGGCACTGTCTGCAGCCTCAATGCCAAACTCTGGATGAAAAGAGATTTCCATCTGTCCAGGACCAGTAGAAGAAGAAAAGCTCTCAATGTTGACACCAATGTAATACATTCCTTCAATGAGTTCCTGAATGAAAGTCTGGTCCTGGTTATTTAGTAAAGTTGCTGCAGGAAAAGATATTGTCTTTGAATTTATAACCTCAGCAATGCCATAAATACAAAATTCATAAGTGAAGGCAGAGTACAGTGAAAAGCCATAGTCTTGAAGCTGGCTCAGCTGTTGTTTAGCAATGTACCTAGGTGAGGTTGATACAGGCTTGCCTAGTACAGTAAAGGGATCGCAGATTACTCTAGCAGTTTGTTCAGTCCATGGTAAAACTCTAAATGTTGATAAATCAGGGCTCAGGATTATGTCACGATGAAAACTAGTTGAACTTATATAGCCCACTTCATTGTCCTTAGGATTCAGGGTCAGTTCAAGATAACCTCTAGGCATGGAAACACCATGGGTTGCTTTTTCCTAAACAGAGGGGTTAGGAATGGATAAATGAATCTCTCACAGTTGAATTATATGTCATAATAGTAACAATAATAATAATTTGCAAATACATGCAAATTTTGAGTAAGCATTCTAGTGTTTGCCCATAGGCCCTTTCCTTTCAAGAAATTAGGAAGAGCTCTACAAAATCTTTATAGTATTAACTACATTAAAATGAAGTCATCTTTGAGGTGGAGACCAGCAACCAGCTGAAAGGCGGAAAGTTTTGAGCAGGAATGCCATGCAAAACTCACCTTTAATATCACTAACTTAAAAGGTGGCAGGCTCTGGCTTTCTATTGTCTTTACCCCTATGGAATCACTTAAATCTGCAAATTGGGTGAATTAGGGATAAAGGCAACAAGTAAGGACATTAAAAATAGATTTATTTTTAACCAAATAATCATTACCAACATTGGCAAATGATTTCAAGCTCCATGCTATGGTTAATTTTGAGTAAGCATTCTAGTGTTAAACCATTTTTTTCCTTTTGTTAATTAGCTGATCTTACCTCAGTATTCACAGAATTCTCCTCCAAATTCCCTATACAATGCTTTTATCCCATTGCTGACACCATGCCATGCAGGAAATACTGTAGCAAAATTATCTAATTCTAAATGCAGCATTGACTAGTTGTTGAGGGTAAGAACTACTCTGCTCCATTCATTAAAAACCATATTATTTCTCTGAAATTTATTTTTAAATATGTTTTTAAGATACATTTGAGTTCATACTCTCATGTAAAACACTATTTTTGGGGTGCTACATAACATAAAAATGTGACTTTGAATAAGCTGAAAATGGCACTTGCAATTTGAGGTGATGTTTGAAAAAAATAGTGCAGTTACCCCATCACCTCACACACAACAAATTGACTGAAAAAAGTTTATTCTTGTTAATGTCCAAATGACATCTGTTGGAGTAGATCGTATATAAATGCCAGAGATAAAAGGTGTAGCAAAATATAAGTGTAAAATAATGAGAAAACAGCTTTAGCTTCAAAAGAGGCCTGAAATAAAAGTGCTCAGCTTCCTGTCATGTCAGTAACTTTTTTGTGATCACTCAGTAAAATATGAAATATTCATAGTGGTAGTAAAGTAAAAATACAGTATAAGCCACCCACATTAAATATCATAAACAATATATTAAAAAGGACAGCAGGTCAGGTATAAACACAAAAGCTATGCATTGTTTTGTAATTTGACTTATTTTTCTGGATCATCACTACAACAGGTATTTTTATTAAGCCATCATGCTATTTTCTATGTTACTTTCTTATTGGATTTGATTGCTGAAAAGAGAATTCTTCATGCCCAAAGAGATTTCTAGCAAATAATTTTTGTTTCTTCTAGCATTTACTCTTGAGTCCTCTCCTGCAATATAATGATGTCAAATGAAACATTCTTTTTAATTGTAGTGACTGTGAAAAAGATAATTCAGTGGGAGAAGATTGCTGGGAAAAGAGAGAACTGAAATTGCCAACCTTATTTAATTAGATTTGTTTCTCTTCAGGGCAGAGGAATGAATGATTTGGGGTGATGAGAGAAGCCCAAATCTCTGGGGAACATTAATGAGTGAAGAAACATATGATTTTTTGTAAGCTTAAATTGCTGCCTGCATTATGAAGAAACATATATTAGCAATAAAAGCTGGACCATGAAATTCCGAAGTGCAAGTAGAAGCATAAAAACTTACGTGAAAAAATCGAGACGGAATACTCTTGGATCTTGACACCCCATGAAGGTCTGTTGCTTCAAATCTGATGAACTGTATGCTGTCTCTGGCCATCTGTTGTTTAATATGTTCAAGCTGAGAGACTAGGTGAAGAGGAGTTTGGTTTCCAGGGCTGCTTATATCAGGCTCTCTGCTAGGCTCTTTAAAATGAACAGGAGGCTTCATGTCAGACAAACCGGTGAGTACTCTCACCACCATCTACTGTACTAAAAAGTGCAATAGTGTCAAAATTGAATAAATACTAAACTCTTGCCAGAAAGTTTTAATATGACTTTGTCACTGGAAAAATAGTGGGAAGATTTGGAACTGATTTGCAAAAATTTTTGTAAATGAATAGGCCATTTTTGTCCTTCAGGTCCACTATACCCATAATCATTTCCCACAAGTCTTTTACAAAATTACTTAGATGATTTGTGTATGTAATAAATAAGAAGCTAGTGTGATTCAGAAGAGGATTTCCCAGAGAGAACCCTGTTAACTTAGATGAGGAGATTTTTGAGGACACAAAGGGCCATTAGGAACATGAGCAGCAAGCTCCTTCTAGCCTGATTGTATATCAGCCTACATCTATATGCCGTCTGATTGGCTGGGAAGAGCAGCAAGTCCCCTATTTAAACATACGTGACCAAAGGATACTTCACTTAGCCATTTCCTTTCCTTGCAAGGGCAAGACGTTGACAGGGCTGTTGTCCTCCTGCTCTACCTTTTGCAAGTTAGGGTGACTGATGCTTTGAGCCTCTTATGGAAGTGTTGTTCATAAAGTTTCTAACAACAATTATAAAAAAAGCTTGTCTAAGATTGCTTAAATAGGAACAATGTATCCCTACTAAGCAGAGGCTTGGACTGAAATGGCCTCCTGGGGCCCATCCAGATGAGCTCACAAGTACAGTTTGTGGCACCGCAAACTCATGTGTGGCACCACATACTGTACGTGTCGCACATGCACATATTTATTGTACTGCTAATTAGCAGCGTGGTGGGTTTTTTTTACACTGGGATCTCACAATGTCAAAAAAAACATGCCACAAAAAAGCAGGACAGCACACGTGGCTGCAGTATGTGCCACCTTAAACCTGAGCCTGGCCGGCCAGAGCCAATCTCCAGCTGCCAGTCATGCTCCATGCACCTGGATTGCTGCTGCTGCAGCCCTGGACATCTCTAGGACTCCAGGTAAGGCTACTGGCAGCCTCCCTACCCCACCAGGGGCAACTTGCCATGTACCAAAGCACACATGCAGGGACATTCCCCAGAGACAAGTAGCAGCAGCACAACTATCTGCTCCTGCTATTTGTCCCTGAGGAAATGCACATTCCCACACATGGGAACATGCCCCTGAAGTCCCTTTCAGCCCTACTTTGCTATGATTCAATGTTTCTATGATCCTATAAGGTCAAACACTTCTGAGTGTGGTTGCTGCCTTCCTGCCTGTTCTTGGCATCTGTTCTTGACTATATAAAACTGCTGTAATGGAGTGAAAAATCTGGGCTGGTAGCTCACTCTCACAGATTTTCTGAACCTTGTCCCCTGACTTCTAGTTCTACTCTAAATATTAATTTTTAGACTGCATGTATTTTAGTCTAAATGAGGAAAGAAACTGAGGCATAAGGTCTGGATAATGTTAGAAAAACATCTGACTTTTAACACCCACCCCGACTCCCCCACAGAGCCAGAGATAGCAAGAACAGCAAACACTTCCACCACCACAGATTACTTTAAGCTTCCAAATACCTTTCAATCAACTTTTATCAGTTTCTGATGGAAAAGCAGCAAACAGAAGGTCATAGAAATTTTGAGGGCATAGTGTCATTAAAATTAAGAGAAAGGAGATAAGTGTTTCTCTTCAGGTGCAGTAGGCATGGGAGAAAGAATGTAGGTGGCTGAAGAAAAATAAAAAATAAGCAAGTAATGGAGAGAAAATGATGAAAATGATCCACTTCTTCCCACCAATGATTTCTTGGTATTTCACCTATTTTAATTACAAACTATTTATGAGAGCATTTGTCTGCTCTTCTTTTCAATTTAGGCAATAAGGAAAGTATAGAAATGGAGTAATATATGTTTAATAATGTATAGAAGTAAGATATGAAATCTCTGTTTTTGTGATACTTGTACAGTTCCATGTTATAGAAGGTGCTAGAACACAAAGAGGGCAAAATCATATACATATACTGTATGAACTAGGCCTTGCATGTTGTATATATTGAGTAAAGAGTTATTTGGAACCTACTGTGTCCAGCTCAGTACAATTCCTTCATATTATATTTTAAAGACCTAGACAAAATACATAGTCAGGGCACTTTTTGTTTGGCTGATATAATCATAGTAATCATAGGAAGCCAGTGCCATCTCCATTGTTAAGGTCTCAACCAATTTCCATTCTGAAATCTTTATTTAAGACTTCCTATAGCATTGGTTGGAAATATAGTGCTTTTAATGAAATTTACCAGCTTTGCTTTCCATATAAATATGACCCAACCCATGCCTTGAGATCTTTCTATAGACTACAACGAAAAGACTTTCCCTATGCCTTAGTAGTAGACATTTGTAGTTTTGGATGTGTCTATCCTGCTACTTAACCCCTCTGGGGAATGAATGGCCAAGGTGCAATGCTTCACAGAAGCACCTGAGGGTACAGTAAACCATAAGCTAAATGCAAGCCAACAGTGTGCTCTTGTTGCAAAAAAGCCCATAGCATATGGGGTTGTATTAACATGAATGCCTCTTGCAAATCAAGGGAACTGATTCTTCTACTCTATGCAGCATTGGTGAGGCCTCGCTAGGAGTACTGTGTCCAGTTTTGTGCCCCATGCTTCAACAAGGATGTGAACAGTCCAGTGCATAGCAAGAAAAATTATTAGGGTCCTTGGAGGCAAGATTTATGAGGAAAGGCTGAAAGGACAAGGATGGTTGTTTAGTCTGAAGAAGAGAAGAATGAGGGGGGATTTGATAAAAGTATTCAAATACCTGAAGGGAGATTACAGAGAAGATGAAGTTGGGCTTTTCTCCATGACCATAGAGGACAAAACTAGCAACAATGGGCTTGAGCTGCAGCAGGGGAAATTTAGTTTGGAGATTAGGAGCCGCTTTCTGGCTATGGGGGTGGTCAAGCATTGGAATAAGCAACCTAGAGAAATTGTGGAACCTCCATTCCTGGAAGTTTTCAAGAGCAGGTTAGACACTTGTCTGGGTTAGTTTGTTCAGGAATGATCCTGCTTTGTTTGGGTCTGGATTAGGTGACTTCCTGAATGTCATGCCAAGCCACGAGTGGCCAGGTCTGGAGGTCACCCAGGGTCAGAAGAAGCAGCCAAGATCCAAAGGCAGGTTAAGGTTCACCGGGGCCCTGGGAAAACAGAAAATTGGAGGCCCTACAGACCCCATTATAAACATAAATGTATCAAAAAGTATTAATAAATAGAGTTGTTAAATGTTTATATGGTGCATTAATAAATAAAGCACAACACCCAATATCAAAATTAACTACTTAATTTTGCTATACACAAGATGGAATAAAACAACTGCCTTAGAAAAATGACTCAGATGCATGGGATTGCCATAAACGTACAACGACATGAAAGGAATCATGTTTTAGGTTAGTGGTCATGTAGACTCTTGTTTGCTTTTATTGGGTTTTGCCTGAGAAAGCCCTTATATTTCTGAAAGCTTGCAAATAATAGTTTTTGCAACTATTTAGTTGATTTAATGAAAGGTATTGTATTAACCTCTACCCAAAGCTACAGGTCAACATTCCCCTCCCTCCACGCCTACCTATTTCTCACCCACTGTCTGCCACAATTTGTATTTTTACTAACTGGCATGTTGTATATTGGGTTCTGGGATAAGCCATGCTGAAAGAAAAATCAAATTGGCCAGGAGGCATGCTCCTTTGTCCTTGTAGCTCAGTACACAGAAAATGCAGTCAGACTAGTAAAAGTACCACATTAAGATATCTTTATCAGACCATCTAAAATAGTTAGGAAAAGTCTTTTTTGCAAGCTTTCAGGTACAAATTCCCTTGTTCAGGCAAAGGGAGCATCTGCAGGTGTTTTGTGCTTTTCCAAAACAATTCTTGGCCAGTTTGACTTGCAAGTATGCTAGGCACCCCATTCATCTAGGAGCCTAGTTTCAAAAATGGAGCTTTTAAAATGACTTGCCTAACTGTTTGGACTACTATTTTGCTTGAATCTCTCTGCACTGTTGTCTTTGACCCGGTGGTCCTGTGCTCTGCCTAGCAGGGCAGGGAGGGGAACCAGGGCCCCGGCAAAGGCAGCAAGCAGACAGACCTGAGCGAACAGACCTCCAGCCCGCCCCCCCCACACCTACAGCCCACCACCCCTCCCCACACACACACACTTCAAAAATAGCATCTCATGATTTGTGTACCAAATTGCTTGATTTTTTAGAGTTCGTCTCATGATTTTTGACAGGGTTGGGTTGGCAATATTGTATTGATTTTATGCCCCCACCCAACCTGGTTAACATCTGATACCTACAGGTAAACAACCTGCTTTTGTTCCCTGCAAACCTCCTAAATGTCCATTCCTGCAGATCAAGTTTCTAAAGACTGCCTTTTCCATACCTGTGGGATTTCTGACCAGTTTTCATATCTCTCACCATTTTTATTTATTTATTTATTTATTTAGCTTAAGAAACAACATGTGTGTCCCAAAGCCTGCAAATAACAACTTTTTTAAAAATTATTTGGTTGGTCTAATAAAAGATACTGCTTCTATCCAAAGACTCCAGCTATAGGTCAACATTCCCCTCCCTTCCTCTTCCTGGATCATCCAGAAAGAGTACAAAACATCTGAAGATGATCCCTCTGTCTGAACAAGGGTGTTTGTTTACAAAAGCTTGCAAAAAAGACTTTTTTCTAACTATTTTAGTTGGTCTAATAAAAGATATCTTATAATGGTGCTTTTACCAGTCTGACTGCATTTGGAAATGGCTACTCATATGGACTGGGGTAGTTAAGAACAATCTTCAGAGTCAATTTTGACTCTTTCTGGTTGTCAGAACAGGGCTCTGGCTTTAATTCTGCTTGCATATGACTTTCTGATACAGATAGGGTATGGTTTCAGTACTGAAGGCTCAAACAATTTTTTTATAAGACTTGGGATTTTTCAAAGGCCAAAAAACAAAAATAAAAAGCCCTATACGTTTGTATTTTTAGATGAAGTGTCATTGGCAACCAAAATATAGACTGTTTATTGATTTTTTTCATTTAAACTCTGTAAACACTTTTTTTTTATTTTAAATTGATCCCTTACTGAAATGTTGTGCATTTAAAATAAATATGCTTTTCAGGTCAAATTTATCACACCTTATAACTTTAACTTAAAATAAATGCTGTTCTTTCTTTGGTTATCTAAAATATTAACAGGACACAAAATCGATCTGAAAAAAACATAAATATAAGGCACATAAACATTAATAACACATGAATGAGCTACATAAGTAAGGTCATGTATACGTAATTATATCATCCATCAATGTTAAAAGCTTTTCCATTTGGATCCTATATAACATATACATGGATATTAAGAATAGAAGCTAAAAATAATGGACTAAAATTATTGTTGATTGAGAATTATATCAAATTAAATTTTCCATTTAACTGTATATAATTCTTACAAGAAAATATTTAGATGCCAAAATAAAAATAAGAAAAAAAAATGTTGATTAATAACCCAGTGGATAACAGTCAGATAGTACTAATATTATTTATATTTACTATGGACTGAATTCAAAACCCTTATAAGCTCCATGAATTTGAACCAGACATTTTATGGGCAAGTTAAACTTTATAATATTTTCATATTCACTATTCATTTTTCTCCTTTTAAAATACTTGGTTGCCATACAATAATGTAATATTTAAAATCACTGTCATTACTTAGCAACCTTATTAGGGTTTTGAAATGAAGGAAGATTCTTTATCTTCTAATAACAATGAATAAATATGTGCCTAGTGCAAGGGGACTGGACCCGATCATGTGCAAGGTTACTTCTAGCCCCTAACAATCTATGAATCTATGAAATACCTAATAACAATAATTATACTGTTGTTCCTCCAGTTCCCAAAGCATATTTTCCTAATGTGTGTTATATAAATTATTGTATTCGTTTTTCACAATTCTCCTTACATACAAAATAATGGATGTCTCTGTTTCCAATAAAAATCAATTTAGTAAAATTGATTTATGTAACTATATATGCAAATTAGGCCTGCCCCTTAGGTTCTTAGCAAATTATCAAATAGTATAGTTAAGACAATTAAAATAAATTTAGATTTTCATTGTAAGGTTTTGAATCCTTGAAAACCAGGCTAAATTCCATACTGGCCACTTTTTTATAAAGGAAGTATGTGCATATATATGTGTATATATGTATTTCACATATTTATAGTAATTCAGTTGTGTATAGAAAAAACATTCACTATTTATTTTTTACCTATGTATTTTTCAGGCAAAACTCTGTTTTTCACTTAAGTAAAACTAAGCAGGAATTTTTATAATTCAGCCTATTAAATTTTTACTTAATTAGTTAGGATCTGCCTTTCTTGGCCAAATTATTAGCACCAGACATCATTGGGAGTCTTAAAAATAGCTGACATTTAGTTAGAGAAGATGGTTGCATTAATTTTGTTTTTTTACTGATAGAAAAAGCACCTTGATAAAAGATATTGCTCAGGTCCACTATTAGCTAGGTATTTTCTGCTTGCTCAAAAGCAGTTGTATCCCATGGTTGCTTATTAACCCACATTGCATCTAAAGTGAACAATTTCCCAGCCCTTTACAGATGAAAGTGTCAGACTAATGAAATGAACTGAACAGGAGGAACACTTTGCTACATGTTGTCTAGGGACACAGCAAGGACAAAGAGAAGCTGACTTAACAAATGCAGTGATATTGAAAAATGCTTTGTTTGGCAGTTTGAGCAACAATTTATAGTAAAGCTGTAACACTAGGTATCAAAGTACCAGATTGTGCACACAGCTGGGCACCCTAAAATACTGTTATACACATTTCTCTAGCCTTCCCTATGTCCTTTGCTACCTAAGGTTATTTTACAATTTTTTACTAGAGAGCCTTCTACAAAATAATGATAATGAAATAATTTCATGACTATGAATTTTTATCATGAAGCTCTGACACCAGTTATTAATCTTTGTCTGTACATGAGTTTAAATAGAAATACAGCTTTAAGAGAATTAAAACACACTGTAGAAAGTGGAGTATCCTGTCTCTAACAGTGACTAGTACTACTGATTCAGAGTAAAGCACAAGAAACTTTATCCTAAAGTAACCTGCATGTAGGGAATGTTTCTTATTAATCCCTATTAGTTAGAGGTTAGTTTATGGTCAGGTTTATATTGCTTCCAAACTTCCTTTGATTCTCATTTTGTTTTTCTCTTTAGTCCTTAGTAACCTAGGTCTGGCTGTGCTTGTAATCCACGGGAACAATTAATCCTGTTATAAATCCTACTAAGTTGTTGGTGTGTTTTGTGGCAATGGATTTCATGGTGCATTTTCACTGTGCTGTAAAAGTAACTGGTAGAAAAGGTTGTTCTACAATGGCTACATCTCAGTTTCATTAAATGTTCCCTGCTTTGAGGGCAGGGGGTGTACAAGGTGAATAGGAACACCCAGTCCACCTTTTCTCTACCTAATTCATTATTTTATATTCCTTTGTGGTATCCTGAACATAGTGGTGATGTGATTGTGTTATTTTGCCACAGTTCCAAAGGCATGAATTTGAGGCTTGCTCCAGGCTTGTGTTGAAGGCCATCAGGGGTCTATTTAATTCATGGTTTTGCAGTTTTTGTGGAAACCACAAAAAAATCATTGTGATCACCAGAAAATATTACATAGTCTGCAATTTCCCACAGAATCCACCTAACCCCCTCCTCAGTTATTATTGACTGTTTTAGAATGTCCCAATGCTTATCACAATACAAAGACAATGCTACAATCACTGCAGCCATAGATGGTGTGACTGAGAGGTACTGTCTGCCGGTGATATAGACTAAGTGAAGGCCCCATTCAGTGAAGCGAAACTGTTTCAGTCCCATTTTTTAATAAGTTAAATGCAATGCTGTAGTCTGAAGATGAGTAAAAATAAATTTTAAAAAGCTAAATAATTGAAGCTCAGGATCATGTAATCCAGTTCCCTGTAGAAATCTTACATTCAGATGGTTGTAAATTGTTTTATTCATCTTGTACCATGACTCTGGATGTATCGAGGAAAAACAACATTGATTGCCATCTAAAGTCTGAATCGCTATAAAGTGAAAAGCTTCTGCAGAAGCTGAAGGTCAGAACAAAAAATAATAATGCCCTTGATGTTTAAGGCTAAGGACAGACAGTCAAAAAGCCCAAGGCTGAATTGATTCAATCTTTTCAGGTTTCTGTAAACTGTTTAGATTGAACTGAGAAGCAAGTGAACACATTTACTTTTCAAAAGTGAAAGGGAGCCAGACCCCTGCAGTGGCACATACCAGGCACCAAGGGGCTCCAGAACTCATCTCCCATCCTGCTGGCCAGTGGGGAGATGAGTGATTTCCCCAGCCATGCCCCCTCTTTAGCCTCCAGTCAGCTGAGGACAGGGCATGGGGGGAACCCCCTCCCCCCAGACCTCCAGCTGAGGTCTTCATAAGCACTGGTGAAGGGGGAGAAGGGGAGCCCCCAATGGGTTCTTTCTCCCTCTCTCCCAGTGCCCAGAACTGGTCCCCCTAGTCATGCCCCCTCCTCAATCCAGGCTGGCTGAGGAGCGGGCCTGGGGGAAAACCCATCCTACCCCTTAGACCCCAGCCAGGGTCTCTCCCATGAAGAGCGAAGTGGGGAAGCCCATAGCAGGGCACCTCTTCCCCTTTCTCCCCATGCCCAGAGCTAGTCCCCCTAGCCATGTCCCATACTCAGTTTGGGCTGGCTGAGGTGGGGTGCAGGAAAACCCTCCCCTCTTTGTAGCACTGGACCCCCCAGCTAGGGTTTCCCCAATGTTGGGGAAGGGGGGAGAGGGTAATCCCCAGTGGGGCAGATCTCCTCCCTCCCCTCACACCCAGAGCCAGGAGCTGGGCCAAACACCTAGCCATGCCTCCTTCTTGCCCAGTGGCCAGCTGAATGGGGGGGGGGCATGTAGCTCTGGGCCCCCAGCTGGGCTGTGCCAGGTGCAGGGGTGGAGTAGCCTTCAGTGGGGGTCATTTTCTCCCATGCTTCCTCTTCATCCAGCCTGAGAGCCAAGCAGGGGGCATGGCCAGGTGATCAGCCCAACTCCCAGCTGCAGGGAAGCCAGCAGTAGAGGCTTTACTCCCCGCAAGCTGGGAGTGGCTGAATTACCCAGCCATGCTCCCTACTCAACTGGCAAGATGGCTGAGGAGGGAGTGTGGGGGAAACAGCTCCCCCTACCTAGCTTTGAATCCCAACTGAGCTGCGCCCAACACAGGGAGTGGGAAGTCTTCAGTGCGGAACATTTTTCCCCCCACCCCCTCCTCAGGTGGCCTGCCAGCTAAGCAGGGAGCATGGCCAGGTGATCTGGCCAGTCTGAGATTGGGGGGAGTAAAGCCCCCACTGCAACTTCCCCAAAGCTGGGATCTTGGCAATTACCCAGTCATGTCCCCTACTTCACTGGCAAGCCAGCTAAGGAGGAAGTGGGGAGGAAAAAGGCAGCCTCCTCCCCCCCTCCCTCTCCCACCTCCATTCCAGACCCCTGCTGCCATCCCAGGAGCTAATGAGTGAGCATGGACCATACTGCCACCGCTTCACTGGAGCCAGTTCAGAGGGCCAAAGCATTGGCTGCCTGGTACCTCCTGGGCAAAGCTGCAGCCCAGGGCCTTGTCCCTGCCCTGGATCCAGGCCCTGCCACACCTGCAAGCTGAGGTGCCCACCCCATGCCCATCAGAGGGGGAAAGCCAGCAGTGGGGGCTTTACTCCCCTGTCCCAGTTGGGTCAATTCCCCAGCCAAGAAGGGGGTGAGGTGGGAAAATCCACCCTGCTCCTGGCTGCTGGGGATGGAAAAGTCCCTGCTGGCAGCTGGGGACAGGGTCAGCCCTACACCACTGGAACAGAGAGCCCAGCCCAAGGATGCGGAGTGTGCATCTGATTTAACTTAAACCAGAAAGGGTTATTTTCTGTTACAGATTTAAACTGGTTTCTGATTACTTAAACCCCTTTATGTTCCTAGCCTAAAAGAACCACTGAAAGCAGTTTAACAAGAAGATAAGTTATATTCAAGCTAGTGGAGGCATTCACTGATGCCAACATACATTTGGAAAAAAAATTATAACCTGAAACTAAGGGAGTACTTCAACAAGTACATACCAAATGTTGGTAGTTTCCCATGTGCAAACAAACTTTACCAGGATTATCCACCAGAAGTACCTGCTTTGCATGTTTAGTCTACAAAATCTGCATTGGCAGAATATAATTCAATTCTAGCTATAGCAGATGAAGCAACAGATGCACGGGATAACTATGTATTCTACATTTTATTTGTACTTGGGTGCCAGAAAGACTGCAACCTGCCTGGTTGTCAAATAGATCTGGTTCAACTCAAGTCTGTAAATTTTTCAACTGTAACACAAACTATAGTGTAGGCAGTTGTAAATTATGGTTTAGACTTTAACAATGTCTCAGCATTTCTATCTGATAATGCAATGTATATGTGCCAAGTTTTCTCTGATGTGCTCCATGGAATGATGCCCAATGCAGTCCATGTTACCTGTAATGCACGCATTCTTTCCTTAGTGAGTGATATCTGACACACATCTTCCTGATGCAGATATCCTGGATCCTCTTTTAAAAATGCATTCAAACATTGTCAGGGCCATTAGCTTCTATATGGGGAGTCCATGACGAATCAAAACAGGGATCTGAATGCAACTATGTCACTTCCACCAAAACCAGTGCTTACAAGGTGGAATTCATGGTTTGACACAGTTTGGTCATGAAAATAATGCAAAAAATATATGGTACTACCAGCCATGGTGGCTGGTGCCTCCTGAGTCCGGGGGACGGAGGGGGGACACAATTTGTGGGCAGGCCCAGGAGCAGGCCAAAAGTCCCATATCAACTCCTATACTTAAGTGCCACAGCTTAGTGCCCACCCCCCAACATGCCACTAGCCCACACAGCAAAAAACTGCCCCATCCTGAATGGTTCCAAGTTCAGGGCCAATCTCAGGGGGGACACATGCCCCCACATTACCTCTCTTACCAGTTGCCTGTAACTACTAGTAATTTGTGTGCAATGAGATTGAAATCACACCCAGAACATAGTATATGCTTCAACTTTGTGGGAGTTTCCAGACATGCATGAACATTTGGTTCCCTGGGGATAAGTAGCGATGACACATCTTGCACCACTGCTACTTGTTCCCAGGGAATGCCTGTGACATGCACGCTTTGCCACCTAGCAAATTACCACATGGAAGGTAGAGGGGCTGGATCCAGCACTGCACTGGCCCCAGCATTCTTACCTGGGGTCCTAGGAGCCTCTAGGGGCTGCAGCTGCGGTGATCCTGTGATTCATTAAAACTGAGCAACATTGAAAAGCAAGTTAAGTTTTGTCTAAAAATGTAATCTGATTCATGGACCTTTTAATGTGTTTTGAAAGTCAGCAGGTTTTGACACACAAAGCTCACAACAAACTGATAGATTTTATATGATGAGTCAAAGATATGGCATCACATCAATTTTCAGACTGTCAAACTGAAAACCATTTCAGCCAAAAGCTGCAAATTTAAATCAGTACTACATGTATGATCAGTCACTACCACCTTGATTTAAACAGCCAGCTGCCTAGTTTTTTAATACATTTTGTACCCAAAGCAGATGCCTTTTATGAGATTTGACCCTCAGATAATTGAATCAAACCCCAGATGATAGAAAGACAGGACAAAGAATGTGCTGCTTACATGTACTTTGTCAAAGAATGTTAGATGCCTTTCAATGTAACTTAGTTTTGGGATTCTGTTTCTGATCGGTTTCCACATCTCTACAATTTGGCAAAATGCTGCCTTACAATTCCAACCAATTCAGCAGACACAGAATATGCAATCGCTGTGTATAGACAAGTTTTCACACGGTAGACAAAGAATGTCATCTGCAACTGCTGGTGGATGCTGCATGCTAGCATTCAACACGTAAAATGAATTGTTTCTCTTAAGCTTAGAATTTATTAGTATTTCTAAACTTTTTGTAGAGTGCTACATAAAATAATTTATGATGATATGTTACAACTCATATTGTATATACGTTAAGATTTAAATTTAGATTTAAATTTAATGTTTATATTTATTACATAATTTACTTTCTGGGAAATTTCCTATTAAATTATACAGTATACAGTGGCAAAGTGTGGGACCATTGGGAAATGGTCAGCTCTGCAACTAAGCTGTGAAAATGGTAGAGTCAAGTAGACTAGACTCCTAGTCATGATAAATCAATTCAGCTGTAAAGGGATCGCTGGTCATTTGAACTATGAAGTCAAAGGCAGATGGATAAGATGCTGGCCCAGTCCTCCCTAGTGTGCTATTAACTATAGAAACGGGCATGCCTTAACCATACTAGCCCAATGGTTGGACTGAACCTTTGACCAAATTAGGGGAAGTTGGCAATGATTTTTTTAATCTCAGTTTTTGTGGGGAAAGGTTTTTAACTTATTATTGAGAATTATATTATATTTTCAGTCTTCAATGTCATTCTGTTCCTTATGACTTCCAATATTTTGTTTTCCTTTTTTAGCAGCTGCTGCAAGTGAATAGATGCTTTCATTGAGGAGCTCATAAATATCATTAGGCCTTTTACAGTTAATTTAGAACCCATTATGCTATATAAGCCATTCGAAGCAGCTCAGGCTTGAATTCTTGGAACCTTCATAAAAGTGGACACTGAGGAGGAAATTGAATAAGAAGATTGGCAGTGATTTGGAGAGCTAGACAGAGAAGAATATTCTGGCCACACATCAGAAATCAGGTGAAGATGACCATGAAAAAAAAGAGTCAAATTGCTAGAACAACTTACTTTCCAGCACTTAATTTTTATAAAATCAGGACTGAATGTCTTAATATTCTACAGAAGATTTTCATATGATAAAATTATATGGACTGTTATGCAGTAGATCAAACTAGATCATCATAATGGTCCCTTTTTGCCTAAAAATGTATGAAAAAATTTATGCAGGCAACTTATAAAGTGGAATAGGTAGCCCACACAATGGGCACCTAACCACTTTCTGGACGTCTGCTCTGACACGTGCTAATTACCTTGCATTGGAGCAGACTCAACTAATCAAGTGTTCACCAGCATTCAAATTAGCATGCTCTAGCAACTTCCACATCAGCTGTATTTAGCATCCTGCACTTCAAAATGGTGGTGGGGGTGCTTTAACTAAAGTTCATCAAACAAGCTTTAGTTAAAGCACCCCCACCACCATTTTGAACTGCAGGACACTAAATACAAGTGACACTGGGAGTTTTAATTCGAGTGGCTCCAAAAGCTTCCCCCTCCACCTGGGAGCATGTGTAAAAAGGTCTAATAAGACTGCAGACAGACCTAAATTTAATCTTCTTTAAAAAGGACAGAATTGCCACTGGGAATTGGTCAATGACTGTTAAAAAATCACATAGGATAACTACTATCTCCACATGCTCCTACATCAGTACAAGTGAGCCTAAACTGCTGCAGTTTTAACTGAATAAAACAGTTAAAGTTACAATGGCCTGTCACATCTCACACAGCTGTAGATTATGTAAATGTAATCATAACACCAGAAAACCTAAATACACCTTTACTTCTGCTCATTATCTAAATGACAGGGTTGAATAACAAAGGAGAAGAGTTATGCAATACCATGAAGGTAAGAGGAAAAAGGTTCTGTATGTGCTGCAGAAGGAGTATTTAATGATGAGATTAAAAGTGGTTGTGATGTGGTTAGAATAACAAACCAGGAATATAATCTGGATATAATCTGGATGGCTGAGGTTTTTTATTGGTTGGAGAATAGGTAGACAGTGATACAGGGTGAGAGGGGAGAATAGAGATCTCACTAATTGAGTTGAAAGACTAGGGATACATGTCCAAGGTAAACTGATGGAGCTGTTAAGCAACATGAACAGATTAGAATATATAGAGAACAGGAGTGGGCCAACAAAACAGTCCTTGGGGACCCACACAATAGGAGGGAGATGTGGTATGGAAATGATTAGGAAGGTAGATAGTATGGAGTCCCTAAAAAAAAAATTATATGCTCTGAGGTTCTACTTAAATACCTATTTAGATCCATTATGTAGGCTACACTTCCATTTCCAGCCTACAAAGCAGGAACATAGTGGCCATGTTTTTCAAGCTGCATGTGAATGCAGAGTGAGGTACAGAGCAAGATTTTCCCTTTTATAACCATGAAGAGGCTTCAGCTTTCACTGACATTAGTGCAAAATTCTTTAAATTCAACGCAAGCAAGATCCACCAGCTAAATGGTTTGGCAACATCTTGGTTTCGTATTTCAGTCCTTAAGGACTTCATAAGTGATTTATTACTTAACATTAGAGTGTCATAAATAGTAATAGATGACTTAGTATGAGGTCATTCATTTTTAAAAGAATTCACAGAAGTGACAATACTCCTGGTAAATAATTAATGTACTCAATGATCAGTTGTTTTACATGATTTTCTTTAAAGTGAAAACATAAGTCAGAAACGTACAGTACTAATACTTACAGGAGTTCAGGTGTCCCAGGAGCCAGCCACTGAAGGGACTTTTACAAAACTGGAGGGAGGGCCCACTCTTCTCTGTGTACTCCAAATTCCAACAGAGTCAATGGGTTTTTAAGTGCAAAAAAATAGTCCTAAAATAGCTTTCTCTTTCTTAAAAAAATCCCAGATGTCCCACATGGTTCCTGAGCTGGTATTGGCCAGACTCTCAAGAACACATTTTCACTGTGGTGTCTACTCAGACATTTAGTCCTGTTACTTGGCTGTGCAACTGAAATGAGAATCTGGCCTGACTAAAGACCAGGCTATATGAGGGATGCTCAATCCATAGGGCCAAAGCCTGGTTTCAGTTCTTAGCTTACCTAAGGCAGGCAGCACATTTTTGTAGTCAGTGGTAATTCATAGAATTATAAGATAGTAAGGCTTGAAGGGACCTCATAAGGTCATTTAGTTCAGTCCCCTGCTTAAGGCAGGATCATCTTAGATGAAACCATTGCAGAGAAGTATCTGTCTAATGTACTCTTGAAAATATCCAGGGATGGTGATGCCACAGCTGTTCTAGGTAGCTTGCTCCAATGCTTGACTACATTCATAGCTGGAAAGTTCCTTCTTATCTCCATCCTATATTTATCCTGCTACAGTTTGAGGCTGTTCCCTACAGTCACAGGAAAACCCCATTTCCATCCTCTTTATAATCTCCCTTCAAGCATTTGAAGATGGTTATCAAATCCCACCTCAGCCATCTCTTCTCCAGGAGAGAAGATCCTTTTCAGGTCTGTCCAGATCTTTTAGCCTTTCCTCATAAGTCATGTTTCCCATACCTGTAATAATTGTTGTCTCTTACCAATCTGTTCAAATCTTTCTTGAAGTATAGGATGCAAAACTGGACACAGTACTCCCAGTAAAGCCTCGCCAGTTCTGTATAGAACAGAAAAATCACCTCTCTTGAGTTGCAAGAGCTGTTTAACAGCCTGGTATGCTGCTGGCTTTTTCTGCAATAAGAGTACACTGTTGGCTTATGGTCCACTGAACTAAGTAAGATGGGAAACTGCTCCACACTGGGAAGTGGTATCAGGATGTATCTACCCTTCTGACTGTTGTAGGGAAGCATAGCTCGCTAGTTGATGCACTAATCTGATTTTGGCCCATCCTTTCAACACATCACCCTAGGACTGAGGGAGCCCCATAAGACCATTCTTCATAACATACAGGGAGAACAGATCTTCTTTCATTAGATTCTTTTTATTTTATGCCACCTTCTACAGCCTGAATGTACCAGAGCCACACTTGTAAAGCTGCCTGCATAGCATGATGTGATGAAGCTCAGACACTTGAGAGGGATCATTATATCCTAACCACACAGTAGATATCAAACCTGGAATGAATTATGTGTCTTTGTGATACTGGGGAAATAGTCACAGCACAGACTGTTTTGATTCCCTGCTGATAGTAACACTTTATCAAGTTCTTTGGAAACTTTAAGTAAGAAAGATCATATGCAAAAATAAATCTACGTGTATACAAAACAGTGGCTTCCATTTCCTTCTATATCAAATGTAGCTATCACAACTTTCCTCATAAATGACTTCTCTCTAGAGCACTTTTGTAAGGTCATCCTCTTCTACCCCCCTTCCCATGCTTCACTCCACTAAAGTAATTAGGGATACAGGTTGTAGTCATGTTGGTGTACAGGGAAAATCGGTCAGTTCTGTCTACTAAAGTAACACACCCATCGTCTGCTTTATGTACTTATCCTCCTCTTGCTTTTGAACATTAGTAATACTTCACTAAGTTCTAATAAATCTCCCCTACAGTTTTTCTTTAAAATTTTCTTAATGAAAAAAAGCCTGTCAAATCCAGGATTACTGATAGAAAGTAGGGCCCAAAAAGCACCCTGCAGGAAATCTCTTTGGGTGTGTCTACATGAGACATTTTCTGCAAAGTTGCCTAATTAGCTCCACAGTAAAACATCACTATCTACACATACAGTGTGATTAGTATGGAGTAAACTAATTAACTCTGCCATAGGACAGT
>JAGPOW010003642.1:46010662-46024047 GCA_030014935.1 Caiman crocodilus
CGATTAGATAGGTACTTGGCTGGGGTCCTGTGACCCTGGCACTCGTTTCCTGCCAATTGGTGGGGGGTCAGACTAGATGGCCTGCTCTAGGCCCCTTCTAACCCTGGGTACTATGATACTATGATACTATGTTATCCTTGATATGTGTGCCCAGATGTAGCACCCCTGGCTCAGTTACTGTTGTCTCCTGGGTCTAGGGGAGCACCCAGGGCCCCCCCATGGGCAATCACCAAGCTGGGTGGTGTGTGTGGGGGGGTTTCCTGCACCACTGAGCATGCAGGGAACTCCCCCATGGTCCCATGGGATGCTCTATCTGCCCCACAATCTCAGCGTTCATGAGCCATGCCTAGTACCTCAAGATACATAGAAAAAACATATAAAGCTGTATCTATGGCCATATCTCTGATTCTCTGAATCAGAATCAAATCTTCAGATTCAGATTCAGCCAAATTGAGTTGGGACAGTGATCTGAATCACTGTCCCCTGAACTGGCCCGAATCAAAATCCGAATGAAATGCTGCCCACTTTGCACACCCCTAATGTCTAAACATACGCCCCGGTCAAAAACAAATTGAGCCAACAGCAGCAGCCTTGTCCAGGTCTTTTCCTGCCCTGCTTTGCTACCCTGCAGCAGGCAGGGGAACTCCAGGCAGCCAGGGGGAACTCTGGGTGCTAGTCCCAGGATGGCAGCAGGACAGGGTCAGGCCTGGGCTCCCTGGGGTGGGAAGGGAGCTGCTGTGGCAGTTCCTAGCTGTCTGGGGGACCCACATGAAGATCAAGGTTTAGCTAGACAGCAGTTGTGGCCCTCTGCTGCCTGGTCTGACCAGGAAGCAATTTGCTCCTTGTCGGTGTCTGCACATAGGCTTTGACGTATTAGATTAAAGCACCATTTTCTAGTACCTGTATCTGTCACTATTAGCAAATGGTTCTTTAGAAATAATCTACTGTGCAGTAATTGCTGCACACATGTAGATCATGATGCTTTACTGTAAATTAGCTTAATCTAACACACAGTAAAGTGAATGTGTACACATACTCACTGTGACATACAAGAAGACAGATTTAAAGTTCTAATGACCTCTGAAATACTGAATATCTATGAATTCTGTGTTGCAGTCAGTACTTCCTCATTTGTAGTGACCAAACTATCAGAATTAAAAATAAATGAGAAATGATCAAAAAATCTGCCTTGGGAAAAGACACATATGGGAAGAGAAAATATCTTGGAAAGATAGCTTTGTTGGTGCAAGGAATGAGAATCCTGCAGGATGCTATCTTCAAAGAAGCAGAACTACAAAGTATCTAATTTTCTCTTCTTAAAGGAAAGCAATCTGAAGAACCAGAAGCTCAAGGGAAGTCAGAGAATAAAATGAAGATATAGCTGCAATTAACAACAGTAACAAAACTGATACCAACAGTCTAAACAGATCATTTGTTTGCTTATATAGCAGTAACAATATGGAACATATTAACAATACCATTTACACATCCAGCACCAGGTGTAACATTTAAGACTGAAAAAATGTATAGCAACCAAACAAAAAAAGAGAGAGAGAAGAAGACTTTGCTGATTAGAAAGGGGTATCCATAAATAGAGTTAGAGCAATAGGAAAATGTAACAGCAGTGGTGACCAAATAGCAGCCTTTGCTATAAATATATAACTGACACTTAGGGAAGAATCCCATTTCACTTTATATACCCAAATGTTAGTTACCTATCTACATGACCACCAGGCAACAGATTAAGCCTTATCCAATCCCATCTCTGGCCTTCCAGTCTTCAACTTTTAGAGCTGCAAATTATCCTCCCCCAAACCCCAAACATAGATGCATCCTCTTTCCTGGCAGCTGTGAGTCTTCTGTTGCCAGTATAAGCAAGGAGGTGGGAGCAGTACCTTCCCTAAACCACCTCCCCTAACTCCAGAAATAGGCACCAGCAGCACAATGACAATCTCCTGCACCCCTATTTCATCTCCCAGCATGATTCTCCACCTGCCAGAGGAGGAGCTGGATCTGGAACCAGGGGACCTGAGCACCCTAGCTATAGAAATTCTGGGGACTGAGGGGGAATCTGAGTTTGTGCTCCATACCCCTCAAAGTTCCCCTAGAGCCATGTCTCCTTGTCAGAAAGGCACCTCAAAGGAGGTTGTGGAGGCAAATGGCTCAGCTGAGTCAGCTCCTCCTGTTGTTGTGTCTCTGCCTGCTGAGGAGGGGGATAAGGCACGATCCCCACCCTCAACCCAGAAGTTGGGGAGTAGTGTAGTGTGGAATCATTTTGAGTTGGCAGATGATCCCAAGTATGCTATCTGCCAGCACTGCCAAAGGCAGATCAGCCAGGGCAAGGAGGAGAAACACACTTCACCACCACAGCAATGCTGCTGCATCTGAGGAGGCAGCATTCCCTTGCCCTTCTTCCTATTCAGCCTGGCACCACTGACAGTGTGCCCAAAGGGAAGTCCCCTGCTTCCTTCAAAGCCCCTGCCCCTCCCCCCCCCCAAGCACAGGCAAGCCACCCTGGAGTGATAGGGGAAATCCACAGACAAACGGGGGCACGTTGCAAGGGCAAGCGAGATCACCCAGAGCACTGGAGTGATGCTTGCTGTCAATGGACAGTCTGTCTCCTTAGTTGAGAGGCCAGGGTTCATAGATTTCATAGATTCTAGGGTCAGAAGGGACCTATTAGATCATTGAATCTGACCCTCTCCCCTGGGCAGGAAAGAGTGCTGAGGTCAGATGGCCCCAGCCAAGTGTTTGTCCAATCTCCTCTTAAATACCTCCAAGGAGGAAGACAGCACCACCTCCCTTGAAAGCATATTCCACATTTTGGCAAACCTCACTATAAAGAATTTTTTCCCTGATGTCCACTCCAAATTTGTTCTCCTTCAGTTTGTGGCCATTATTTCTAGTTACCCCTATGGGTGACCTGGTAAATATTGTATCCCCTATTTCCTGCTGTCCCCCTTCCCCCTGATGGATTTCTAGATGGCCACAAGATCACCTTTCAGCCTTCTTGTGGAGGCTAAAGAGATTCAGATCCCTCAATGGTCCTTGTAGGGTTTTTTTTTTCTGTAAGCCTTTAACCAGATAGCCTTTCCAGGTTATCTACATCCCTCCTGAAGTATAGAACTCAAAACTGGACACAGTACTCCAGCTGCGTCCTAACCAATGCTGCATAGAGAGGAAGTATCACTTCCCTAGACCTTTTTGTGATGCACCTACTTATGCAAGAAAGAGTATGGTTAGCTTTACTTATTACTTCATCACCTGGTGACTCATGTTCATTTTGCAGTCAACTTCAACTCTGAGATCCCTTTCCACAGTTGTGCTACTTAGAATGGTACTCCCCAGGCTATAGAAGTGTTGGTGCTTCTTCCTCCCTGGGTGCAACACATGGTACTTATCTTTGTTAAACTGTATCCTATTCTGTTCTGTGCACTTCCCCAGCCTGTCAAATCCACCTGGATTCACTCCCTGCCCTCTAGTTTGTTTACCTCCCCCCATAGTTTGATGTCATCTGCAAACTTGGATAGGGTACTTTCTACTCCTTTATCCAAGTCACTAATGAAGATACTGAACAGTAACGGTTCCAGGACAGAGCCTAGGGGGACTCCACTGACTACATTTCTCCAGGTAGAAGCTGGCTTATCAACCACCACTTTCTGGGTGCATCCCATAAGCCAATTTTCCACCCCCAGCCTGTGTGACAATCTATATTGGAACTGTTCAGTTTATTTATAAGAATTGGGTGTGACACTGTCAAAGGCCTTTTTAAAATCCAAGTCTAAGTAAAGGCAGTTCAGGCAGCTCATGGCAGTCAAGGCCCCATCTTACCAAGTGCCCTCATGCACCACCTTTAGCAGGATGGTGGTGCCTTTCCTGTATGAAGCATGGAGTACTTGATGCCCTCCCTGCAAGGAGTACTTGAGGAAGGAGCCATGCAAGGCAGGGCCAGAGGTAGCCTTGCACTTCACCTCCAACATCTAGAGCAGCCAGGATGGAGGTCATGCCTACCTCTCCCTCACAGGGCACTGATGCAATCAGTCAGGCCATCAGTAGGCTCTCCTTCAAGCTGATGTGATGGATAAGTCCCACATGGAAAGGAAGATCACAGTGGCCATGAACCACATGGTACAGGGATGGCTTGTTGGGCAAGTTCATAGTCATGAACAATGGGGTCAATATGGTCAAGGCCATCCATGATGCCAACTGGTGCTACTGTACTAGTGCTCACTAAGTTATTTTATTACCTGTTGTCATTTAAAGTGGTGGACTGAGATGAGGCTGTAGGGGAGGAACAGACCTCATTGGGGCACACTACCATGTCATGTAGAGGCCCCAGTACCAATGAGGGCGTGCCTTACCACACACACATTGTCACCCAGATCATGAGTTTTGCTTGTCAGCACCCTCATCTGCAGTTTCCCCCAAACCCCTGCATCTATCTCCCTGAAAGCCTGCAGACTTCATGGCCTCAGCAGGGCCTACCATACCTACAGTTTTAACCCCACTGTGCTTTAACACACACATGACATGAGTTGTGCTTGTCATAGATTTCATAGACATTAGGGATGGAAGGGACCTCAGAAGATCATCGAGTCCAGCCCCTTAGCAAAAAGGCAGCAAGTCAGCAGGGGTCATAGGATCCCAGCAAGATAGATATCCAAATGTCTCTTGAAGGTGTTCAAGGTAGGTACTTGAACTACCTCCAGCGGCAGTCTATTCCAAACTTTGGGGGCTAGGACAGTAAATAAGTTCTTCCTTATGTCCAGCCTGAAATGGTCATGGAGAACTTTGTGACTGTTCAATATTGTCATCCCTTGGGGCACTCTAGTGAACAGATGTTCCCCCAAATCCTGATAAGCACCCCTGATAAAATTATAGATGGCCATCCTATCTCCTCTGAGCCTGCGCTTTTTTTTTTCCAGGCTGAAGAGTCTCATAGCTCTCAGCCTCTCTTCATAAGGTCTGTTTTCATGACCTCTTATCATGCATGTGGCTCTCCTCTGGACTCTCACAAGCTTCTCCATGTCCTTTTTGAATTGTGGAGCCCAAAACTGGACACAGTACTCCAGCTGCGGCCTCAACAAGGCCGAGTACAACAGGACAATGACATCCTGGGATTTGCTTGAGAATGCTGGGATTTGCTTTGGATGCAAGCCAGCATTATGCTCACTTTACTAGCCACAGAATTACATTGAAGGCTCATGTTCATCTTGTGATCAGTTATGACCCCCAAGTCCCTTTCGTCATAAGTGCTAGCTAGTGTAGCACTGTCGAGCCTGTAAGCATGCTGTGGGTTTTTCCTCCCAAGGTGGAGAACCTTGCATTTTTTGGTGTTAAATGACATCAGGTTCTCATCTGCCCATTTCTCGAGCCTGTCAAGGTCAACCTGGATTGCCCTCCTGTCTTCACATGTGGACGCTTTACCCCAAGTTTGGTTGTCATCAGCTCGAGGTGCAGTGTCCCAGAAACCCCTATACCTATCTCCTTGAAACTTGGCAACCTTCATTCCCTCAGAAGGAGCTATCATGCCTGCAAGCTTTATCCAATCAGACAAAAAATGATAAAGTTATAGATATTTCACTGATTTCCCATTATAGTCTATGGCTGAATCTCTGAATCTCTCTGACCTGGAACTGAATCTGCTGAAGACGATTCAGTCAAATTGATTTGGGACCAAATCTCCAAATTGAATCACTGTCCTCCGAATGAGTCAAATCCAAATCTGAATCGAATACTTCCCTATTTGCCTAATAATACAGGTCTAATAAAGAGGAACTCTAAGAGTTTCAGCAATTCTTTCATTTAGGAAGATTCAAAGATGAGTGATGTCATTCAGCTTGTCCCAGGGCTGGGTAGGATATATAAGGAAGAAGACAAAACTGATCCCATGTTGTAGACGACATGAGAACATCCTCTTTTTTTTTCCTTTTTTATTTTGTTTTGTTTTTGCCCCGTTGATTAGTAGAGGTAAGGCAAAGTCTCTGGGGACTAAAGCCAGCTGAATTATTTGATATGGTGTCATTTATGTCTTCTGTATCCTGAGGGCCTTTACAGGGTTTAGGTGTGACTTTACTTCCTTCCTGTGGCCAGTATGCACAGAGATGGCATCCCTTGCAAATAACAGTTACTTGAGAATAGGTCCTGAGGGAAACACATGGTCAGAAAGTTCTGAAATTTAGATTTTTTTTAACATAAGGTCTTATATGTACTATATGGTCAGCCTTCTAAATATTAAAGCAGCCAATGTCTGTTCACTTTTACAAGTGAACAAACTTAGTAGGAGTCCAGACATTGTCACTCTCCCGAATGATACTTTGGGTACTACAAATTACTCCACTATGTCTACTCCTAGTCTGCTGCAGGCCTTGTCCATACTGGGGATTTGTCATAGTTACAGCTGTCAGCATAGCTATACCTGTACAGACCCTAGTGCAACTGAGATGAACTTCATTAGCGTAAACAGTAGTTTCCCTTTCTTTATTTGGTGTTTCCACTCTACATTTACACCAGTGGCTGGGTACTAATGGCTGAAGTCAGAGCAAATTTCTCAGTGCAAATTCCTCAGCTTACTTTCTCCCCTCAAATAGAGATATTGTACAGTAGCCTGGAAACATCAAGAGCCCTTCTGTAACTGGTTGCCTTTTACTGCTATTGTTGTAAAAAAAAAAAAAAAAACAAGTGGGGAAGGCATAACAAACACTGGTTTTGACACTGAATTTGCCAGCTGTACTCTGTGTAGCCAATTACATGCCAATTCCCGTCTGCCATCAAGCTATTACAGCTGCTACTCACTTCATATCATAGAATAAGGTCAGACCCTGAAATGTGAAACAATTTATCTTGATCAGTTTAATTTAGTCTTTAAACTTTCTAAAAGCTCTGAAATAGGACATTAGATGTAATGTGATATACAGCACTGCAAAAAGGCAGTTCTTCAACAAAGCCAATCCACAAGCTTCATTGATCAGTCTGGAGCCATTTGAAAGCATTACCTTTGGGAGGAATGCTAAATGCTGCAAATTGTATCATATGACAGACAGGTGAAAATTCAAGGCAGTTCTTGAACTTTTGCCATGAAAAAATTCTACACAGAGGTCAATACTTTCTGAAGTTTTATATTAGACAAATTCAGGAGCTACAGAGGAGGGAACTTGTATTTTTCTCTTGCTTTTTAAATGTTTCATGACCTGATACAAGCCTACAAAGCACTCTTGGGATGTATAAAAAATGTATATTTTGCTCCACCAAAAATGTATCAGCAAAAAAGAAAGAGAAAGCTTGTATTCTTGAAGAAGGAAGGGAAGTCAAAAAGTTTTAAAAGCTTTGCAAGTATTATGGGGGGCAGCTATAAAAGGGTCCTGTAACATGATGAAAAGGGAAAGAGGTAATGATATAACTCAAACAAAAATTATCATAATTCTAATCACTAGAAAAAACAATTCTGTTCCCCACAAGGCCATCAAAAACAGTGATGCAGACCTCCCACCATTACAAACTTGGTCAAATTTACTTTTCACCATCTTTGTTCTGCTCTCAGTCTCTTGTTCTTCATTTAGTCTTCACATTATAAAAGTGTTATAGGGCCAATTTGGCCAGGTAGGCACCTACGCTTAGGCTCTGGAACACTTAGGATTAGATTCTGTTCCACCTATTAGGCACGTAAGTGGACTTTGATGCTTAAATGCAATCCTATACCACCAAGTTCAAGTTCTGAAAAAATATTAATGCAAAAGGTGAGTGAGTCCCCCTCTTTGCTGCTTTTTTGTGACTTAGTCTAAAGGGTAAGATGATGCTGAGCTGAAAAAATAAATGTATTAGTGGCTTTTCAGGGGCTTGCACTGCCCTACTTAGCTGCCAAATATGTGGACTAAAATCTGGCCCTTAAAGCATAGAGACTTTGTGCCAGGAGACTGAAGCAATATGATCAGGTTTAAGTATCTAAAATCTTTATAAAATCAATGGAGAAACTCAGGTACCTCTGAAGAGCACCTGTCCAACCTTCAGATGGGGTTAGACAACCAATACAGAGAATGGAAGCAGGTAGGTATTACCAAAGGGCAATTAAATGGCAAGAGGTAGCCAGTCATCTGAACTTCCACCCTATAAATTCAGGCTGATGACATGTAAGACCCCATTCTATTATTTTTATTAGGTGCATTATGCTTGAGTTAAAAACAGTTAATGTAAAAAGGAAGGTGGGTCCTGCACCTCACTGTTTTTTTGTAATCCACTGTTAAAAGGAAGATAGTGGTGTGTTACAAAAGTAAATACATTAATGGATTTTCATTATGGATTTTCAGAGTAAACCTAGGTGACTAAATCTACTTAGGGCCTAATAGATGGGATATAATCTATTCTTTAGAAATCAAGTGAGGGTGGATAGCAGTAGCATAACTAGAGCAGAATAAATGAGGCAACCACCCTGGGTACCATCCAGACTAACCTATAAACTGATATGTAGGGCACTTGCATGAAATGTGGGAGAAGCTGGCATAAAACCCTAAAGGCTGAGAAAGAGCCTATAGCCTAGGCTTTCTTCTTCTTAGATTATTAATCATTAAGCCATTAATTAATTGGTAGGTATCACTACCAATTTTTTTTTAATAAACTCAGTGTTGCTGATGTGCATTAGGTGTGCTCTGAACACTCTGTGGGGATAAGGTTCCTCTGGGGACTCAAGAGGCTCTCCAGCATCAATCTCAATCTCTACAGAGCTTTGGCAGGACTCTGGGTGCTCAATATTGAATCACTTCCAAGCAGAAGTCCAAGGTTAGGCATGTAGACCCCCTCTACGCATTACAGTCATTGCATAATTAGCTGATTAATTGTGCAATTAACTGAGACCAGCTATATGTGCTAAGTACCTATCATACCATAAAAGGTCCAACCAGCTATGAAGTTAAACCTCAAAAATATGTACTAATTTTATAGCTGATTTCTATGCAGCTTTGATTTGCATGTGTAGCAGGGTCTCCCCTGTAGCTGGGCACCCTGTCAGCTAACCAGACTCCCAGGCTTAGAGGTGCACCATGCCCAGCCAGGGCTGGGAATGACATTGCTGAGGGAACTCCCAGCCCTGGCATTGCCCAGCAGCTGTGGACTCTGGGTCCCAGCAGGGTCCCATGGTGCCAGTGATTCAATGTCCCACACCACACACACCTGGGGTCAGGAGACCACAGCTGCTGCAAACTCCCAGCCCTGGGGTGAACCTAGGGGTTCTGTGGGGAGCCTCTGCAGCTGGGAGCTCCTTCACCAGCAATAACGTGTGAGAGGTTCTAATGCCGAATCCCACAATCACCTGTCCTGCCAGGCACATGTGGCATGGCAGAAAGCACAATGGTGTGGACTGTGCATTAGATGCATAGTTATCGTATGAAAACTCCCTCTGAAATGACATTTCATTAAAAAAAAAAATATGTGTTTTGTTTCAATGTTGATATGAGAGATTTTGTCCTTGTCTAACTATTTTTTCCAGTTTTCTTTTATCGTGAAATTGCAGTGAAACTGACCTTGTCTTGAGAAAGCATTTAGATTTCAATGGAATTCTATATTTCAATGGAATAGGTTTCATGGAAATTTCTCCAATTAGCTCTCTTTTCTTTATTATACCCTAAAGTTCAATTAAGTTTATTAGGTTCTAGTTCTCATTCTGTCCAAAAATGTCATCAAAGCTGAGTCCTGATAATACAGGTAGTCTTTATGCTCATGTGAACTGCTGTAGTCTGTGCTTAGCAAATGAAACAGAATCTGTAGGATGCTTCACTGTCCCTGAAAGCAGGCAAGATGGAAAAAGCATCTCTTCACGCTTCTCAGTCATTGACAAGGGAAAGAAAAGAAGTGGCTACTGGACTAATTTACCTACTGGTATAAATCAGAGAATTTAGTCTTGTGTAAAATTGGGTTGCAGCATAGTATAAAACATTCTCAAAGTGTGGGGTTCCAGTGATAGGCAACCCTGGTTCATTATGGATAATGATGATGTACTAATCACAAAAAAATCACCTCTGGTAGTATTTTTCTGAATGTTTATATTGAGGCAGTTCTTCAAAACAGAATAGGAACCTGGGTTATAATAAAATGCCTTCCAACTGAGGGCATGTTTATACTGCTGTTTAGGATGAACTCTATGGGTCAACCTCAACTACCTGAAGCCACACTTCCCCATCTATAGGGAAATAGATTCCCCTAGTCCCTTCTATACAAGTAACTGCCTTTTAGTAAAAACGCAACCAATATTTATAGGAACTTCTACAAAAAGGCTATTTAGACCAGAATATCTGTGAGGCTCTTTTCCAAGAAGGCCATAGCAGCTGTCACATAGCAATGCAATAACTGCACTCACAGAAGAGGGGACATGAATAGAGGGGAGACTGGTTCTTAAAAGGGCTCCACATAGAGAAAAGGAAGTTTCTTTCTTGGAATTCATATATCCTGTGGTTGGCTGTATTTATGGAGTGTAGGCAAACCAAGAGTACTTCATAGATATTAAGCTTCAGGTAGTATTATATTTTTTCAGATTGAAGAAGTCAGGCATGAACCTACCCTAGGTCAGAAGAAGCAGCCAAAATGGGGATAGAATCAGGGTCTCCTGACTCTCAAGTCAATACCTTCATTCCAACACCATCTTCCACTAATACAGATTAGTAGCAAACTAGTATAGATTAGTACTGTATTTCCTTTGACAATGGACTATAATTTAGCTCATATGATCATGCTGTTTATTTTCACATATGCCAACTGCTATTGTCACTTATTCCCACACAAAGCCTTTGTTTAAAGCATTCAGTTCTCAGATTATCTTCTGAAAGCCTTTGATTTTCATAACATTTCATTGCATCATGGTTGTTCTTGTATTGGTGGTAGCAATGTTAGTTTATTTGCAACCACTTTAATTTACGTAAAGCCAACTTTCCAATATGGAAATTGCTCTGCAACAAGACACCATCTCAAATTAAGTATTTGCTCCTACCATCACAGGATCTGATTCATTCTCTGGCTCGAAGATGTTTGCAGGGAAATGGATCTAATGCAGTTGTTTTTCAGCATTTTTGGCTGCATCCCCCTTTACCTGAAAATATTGCTTCTCATACTGCTTTGCATGTTCAATAGATATCAGTGTATGGAAGCACATTATTCACTATACACGGACCAGTGGAAGCTCCACTGCTGTAACTGAACTGTAGGCATGTATCCCTTGGCAAAGTGCAAGGTAGCTTTGTGGGGACTGATAACCACTGATTGAAGGGTTTTTTAAATCTAAAGTCTGTGAAAGCCTTTGTATACAAAAGAAAGAAGAGATAGGAGACAGTGATCCAGACAGTGGGCACTTGACAAATTTAAAAAAGTGCAATTGACTTTTACTTTCTGTAAATGAGAAGTGGAGAAATGACATGTGAACCTCTACACTAAGTAACTATCCAATCTGGTGTATAATGACCCCTGAAATAATTTGAACTAAAATCACACTAGTGTAAATTAGACATTATTGGGAAGCCATTTGCTCAATACAAACAAGGCATTCTGGGCTCTCCCATCATTTAATATAGTAATAGCAATTTGCAGTCTGCTACAGAGGAATAAGCTGCTTATCTATCAACTCCAGAGTCTGGTGTAACTTACTTTTCTTTGGTGTACAAAACTGATGTAAACACCTATGTCTGTGTCCAGGGCCTCAAACAAAGCATATCTCTGTCAAATGAGCTATTAATGTTTTCATGCTGATGAAACTGTCTTGAAGCTTCAGGAAGCATACTACCAGCCATACCCGCACTTTTTAACCTTTTCTGGTCAGTTGAGATCATATTTTCAGTGTTTTAATTAGATTCTGACCTTGGCCCTGAAACTCTAGTGTGACTCCACCAACAACACTGGAGATTCTCTGGATTTTCACCAGTGTAAGGCTGATTGGAATTTGGCCCTCTGTCTCAGGCATTTTCAATGAAGCTATTAATGAAAAATAAGATATGGTAAAATGAATAGCTCTAATTTAAAATAGTTTAAGAGACCTAGTTCCCTCTCTCTCCTTCTTTCTCTCTTATCTATGTCTGATTCAGAACAGAAACATTCTGTTCAATGTGCACAAATCAAGACTTCTTTCCCAAAAAGCAGAATAAATTTGCTTATTCATAAATCCTGCAAACCAGAAATAAGAAATACTTTTTAGCAATGTCTCTGTGTTGAAACTATACACAGTACATTTCTTACCTGCTGACTGAAGTCTTCTTGTTGGTCCATGTCCAGTACATTCTGATTCAAGTTACTATCAGAAATGGCAATTGCCTTGTAGTAAAAATGTGACCAGTATTTATAGGTCTGTCTACAACAAAACATTAGTTAAAATAGAATTTCTATAAGTTTCTTCCCCAGAAGGCCATGGCAGATGATGAACCATAAAGAGCAAACCCTCATGTGTCATGGCCAGGAACACAGTTTTCTGGAATAGTGTTAAAGTCATAAACTAACAAACACACATTTCTAGCTGACTGCCTGCCTGGAAAACAAAAGACAACTGAGCATGAAACTGTTTTGCTCAACCTTTTTTTCCTCACAAAAGGTTTTTGCTGTGTAATGAACCATTTTTATTCTAGAATAGAATCTATTGTTAAGCTCCTTAGAGGTAAAATCTTTACTGGGCATTATAACAACAATATGTTATTGAGGTATATCGACAGGAATTTGAAAGGGAAAGCTCATAGCAAGAACAGAGTTTTAGCACCAGATTGCAATTCTGAGGTGTTTGTGTTGCTTGTTAATATTGGTATGTCTTTTTATGTGGCGCCCACTACACAGCATGTGAAAGAGCAGATAGAATAAAGTTATGGATACCTATCTTGTCCATGCCTTTTTGTTTATAAAGGTGAGAAGTAATTCAAGGGATAATGTTAAATTGGAATGTTATTTATTCATATCCCCCAAGAAGATATTCAGCATTAGAAGAGAATATTGTGAGTGAACCATGCAACAAAAAACTATGGTACATGCTTGCTAATAGTCATTCAACATCCTGACTTTACAGTGTTTAACAATTACACTTAAGTGAGTTAAAACTCAATGTAATTGGTTATATAAATTGTTTCAGAATTAAAACTGAAACAATTAAAATTGTGACTATAAGCTAGGAGACTTGGTTCCTAAAGTGGAACTGAAAATTTAAGCAGCTATTACCTAAAATGGTATCTTGTAAACTACACTCAAGTTGGTCTAATAAAAGATATCAGATTCACCCAAAGAACCTTGTCTGCCTATGTCTTTAGACCAACATGGCTACAACCTACACCCACCCATCAAGTTAAGGAGGATCGTTGGGGAAGCGCTGAGGACCCAGAGGGGAAGGGAGTCAGATGTCCAGGGTGAGTGGTCGCTCCTTAAGGAGACGATCCTCC